>VZRO01000700.1:1290610-1502303 GCA_013397915.1 Daphoenositta chrysoptera
AAAACAACCCTCTAAAAAAAGAAAAAAAAAAAAAGAAAGAGAAGGGGAACTATGAACTCTGAGGGAATTTTGGTACTAGTGCCTTAACAGAATTAGCAGTCAGAAAGTGAAAGTACGCAAAAGTTTAGAAGTTGGGAGATTTGCATTTCTCAGAAAGAAAATGAAAGGAGAAGCAGCCCTCTGCACAATAAATTTTCAAAATACTGAAGTAATGCTTGAAAGGAGTACCTTCAAGGTACTGTGTGAATTAAAAGGTTCAGTACAGAGTCTGTGTAGAATTTTTAAGTGATAAGAATTTGTTCTACTTTCGAAATCAGCATGCTAAATTATAAAAGGAAGAAAGAAAACTTAGAAGTAAAGCATGAGGTTCCCATGTTGACTACTATAGATACCTAAATCAAAGAAAACCATTAATTGTAGCTGATGCATATAGAAATAATATTTCAGTTTGCACGGTCATCCTAAAATACTCTCAGCTACTTTGATTTTAGTGACAATGATTACTAATATGAAAACTTCTTCAATGGCTACCCTGTGGGTAGAAAAAAGTATGCAAATGTAATTAATTTCCAGAGAGGAAGAAAGATGACTTAAAAATAAAACTATGGTTGATAGTTAACTATGTCTTCAACATGACATTGACACCAAGGAAATGGTTTGTTATATTGTCAGTAACTCTGCATTCTTGATCTCGTCTTTCCTGTTTCCATCAGCTGCAAGATAGATACCACTTTCTACTCTTTTGGTCCAAATAAACAGTGTGCTTGGTTAGGCTGTTTGTCAAAGTGAAACACTTGTGGCTGGAAGTCTGTGTTAAAGCTGGAAGTTTGATGCGTTGCTAAAATGTTGGCTTGTAATCCTTCCTGTCAGGTGGCTCTGAGTACCATGGCATATAAAGGGGTTTTTTTGTTTTCTACTGAACCAAAATTAAGTAACATCCCACGGGTGATAAACAATTCTGTCCTCCTGGAGACTAGGCAGGATGAGAGGTGGTTCTAGTCAGCCTCTGTCTCTGAAGAGCTGCTTCCTGACCTTCCCAAAAGGTAAACCTTCCCAAGCTGTCAAATGGCAGTCCCTTCCCCATCCCATCACTTGTGTTCCTGTTTGCTTTTGAACAGCTGTTGTACCCTTTTACAAGGTGAATGGGTGTGTGTGTGTGTAGGGAGGGTTGGGTTAACAGTGTTTAAATGCGTTGTGCAGGTGGCTAACTGTAGAGAAAAGTTTGGGTTTTTGTTTTGTTTGCTTTCTTTAGTGGAGATACTTTGTAATAGAGTCTTGCATTTATCTGAGATTATTGTTTGCTGATGAGAGTGGAATGATAAAACGGTGCAGGATATATTTGTGCTCTCCTATTGTGTTATGTGTGGTTGGAAATTGGGTGTAGGCATGGTTTTCTCCTAAATGATGTGTTGCACATGGCTGAGAGCAGGCGCTGTGAGTAAGGTAATGGGGGGGGTGTGGGTTGAAAGGAAGGTTGAAAAGGAAGAAAAAGCTACATGTTTCCTTGTTATCATTGGATAGTTTTGTTGCATTGTTCACATGGTTTTGGGCATTCATTTGAATATTCTTCAATAAGATTTGGTGAAGTTTTCTGGGAAAAAAAGCAACTGCACCTCTGTGTGTATATAGAATGTGCTTATATTTACCAAAGTACCAGCACAGTTGATAAGTCTTCTCTTTTTCTGGCAGCCCAGCTAAAGCCATTTTCCATGTTGCGTTTCAGGCTCATGTCCTGCTCTTTTCTGTCTGATTTTTACACAAAGAAATCCTGCCATATGCTGTTCAGACCTGTTATTCTGTGTCTGTGTGCTTCAAATGCTAAAAAAAGTCCCTTCCCAGAGACCTGTCACATTCACATTTGAAAGTGATGTTTTGGTACTGGTGAGTGTGTATGACATTGCATTTTCTGCAACACTGAGCATTGGGTGCTAGCAGAGGTGGAAATGAAGGTAGAGTTTAGGCTCAAGGGGGGTGTTCCTGGCAGTAATGATCAGTGTGAAAATCCTTTAAATTACAGACATAATGAGTAAACTTGGTAAGGATGAGTCGTAGGGAAGCAGTCTCCTCTCTGAACATGAGGGCCATTAAGCAGGAGTGAGAGTTCTGTGATATCCCCATAAAGATGATTTTTACTGGAAAACATGGTGGTGGGTGATGAGAGGGACATGCAACACACTGGAAGGCTTTGGAAACGTGATACTGTCATTTGTTTGCTTTGTCGGGCTGACTGACCTATTTTTCCTCTGGAAACGATTTTCTAACAACTGTGTGTGTGAAAATCCTCCAAACAAAGGCACAGCCCCATGTAGCAGCAGCAGTCCCTACCTGTTGGAGCTCAATTTCTTTCTTACATCTGCTTGAATCTAAAATGTCTTGCTGTTTGACCTCCAGGCTTTAACTGAATTTCTGTATTCAGAGCACTAGATGTTGGCTTTCAGATGGAAGTGGAGACAGGTTCTGTCATAAAGAGTCACAGAAAATCTGCTGCTGTCTGCACCTTCACTTTGCTGATAACACAGCTTTTAATATCATGCTCTTAATTAACTTGATACCCTACTTCCATTTCTTGGTGCCAGAAGAATGCTTGAAGCAAAGTGGGTTTGCTCCTGTCATTGGAGAACTGATTTCAGGCAAAGTTGAAAGGAAAGAGGAGGTGTGGGGGAGAAACATCATTGCAATTTGATAACATATTTAAATAATTAATGGGAGAAGGTGTGTTGTATCAAAACCAGTTGTCTAGATTTTTATAGAAGTCTTAGTTTTTAATTTGTTGTTAATGGAAAATGCAACGGTTGAGTTTTGTACAGAGTGTCTATTTTTAATGCTGAGTTTTATCCTCTCCAGAACAGGGTATTTGCTTAATCATAACCCTCTTTGATCTTATCTTCTTTTCCCACCCATCTTTTTCACCCACAGTTCAAATGGCTGGCTGAGTATATGTTCTTTAGATGCATTAGCATGCAATTTTGCAAATGACCACCTGTCTTAATACACGTGATGCTGTGATCACAGTTTTCTAAACAGTGCCAGAGATGCTGAATTATATTTGCAGTATTGCCAAGTCACTTTAATCAGTCTTGACTGAAAAAAAAGATGGCATAAATCCCAGATTACTAATGTGCTTCAGTGAGTCATTAGCAGTGGTTATCTAGATGTGATTGTAAAACATAGTTTTTACTAATACAAATGGGCCAGGGCAGGGCAATAGGGGAACTGCTATGGTGTAGCTTAGGTAGAGCCATTTTTATGTTTTTGGACAGGTGGGAGAAGAAACTTCTCATGTAATTTGATCAACATAGTACTTTGTAGCTGGGATCTGGACTACCATGCTCTCTGCTGAAAAGAAGTTGTAATTCAGTGGGAGCTGTTTTCCTGTTGTTGGAACATCCATTGGTGTTTGGGGACTGGAGCTGAGAGGAGAGCAGTGACTTAGCCCATCATCCTGGTGGGGTGGTAATTGCACAGCCCGATGGTCCCACTAACACCAGCTGAACAAGCTGCCACCCAGGGTGCCACACACTGTGTCTGCACATACGTTTCAGGTGTAGGGGACCTTCATCCTCCCTGTCCCTCCCTTGCCAAGAATAGGAGGGCAAGGGCTGTTTGTGCACTGAGGCAATGCAGGATGCTGCCTGCTCCAAGTGGAGAGCCCCTCTCTGCCGCTGACAGCACGAGCAGGTACCTGGGCAGTGTTGGGCCATAGCCACAGGGCACAGCAGAACTGCTTGATACTAAAGCAAAATAAAAATGCTCACCCAGAAGGACTTTCAGACCTGCAGTGTTTTCTCCATAATGAGCATCTCAGGGGATGTTGTTGTTTTCAGGCTGGCTATTTACTGTGTAAGAGAATTGCCCATTGCAGAAAGGCTTTTGTGCCAGCTCTGATGCTAGCTAGGTCTCCCTTGTGATCTCCAAGGTGTTTGTGAGTGTCATCTTTTTCTTTTGGTTGAAGGTTTGAACTGCTGAGAGGTTGTGATTTGACAGCTCAGAGGAATTAAGTCTTAAATAACATACAAATCTTGAGCAACAGCAGTGTGTTTTCCTTCACACTGCTGACCTTGAACTGGAAGAGCCATATTTAATGAAAAAACTACCTATAGAGAAAAAAGGCCTCTTTGTTTAGATCATCTTGGTTTCATACCAACATTAGAAGGACGATTTTCAAAGCTCCTGTCCAAAAATGTTTCATAAATATACAGGCTTAAGTGTGCAAAGTGATTAAACTTTTTCCTTTATTCAGATTGACAGCTTTGTTTGAAGAACGCGAAGCATGTCTTCTACTTGGACTGATTGCTTCGGCTTTTAAAGCAGTCATTCCTGCTCACTAAACAAGAAACAGGAAAGTGAAATATGCAGTGTTTAATTCTGTTTGAAAACACTGGCATGAAAAAAAATTCTGTACATTTTCTTCTGAACTTGTACTGAAGTTGTAAGAGAAGGGATAGAATAATAATTTTACTTTTAGCGGTAATGATGCATCACTTATTTTTCACATTGAATTTTGTCTGGAAACTTTGAATAGTGATAATTTTTCTGCATGCAGACATGTATTTTCTAGGATATTTGTTCAATGTTTCACTCTTCTGGTAGCTAACAGACGTACTGATAGAAAAAGAATTTTGCATTTCTATGCCAAAGCTTCAAGATCAATACTAATGAAATATCAATATTTCATTGAATGAAAGTTCCAGTGATATATGTGCTGTCATACACTTTCCAAATTCTTGAGCAATTATATACTCCAGATTTTGGGAAAAAAATTGTTTTCTCAGCTAAAATTGCAGCAAAGCTAGAAATTTAATTGGTGATATGGGTATTATCAATTCTAACATACCTCATAGAAATGAAATTTCAATAGTATTTTGCTTGTGTACTTTAGTAAAAATCATCTAAACTCTCTAAAATCACTAATTGTTAAATCAAAGTAAAATGTCATGGAGAGTAGAAATATTTGGAGGTCTCAAGATAGAAGTCTCTCTCTGGGGCTTTCTTCAAAAGTAGATGTAAGAAGCTCTGTTTTTTTTGGTTTTCATTCCTCAAATTTATAACTGTAAGACAAACAAATGTACAATAAATATGGCAGGAAACTTATTTATATTTTGTGAAGAAAGTATTTTTCTGAAGACATTTCTTTTCATTATTTAAGTTACCATTTTCACAGATGTTTTTAGAAATTTCCTGAATCCTCATTTTTCTGGTAGCATTTTCAGATTTTCTTTGACTTCATAGTTAGTGAAAAATAAATACTCAAAAAAAAATGCAGTTTTTTGGGGTCTCTATAAAAATACATTTTAGTGAGATGTATTTGACTGTGGGATGTTTTCTTGATGAAAGAAAAGCGAATATTTTCAGACAAAGGCAACATCATCTGTAAGCTAGTCAAATTCCTTTTATTTCTGAGGGGCTGTAGATCAGAAAGAAGGGAAGAACTATGATATCTGTTAATCAGACGTGACTGTAATGTCTGTTGTGTGCAATGATTGTTCCTGCATAAAGTAAACATACATCCTGTACTCTGACTTTGAGAAAGTTCTGTATTTCTGTGTATTTTTATTTTGGTGTGCTGTAAAAGTCTGGATTTCGTTTCAGATGCTAAATTTGCTCAGATCATTCTTTTCCCTAGACAATTCTAAATGTAATTAAATATATTGCACTGTATGATTTGATTTTTTTTTCCTTTCTTTCCACCGTCATCCCTTTTTAAGTAAAGAAAACAAATCCCATAAAATTAATTTCATATTTTTGGATTCCCACATCTATTTATGGTGTCTTGCATCATGGGGGGAAAATGCAACACGACTCATAGGAGGGTGACATAAAATGCTAAATGTGGCTGTTGACTGCTCAGAGTTCCAGTCCTTTTAGAATATCTCAAAAAACAGTATAAGCAGAAACTTCACAAATAGTTCTTCAGGTTTTGGGGTTTTGTTTGTGTTTTAGTACAAGTTTAGAATCTGGTTTAGAATGTGCAGGCTTTGCTTTCCTTTGTTGTCAGTGGTTTTGTCCAAGCTGATAGAAGGGGTGCGTGAGTGGCCACGGGTGGACAGAACCCAGGGAGATGTGAAGTGTATTGCAGTTGCTGATTGTTACAGTGCAACCAATAATGATGTTGCTTTGGAAAAAAGTGTGAGTTCTTTCTCATGCAGGGTGAATGTAGGCTTTGAGATGGAGAGTTTTCTCAATGCTTGAGAAATTAAAATCAGTGCTTTCACATTGCTCAAGGAAAACAAAGTCTAAAAACAGAAACAACTTGTGATGGTAAGTTATTATGATAATTCGTTTGCTGGACAGAGTTTTTACTACCCTTGAAATTGGCTTTTAAATTTCAGTGAAACAGAATACAATTGGCAGCTGTCTCTTATATAGTGTATTATTAAGGAGCTCTCCAAAAGCAATGGAAAGGCCAATCAAAATATTATGGTTTTTTCTTTTGACCTATTAGCCACTTTCCTCTTTGAATGTCTACTAGTAATGACAGATTTGCTTAAGATAAAATTATTTGAACATACATTTATTACTTTTTTGGCTATGGGCACAGAGAGATAAGTGAGACGTCTGTAGATGGTCTTCTGCTGAGAAAAAGGTGCTTGTCTACGTATCTGTAGGTGAGAGACATTTGGAAATATGCAAACTTACATATGCATGTAAGTTCCATATACAGAGAAGCTCTTAAATATGGCTGTACAGGGTGTGTATTCAGGTAACTACGATCAACAGAAACTTTTGTAGGTAACAGAAAATAGGATGGAAAGATGTAATTTTTTTTGAGGTTTGGGGAGGGGTTTTCCCTTTTAAAAAAGATTTTCAAGTTCTGTTCTATAGAAGGAGCATAAATAGGTTGCAGTATGCAAATGCAGTTCATGATAAGTACACAGAGAATGAAGACTACACAAACCCATCGTCTCTGCTTATGATACCTGCCAGGACTCCAGCTGAGGGAGTCTTTGTTCTTGGCATTTCTTGGTGTCATTAAAGACTGCAAAAGCCAGACATTAAATTGGTCAGAACAGACCTTTTACATTCTGGCTATTTTCCTCTCTTTATGGTCTGACTTGTCTCTTCCTCTGACATCAGTGGGTGTTGGATCAAACCTTTACTTCTGTGGAAATCATCCAGACTGCAGATAGATCATAGAATCATAGAAAGAAAAAAAAACCATTTACATCCTGTACGTTTTTGTAGCAGAAAAAGTAGGACAAGCTGACGTGAGGAAGGGTAAGAAGCAATATACAGAAAACAGAAATACTACTAGAACTAATAGCTCTTTAGTTTTAGATGAAAAAAGTAATTAATTTTAAATGACTGGTGTCATGTTCTGGTTCATCAACAAAATGTGACAGGTGGGAGTTCAGGTGGCTGCCTGTTGCTTCTTTGAGGAACAGAAAAGCACAGCTTTAACTTTTTGTCTACTTTGGAAACCTTTGGTACTGAGAAATGATTAATTAATGCAATAAACATAGTTTAAGCAAAGTTAAGAGTTTTCTAGGTAAGTGTTGGAAATGAGCTGAAACAGGATGTGCTTACTTGCATCAGCACTACTGTTTTTGTAAAGGCTTTTCTAAGAGCACTCATATTTGTCTGGGCTTCAGCCCAGTTGTCTGCGTGCTGAGAGATGTGAGCCTGCTGTTGGAAGTAGGATGGGAGTGAAGGGCTGGCTCACATTGTTTTTTCTGCAGGTTGTGCTGGTATAACCAACACCAGTCTGGCTTGAACTGACTTGCTGGGGCCTCTACAGGTAGGCATGTTAGAATGTCTCGTAGCAAAGAGGTAAAAAATTGTATGACCTATTAGTGGCATGAATTCATTCTGCTGAAGGGTTATGGGGATAACAGGTGAGAGCCAGAGGCAAGATTAAAGCACTTGGTCTAAAGCACCAACAGATTTAATTTGGGACTTGGGGATTGCTATTTGAAGGCAACAGATTTAGTCAGAGGAACCTGACGTATCTGCAAAGTTGAATACTTTGTTTTCTTAGTGCCTTTAATTTGTGTCACTAGAATACTGAAAGTGGTTTTCTGTATTAAGCATGAAACAAGGAAACAGTTGCTAAGAAGGATTTCTCAAGTTGTTTACATTTTAGAGTAGAGGTTCTCCAGTTTTGCTGTCACTTTTGCTTATACCTGTCAAAAAACCCCAGAAATGTGGATCACAGATGTATTAGGTTTTGCTGATCTCTCCTTTGGATGTGCCTTATGTCCCCACAGATTCCCTGACTTCTTTTTATTCATTGCCAGATGGATTACTTCAGCCTTACACAAAGTGAAGCAATTCAGAGTTACATTTAGTTATTGATCAGTGCTTTCTAGCAGTTTTAGTTCTAAAGGGGACAGGTTTGCACAAGACATCTGAGACACTGATGACTGATAATGTGAGTTGGCTTTCTGCTCTTCCGGTGCTCAGAGACACAAAACTCACGCCTTGGGAAACTGACTTTTTCCTGTTTGTCACCCAACCTTACGTACTGAAAACAGCTTAAAGTGGAGTCTAGCAGTCTTTCTTGTGCTGAGTAAGTTGTACTGGTATTGGTGAAGTTACATGCAGAACAGGAAGCTATCTGACTGCAGTCAGTGTTTTAAATAACTTCTGTTAAAGAAATTACCCATAACCATAGGGAACACTACTTGGTCTTTGAGCATTGTTTAAAAACAAATTTAAAGGAGTTACTAGAGGGAGAAGGGGAGGTGGCTTTGCTGCTTTGCTTGTGGATGTATGGAGGCATAGGGCAGGCATAACTGAGTAGAGAGTACCCTATAACATAGCAATGGACAGAAGATGCCTTCGTCTTTTTGGAGGGAAGTCTCACATTGGTGCTGTTCTTTTGAGAGAAAAGCACTGTCCTTATGGAGGGAACCAGCTTACTTATTTTGTGTTTTGTGCCAACATGCATCCTTCCTTTTGCTACTCGAACCTGATCTGAGTATTTCTGCAGTATTGCAGTCCAAGTGGCTGTGATTGGGTGCAACTACCTTGCTGCCAGTGGTCAAAACTCACTATTCAAGCTAGGTGTAAACACTGATGAGGTTTCAAATAACCCTAAGGTGGAGGTCCTTCTAATACTGTTCTTGGACTTGAATTTTGTGGTTTAGGTCTTCAAAATTCCCTCTGCTAAATCACAGAAGAGTAGAGATTTGCAGTGATGGTAGCTTAACTTTAGGAGTCAGATCTGAGACTTTTGCCTAGTCTTGCAATGTTAGCAATTGGGCATTTGGGAAAAACATGGAATATCACAGAGTTTATAATTCTGATACACTATGTACATCCATAGGCGCTTTAAAACTTCTGACTCTGCCCCAGCCTTGGGGCAGCATCATGACAGAGGGTATATCTTGTCTACGTAATGCTTCTCACAGTAGTTTCATCCTAAGGTGTTTTTCTTCCTTAATTTTCTTTGCAAACATGCCTTTCCTTGGTTTGATCTTCAGTCTCTCCGTGCAGCATTGAGCCAGATGTGGATGAGTATGTGCAGTAAGATGGGTAAGTCTGTACCTCTGTACTGTCCTCCTAAAGTATTTGCTGAACTAATCCTAACGAGATTCAAGTTTGATTGTCTATGTGTAGCTTCGTGTTCTAAGTGACATTTTTTGAGAAATAAATTAAAGGCTTTCTCATAAATACAAGAGTTACTTCTTTGGCACAAATGTTACATTGCTTAAAAGAATACCAGGAAAAAACTGTTCTGCTTTAACTTTTAAAAATTACACCTGTTTATAGGGATATTTTTCAAGCAGATAGCTTGCTCTGAATGATTTTGTGTCAGCACTGTTTTAATAATTTGAAGGGTGACAAAGCCCCAGACAGACTTGACAAAATAGAGCACAATGACTAGAAAAACTAGCTGACTAATTTTGTGTTTTCACCTGCAAAGAAAGGTAAGTGCTTGATTATGGTGCATGTGTGCATAAATGTTGACATTACCTTTAATTAGCCCCAAGTGTACAAGTCTCATCCTTTAGTACCCATGATAATTGTATAGTGCAAAAATAGATTATATTTTGTTTGTTCAAACAGGCAACAGGATAAAAAATATCTAGGAGATGGAATATTTTTTTGATGTTTAACTGGGTAATCTCTGTCTAAAATAAGACCTACCAGTCTAATTACTTATATGAAAAATGATTTTGTCTTTTTTTTTTTTCTTTTTCTTTCTCATTACAGTTGTTAGCTTTCAGGCTTGAGAGACTGAGGGAAGAGGAAAAGGACTAACAGTAATTTCCTGAATTGTCTCATTTTTGTGCTTGCAGATGATAGTAGGAGCACTCTGGGACTTGGTAACAGTTTAGAGATTAGCTTGGAGACATGCTGCTCTGCACCAGCTGCTCTTAGTGCTCTTCAAAATTGAATACTAAGGATGCTATCCAGTGGCTCATGTCTTGCTGGGATTAATTTTAGGCTATTTTGAAAAACTAGGGCTGGTCTGCTTTGGTACACAAACTGGGATATGTTGAGTGTTATGTGAGCTAAAGACAGTTTTTTCATTCTGTTGGTGCTGATATTCTCCACAGTGCTGCATTTAAGCCAGAATTGTCCTATACTTAAGAGGTTAATGTGTTTAGTTTTTAGAAACTAGGCTGAGACTGGAGTACCATAGTACTGCCCTCTATTTATCTACCTTTTTCACAACTTCCTTCAGTGTCCTTTGTACTTAGAGAAAACTGATGAGTAGCAGATTTTGGTGGAAGAAGGATGAGTAGCCCCCAAAACTTCCAAGATGTAAAAAAAAAGCAATCCTGTTAGTTATCCTTTCCTCCTGTATTTGACATCCAGTTCTTGAAGAAGACCCTGTACTAAGTAACTGCTCAAAGCACAAAAACTAGTGTGTGGACTTAAAGAGGACAGTAAAAGGTAACTGCTTCATATGGCTGTGTTATAAATTTCAGGGTGTTGATAACAGAGTATCATAGAAAGGTTAAACTTGCAGTGTCATTTTTCCTTTTTCTGTGTGGCTTCTGCAGTATTAGAGGCCAGACCTGCCATGGTACCTTTCCAGGCCTGAAGCCCACGCAGTACAATATCCTGTGGAGGCTCTGCACAGCAGTTCTGGAGGTACTGATATTTCTCTTCTTGTTGGCTTTTTTTCGGTGCCACACAATTCTGAAAAATGGCACTAGTGCCAGTCGGCAAAGCAATACTTGGAGAAAGCTGTACTGACAATAAAGGAGTATTCCTGTCACAAGCCAAAAGACCAGGAGTTTCAGGGGTGGGTGGTCCAAAACAGCATCCAAACTCAGCCTGTCATGTGTTTTGTGTAACTGTGCTCCAGCATGCTCAGAAATCCTGGAGGATTTGCACAGCTCCATATTGCAGCTTCAGGTGCCAAACCTTTGAGGACTGCTTAATGCCTAGCCAGGAGTTTCTGATTGAAGCGCTAGAAACTTGCATGGTATTGCTTTCCCTTTATTCAGTATTATTGCCTTTATTGCATTAAAGAGGCTAAGCAGACCTTAAATACTTCATGTGAAGTAGAGCTTTATTGGTTTAGTGTCTCACTTGGGTTCCTGACAGTCAGACTCAAACTTTCAGGGAATGATATGATCATTGGAAAATGCAATTGGACCTTTTTCCAGACTGAAACCTATAGAGGTCTTCATGGCTCTTCAGACAGCTGTGCCAGTGGAAGAGGCCTTGCTGCTGTCAAGAAGCGTAGTTAACTACAGCAAAGTTTTATGTACCGTCTTAAAACTCTTCTGCCTAAATTCAAAACGAGAGACAGAGCTTAAAAAGTTTGGGTCTTTTCCCCCAGAGAATTAGCAAACATTGGTTTTGTTGCCAAATAATACTTCTGTGAAGCTTTCCTGATGATCTCTTCCCAGGTCCTTTTGTGTCCTCTCTCTCCCTTTACTGTCACAGCTTCCCAGGCATCTTTTTCCTTTTGTTCTGAGCAGCATGTCAATCAGTCAGCTCACTCTTGCCTGGGGAAGTGTGTGCCTGTCTCTGCCTGAATTCCTCCTGTCCCGAATCCACCTCTTTGCATCCTTCTCCATCAGAGTTAACTGTGCTGTTTTTCCTGCCCTGCCACACTTTCCCCTGAGATGACTTGCTGTGCGCTGTTGCCATCACTTCTCCATTTCCTCTTCTCTAAACCAGTTTGCCCCATTAGTGAGCCACCACAGTGCTATTAACTTCCCTCCTTTCAAGACCATATGCTAAGAACTGCTCTCAGGTTGGTGTGTTAACTGGAACTTCTATCCTGTTGATGGTAACATTGATCTTTGCCTTACTGAAAGTCTTGATTCCCCAGCTCTGACATTTCCTTGGTTTCTTATCTTGTAAAAAATCTCATCAGAGATTCTTCCCATCTACGTTCTATTTTGAGCTCTGCTTCTACTGGATAGCTATTTGACTTAAGCCACTGCAACATTTCTGTATATCTTCTGTGGAATTTTTTGTTTGTTGGTAGGCCTTATTGGGGCATATTAGCACCAGCAGACTTCATACCCTCTGTGGTTTTAAAGGGAAGGAATTGCCTTTATAGAGGTGATTCCTGACAGAATCTAAGTCAGCAACAGATCTCCTGCTTAGCTTAGGTGCTCTGAATCACACTCCTCCTGTCTTCTTGCTGAGAAAGTAGAGAACACAGTGCATTTTCTGACTCTCCTGGATATTCTTGTTAATGTAGGCTATTCATCCTCCACATTGCATGTAAAGGGTAGCATGAATTATAGTCATTTTCAACCTATTAAAGCTATGGGAGGCATTGCAGAATTTTAAGGCATGACTTTTTAGCTTCTGTTCTTAAATATTCCTTTATTCCTGGTTAGCAGACTGCATCTGTAGGAGGAATAAATAGGTTTGTTTCTTTAATGAAGTATTTTAAGTGCCTACTTTTTCTTTTCCTTTTTTTTTTTTCATTAATGGGGCATTTGTCAATGAAAAACTTAACTCTACCTATTTCATCATTTTAGTACCTACATTACAGGAGTTTGCACATTGGAGTAATAGACCCGAAGAAACTTCTCTTGAAAGCAAACAAACTAAAAGATCATAAGTAAGATACCAAAAATATGTTGCTTTCCTGTGTGGAATTCTTTTCTATGTGGGTAAGAAATTATTATTTCCTTTTCACTCTCTTACATAGCTGCTGATTGCTACCAGTTTCATGCAAAGTTTGTTACTGTCTGTAAAAAGGCTCAGGCATGTCTTAATTGTATTTTTAAACCTGCAATCAGTTATTTTTTGGGAGGAAGAGCTTGTGGGGGAAAGAGCAGGTAAAAGAAATATGCTCCATTTTTATACAAGAAAAAGGCTTGTGTTGACTACCTATTATAGTCTATAAAAATAAATTTTAAGCTGATATATATAAAGCTGACAAAGCATCAAGTCCTTTTGAAACAGTGTTTAGCCAGTATTTGTGTGGTTTTAGCCTATTATATGAATTCCTAAAAAAGGCAGGTTATTTAGAAACTCTGCCCAAAACAGATGCTGCTTAAATCTTACCCTATTTTAGACCCGCTGTAAAAAAAAGAGACACCCATACTTTTGAAACTGGTTTAACGTGAGGATAGCTTTTACTTGTCTTTAATGTTTCTGTTTCCTTTTTCATCTTAACTAAAGCTGTGTATTTTAAGAGTCCTTCTACAATTATGGGTGTGGATCATGTAGTTTCCCTGCTCTGTGTTCTTTTTCTTTGCTCAGCTTTCTGTCTCTGTTCACTATTCATATAATCAGCAAATATTAATGTACTGTAGTCTATTTCAGAAGGCCTTGCATGGAGGATTACTAGAATTGTTTTTTCCGAGAGAAATTGACAGAGAATTAATGCCATTTTGAAGTATATAGCAATTGATGAAGTATTTTTACACTGCCTGTCTTTGTGGCTCTTGCTGACTTGTACTAGTGGTTTTATGTTTGTAGCCAGGTCTTTTCTGTAAGTCTTCTTTATCTCTAAAATGATTTAATGAGTTTTTGAAATCCTCAACTTGCAAAAGTGAATGTAGTTTGGAGTGCACCTTTCTAGGAATGTGACTGTCATTTATTAAATAGTTCTTTGAAGAGTTTTGCATTGACTAGAGTCAACCTCACAAGATTTGGATGGGAGATAAATGGATATCTTCCTTCCAAAACTAAGCATTATCCCAGAATTACTTAATAATACCCTAAAGAAAGCTTGTACAATATTAAATGCACTAATTAGAGCTTAAGATTTAGTTCCCAAGACTCTTTGTATAGTGTCAGGCAAGTAATGAATAAAATCATTATCAGCTAAATGAGGTGGGCCCTAGAAACTTGTACCTCTGAGCCTCAGACTCAATCTGCTTCATTCTTCCATTTGAAAAAAAACCAAAACAACAAAATATAGCCATCCAGACCCACACCTTCCTCCCTAGAAAAACCCAAAACAAGCTGGGGGAAGGAAAACCAGCCTTCCTGTGGTTTGGGTTAAAAGCTCTGAGGTGATCTAGAGAACGGGTAATGAGGATAACGTGACCTCATCTCCAGTTGCGTGCTTTTTCTCTATCCTCGATTTGTTTCAGATGCAAAATGCCTGCCAACAGACCTGTCCTTTTCACCAAACTAATATCTGTGTGAAGGAAGCCTTGGTTCTGTGGCCCAGCCAGGCTGGAAAGGACAGCTGCAGTTCCCAGGGGTGCAGAGTGGCAGGACCTGGGGGCTCTGACCATCATCAGGCAGGTGCAGGAGCAGCCATCAATTCCAAACAGCTCAAGCACATCACAGAATTAAGAGAAGGTGGAAGTGGGAAAGAGCAGGTTGATAGAAAATACTCATTTTAATGTCTTTATAATATAAAAAGATGATGCCAGTAATCTTTCCAGTTTAGATTGGTGCAGTTGAACTATAAACAAGAGGTTTAACATAAAATTCAAGGACTCAAAGTCTTTTCCCAAAACACTGTATGATGCAAACATCTGTAGCCTCTGGTCTTGCCTTAGTCACCAAACCATCCCATGCCAGCAACCTTTTACTCTACTAGAAAGTGAAAATAATGTAAACATATAGCAATATATAAATGCATGCTTATGGTTTATACATAAACAAGTGAAACTCATTGAAAAGAAAAACAGAAATGCATCACAGCACTGATGCATCACCTGCTCTTCCAACAGATATATGGAAAAAGATGTCATAACTGGTGGGTCTCTTTGGGGCAGTCTGTATTTTTATGTACCTGCTGGGGAAGAAAGTGGTTTATTTAATAAGGAGATTCTGAATCTATTCTTTTTAAAAATCATTATTACTTGCCTACTTTTACTGTCTCTGTAGGTTTGCTGGTTTGGAGTTGACTGTTCTTAGAATAAGTCATGTAGCCTTTGACATAAAGATTTTTTGAAATCCCATTAGAAACACCACAGTGCTACTTTTAGTGAGCTTTTTCTGTGACCTAATTTTAGGAAAAATCCCAAATGATCTCAAGTCAATTAAGTTCTGAATGTCAAAATTTAGATTAATCATGAAAGAAACACTTCCATTATCAACATTTATAATAAGCTTTTCCACCTTGGGCTCCCTCTGGATGCACAATTCATCGTGTACAGTACCTTAGTGGTCCAATTGATTATTTGGTGGCATTAATCTGGAGAATAATTTGCAGTGCGCCACAAATACATAATGACTTAAAAGTTGTGAGCTTGCAGATAACTCTATGTGATTAGATTTTTTTCTAATGTATTTTGAAAGAAGAAATAAAGAATTTTGAGAGAGAAGAAAAATGGTTTAAGCCCATAGCATTTCATTTTATTAGAATTTAATGATCAACTTACATTCGGGGACCCTCTTAGCATTTTGTGAAGTGCTGTATTATACTGTACTAAGAGCAGGATTTTTTTTTTTTTTTGTACAATGGAGGCAAAGAATGCAAGAAGTAGGAATAAGAGAATGAGGCCTGTAAACATGTCTAGATAAGCAGTTAGTTTTCATGGCCTTACTAATAGGGAACCTATCAAAAGATGATTTCCCTGCTGAAAATAGGGACTGGTTAACTTGCAAAGGACTACAGATGAGTTGGGAAGACAAGATAAAGCATTAAAAATCTGTTTTCCAACCACAGAAATCTCGCGTTAGAGCTGCTCTTTCTTTGTGCAGATGAGTAAATTTTATAACAAATGCTGCAAGAATAGTCATCAAAAATGTCCAGCTTTGGATTCAGTCTTAGAGGGTTTTGATTTGGTTTGCCCAGTGCAGCAGATGGTATTGGGAAAACAGTAAGTCTTTACATCCACTTTCTCCAGCACTGACAATTGTTCTTTCTGAGGCATTTGAAGAACCTACCAGTCATAGGTCACCAGCATGAGATCTCCAAGTCCTGCATTGTGAAGACAACAGGAAAAACTTCAGTTTGAAAATGTGTAGAGTATATTGAATGAGCAAAATGAGTGGATTTAGATTATATCCATCAGAGTTTAGAGTTTTGTTGGACAAAGTGAAGAACTGTGATGTTTAAGTCATATGTGCTTGCCTCAAAATGAGTTTATGCCTGGGTTTGTTTGGGTGTCTCTTTTCTTAGGATTCACAGGTCAATATTCAATTTAAGTGATTGTATGAGTGCAGCAAATGGGCGTACTGGTTTGTAACAGATTGTATAGAAAAATAAAGATTGTTTGGAATAAGAAATTTGTGTCTATATTGATAGAACAAATTCTAATATTCTTGGAAGCCTGGGGAGACCAGATGTGTTCTGACATGCTTTCTCTGATATCCAAACTGAACCCTATGGCATATATGTAGTATCTGAGATTATAGATTCTTCTGCACTTGGCCTGTATTGGGCTTTTTTTAGGAAAAAGCAGAGCTCTGAATATAAGGGGAATGAGAGCAGTCACACAGTAATTACAAATGGTGCGTTGCTTGATTATCAGGTTTAATGTGTCATTAGGGTCTTGCTGACCTTTTCTGTCAATGCAAAACATGGGCAGATGTTAGCATTAGAGAGGAAAAGAGAGCAGAAGTGGATGGATGTGAGCAGGCCGGCTGCCAAAAGATCAGCTGACACTGTGCTGACATCAAGTGCAATCTGGAGAGTCCTTCTTACCCAAGCAAGCCTTTGCGTCCGTATATGCAGGAGCCACAGCCATGTCTGTAAAGCAGTCTCTCATCTGGTCAGTACATCTTTGTTGCTATGAGATATATTGTCCTTGTCTTGTCTTGGCTGATTTCTCTGATCTTAGTCTCTGCAGTTTGTTGTTTCATCTGCTGAGAACAGACAATAAAGAGGAAATGGGCATTTAGGTTGTCTTTTGCATTTTCACTGGATTTGCAGAAGTACTTGCCTCCGAGATCTGCTTGCAGTGTGTTACTGACGGCTTGTCAATTCGTTGTCTCTTTCCAGTGCAGTCTATGTAGCTTTGGATTGTTAGGGAGTAATAAAAAACACATTTTACGTGGGTCATAGCTATAGCAGTAACTTGAGGAGGTGGTCTCAGTGAAGAGACGTACGTGTGTGGTGGAAATGGTTTCCCACAGCCTCTTGTGGGTTGCTTTGCTAACTGCTTTTTAGAGAGGACTGCAAGATGCTACCGAGTGGTGAATGATGTAGTGAAGGTAAAAAGTTCAACTGCTCCAATGTGTCCTGTTACTTATCTTCAGAAAGCTTGAGGTAACTGTGGTAAGTGCATCATCCTCTTCCCTCCCCCCATACCCAATCACTAAAGATCTGTTTTCATGTGTGGCTTCCTCTGTTCATTGTCTGTGCAGGGTAAAGATTCTGTTTCTGACACTTTTCCCAGCAGGAGTCTTAATTTTCCCCGAGAAGCAAACAGTGCTTTTGTCACGGCATATCAAAATACTCATGAAAGGTAATTAGATGGAAGAAAGGAACCTGCTAGTGAGATGCACCAGAAGAGATGTCTGACAGTCTAGTGAGGAAGACACTGAGATCTAGTTTCTGAATTTTGCTTTGCTGTGGACATGTGTCAAGTCAATCAGTTGTGTTTGTAAAATAATGCAAAAAATATTTATCTTCTCAACTTTTTGCCTATACGTATTTTCAAAATACATGCTCCTTTTGCAGTGAGTGTCTTCTACTCTGTGTGTGCATAGTGCTCACTTCCATGTGTGGCTGCTCACTGGTACTTTGAAAAGTATTGTAATACCCATGTCAATGATAAACGGAGTATAAGCCTGTTGAGGAAATTAGCTCTTGAAATTAGCATCTTGAAAATGTGTGTCAGTGCTCCTCAAAAATTAGTATCTCTGAACTCCTACCTTTCCACAGGGCTCAGAAAAACAAGGTTACAAAACATTAGGATGCAGCAGAGAGTGTAGCTGTTGGAAAGATGACTGGAAAGCTAGGAGGGTGAGGGTGGAAGGAGGCACTGTGGATATTGGCAGTGGTCCTCAATCTGCTTCTGTTGCTCTACTGCCTCAGGAGCCAGATCTGTCCTTGAAGAAAATGAATGCTTTTTAAAATTTTTTCCATTCCCTCCCCACCCCCACTCCCAGACAGTATAACCTAAGAAGAATAAGGATCAGAAACAGGAGTAGAGGTTCATGTTCCCAGTAAGGACAATCTGAGCTTTCATTAGAAAGCAGGTTAATAAGAAATCTGACAGTCTGGTATAGGCTGTGGGAAAGATTTCCACCATCACTGGCTTAATGATGACTTTAAAAAAAATTCCAAACAAACTAATTCCTAGAGGCAGAGAGGTGAAGAGGAGCAACAAGATTCTTGAACCTAGTACCATGTTGAATAGGTACTATAGAAAAGCCTTTGCTTGCTTGTTACCTAAAGGTGAAAAGGGAAAAAATATTATCTGTAGACCTTAAAGAGTGTATAATAGTCTACACTGCCTCTTAATGTAGACTCTCTTGCATCAGTGTTTAGTTCAGCAGGCTGTACTAAATTTCTGGTCAAGATTTCATCCATGTACATTTACTTCTGTTGGAGTAAGAAGCTTCAGGTTTTCCCACTTTTCAACCCCTGACCCAACCCCTTTCTACTGAAGAAGGTCCAGCAAAAAAGACTGATCAATTAAACAACAGGAAACTGCTGCCTAAAGCAGCTAAATCACATCTGATTTGTAGATGAGGTCCTTTGCAGCTAAGACAAATATATGCATTTTACACAGTGGGTGTTCACTCTTGGTGTGCATTACCTCTTTGAGGCCTTAAACAGCTCTTTTCTTTGAGTCAGCTTTGATCCAACTCTTCACTCTTAGCTGGACAGCAGCACAAAATTGAATGTAGATATACAATTGCATGCCATATATTTTAAAGCAGACAAACAAAAAACCACAACTCCCCACCTCCCAAAAACAAGCAAACAACCATCCTTCAAACCCCCAGACATGAGAAGTATCTTCCAGTTTTGTCTTCTTCTCTGCCTGTGTCATAGATGCCATTTGGACCATCTTAGTTTTCCTGATTAAAATATCAGGGGTCTTTGTTTTTTTTGTTACTGCTGTTGTGGTTTTTATGTTTTGTTTTTTTTTTTTTTTTTCCTGGTTTCGCCTNGTGGTTCTTAGCATTCACTTGCCTATTCAAGCATTTAAAACATGAAAGAAAATAAAGCCCTGGAAGCCAAACAGGAGCAAAGATTCACTGTCATTAGTAAGCTGGGGAAAAGGATGGGATTCAACCAAAGATTTTCCAAGTGATGGAATACTAATGGTTTTAGGGGAAAGAGTTTAATTCAATGTATCTTTATAGATACCAGCTATTCTTTATTCCCCTTGTTTATGCTGTCTCCATGACCATGCTTCAAGGATTGTTTTACTCAGCTTGATTCCTTCTCATCTCTTGATCCCTGCCAAGGCAGTGTTCTTGGCTACTTTAGGATACATGGAGTAAACATTCTCCATCAGTAGTACAAAGTTTGTTCAGCAGTTTTAACAACCAGATCCAGTACTGAAGAATGCTGCACACATACTTGGATTGAATGGGCAGGGGTACTTTTCATTTGACTGGGCTTTGAAAAAGAAGGAATTCTTTAAAATGACGAAACACACAGACCCATGAAAGTCATGCTTTGATATTAGCCTTTCCATGAGAAATCTCAACACAAATCTGTTTATCTGGATGATAGCCAACTGGACATTTGCTAAGTATGAGGAAAGATGTTCAGCTGTAAATGCTTTGACATAAACCAAGTGGTTTTTTCCCCAAATTATCTGGGATGTTTATGTGAGTGGCTGTTAGGCAGGTCTACTCATTTTAATAGCATTTTTCCTTCAACCAGCAACTTCTTTTGACAATACTTGCTTAATTCATCCCACCATAATTTGTTTCCATGTGCTTAACCTGATGGCTCAGTACTAGATGGATTCATCTGCCTCTTTGAAGGCTGAATCTGTTAAATACTGCAACTGCTTAGTATAATGTGCCTTTCAGAAATAAGTGGGATCAGTACAGGATTGCATATCAACAATGTCCAACATTAGGTGCCTAACTTTTTCTTCATGATGCCTGTTCTTGCTTCTTTGTGGTGGGGAGTCTGGCAGGCCTGGGAAATAAATACATGATCAAAAGGCTTCTTTGACTAGGTTATCAGTGCCTAGTGAGATGGATAGCTGTGGGGGGTGCTGCCAGAACTCAACCCTAAACGCAGATGCACTGTTCCTGTTTATAATGGAGCTATTCTCTTTTCCTATGGGCTCTTTTCCCTGCTAAACTGGTGTCAGGCACACAGCATTTCTGCTCACGTGCATCCCTTCCTACAGTCCTTCCCACAGCTCTTTCATCTCACTGCATTTGAGACCAAATTTGCTGTGCCCAGAGTACTTGATGAAATCAGAGACACTTTGCTATGAACTCGTCACGAATAAATGGATATTGCCCAGACTCAATACTTCCATTTTATAGTCTTTCCTGGGTTTTTTGAGTTTTGTCCCTAGTCTTGATGAGATATATGAGCCCACAGGTATCTTGTAGTAGTGCATCACCTGACATACCATGGTATTAACTTGGTCTGCAGAGCAAGCTTTTGCATTCACGATAAATATACTTGCAGTGAAGAAGCAGACATGCTATTCTGGGAGACAAAAACGCAAACCCCCAAACAAACAAACAAACCAAAACCACCCAATTCTCCAAGATTATGCGGAGGATAAAATCCAACTTCTGCTGGAAGAACAAGCTGGGGCAGTGTGCAGGCACACACAGAGACATGGGCAGGCAGCGAGTGCCTGTGTGACAGGGAGCTGGAGCGAGAGGAAGCCTTGAAACTTAAACTCCTCCTGCAGCTCTGCATCTGCTCTGAGTCACTGCTATGACTCACACCGACAGTGTTCACGTTAGCTAGCGTTCAGATGGAGCAGCTCTGGCAACAGAAGAAGCAGGTTATATTATTGATTACCTGCTGCAGCAGACAGTTGCACCAAGATTTTTTTTTACGAGCACAGATGAAACAGAGGAGGCTCTACTGAGCACTGCTATTATTAGTAGTATTGTTTTCTTAAGGTAAGAATGCCTGTTTATTTATATACGTACAAAAGGGAATTTGGAGCTTGTGCAGTCTGAATTTCTGATGCCGTTATTCTCAGAGGATGCTGATCTTTGGAGCTGCGTTACTGCACAGCTTTGTCTGGACTGTTGCTGTGCCATATGGAGAATCATATGGCTAATGGGCAGTGTGCGTCCTAGGAAACAAAATAACTTCTTTCTCATTCATTGATGTTATGTAAGGCATGGCAGCCATGTTAAGGACGGAAGACCTCTCTTGAAGAAACAGTGCTGCTAGATGGTAGGGCAAGGAAAACAAGTAGTTTTTA
Source organism: Daphoenositta chrysoptera (assembly GCA_013397915.1). Classification (NCBI taxonomy): domain Eukaryota; kingdom Metazoa; phylum Chordata; class Aves; order Passeriformes; genus Daphoenositta; species Daphoenositta chrysoptera. The sequence continues at coordinate 1,312,270 of VZRO01000700.1, forward strand.
AGCAGCTCTCTCTTCTTTGGAGAGTGCTGCAGTTCTCTAGTTCTTGCTTACTGAATTCCTGTGTTAATAGAATTTAAAAAGTAGTTGCATTAGAAGTAGCAAAATAATTGTTTACCTTTAGAATCACTGTGTTTTGCCTTCAGCAGTCAGCTGGGACTGTGCATGTTGTACATCCGTGCAGTGCCTGGACATAAACAGCTTCTTCAAATACTATAAATGGTACTTCCGGATATTGGGGTGATTTTCATCTTGCACCACTAAAAGCACACACACATATATATATACGTCCTGTTCTGACAATTAGTTATATGAAAAAAATGAGATGCATTCTAGTTAGTGTTGACATATGCAGAGTAGGTTTAACATTTCGTTGTAGCGGCTTTACTGCTATTTTACTCCCTTTAGTGCTATAATTTTAATGTAGGTTAGACTGGTATCACTTGTTATGCTCATGTAGAATCCACTGAGTCTTTAGCATTTGCTGTATTCCCCACAGGAGATTTATTAAGATAGAGATTCTGGTTTTGAACTGCAGTAGTGAATTTATCTTAATTTCTTTTTTTCTTTTCTCCTCTTTTTTTTTTTTCTCATTAATTTTGGATTTGCAAAGCAGTGTTCTTTTAAAGTGCATCTGACAGTGAGGGAGGCAGCTGCTTTCAGTAAAAAGGGAGCCACATCACTTGTGTTTGTTTTCAGAACGGAAGAATGAGGGTATTTTCAAAACCTGATCACTTACTAGCTTACTGTCAGGTATTTGAAATTACCACTTATTTCCTTGTAGAATTTACATAAAAGGGACCACTCTCATCTTCTCTCGAAGAAATACAGTGCTGTAGTAATAGCATTTAAAAATGAGAGCATACTTTAGGTTCTTCTTCTGTTTGCTAGTTTATAGCATTTGCTGATGTACGGTGTTTTCATTGCTATGAATTAACCAGATTTGGTGTTACTTTCTCTTTTAAAATAGATTAGTTTTCTCAATAAAACAGAAATAAGGTCTGTTAGTACGTTTGTAGTATCTTTATACTTCTAGTGATATCCAACTTGGAAAACTACAATGTGAGAGGCGCTTTTAAAACAATGTCAGTCATGGATGCCCAACTCCCAGAGGGAAAATTCTGTTGACTAATTTTAATTACTTGTGTTTCTGATATATTTCTCATGTTACAGCATTATAAATGCAAATTAGTTTAAACTGTGTTAGGGTTGGGTTCGGGACTGTTCACTAACAAAGTTCTGGCACATGACAGTCTCCTTCTCCTCCCAAATCCAAACAAGTAGAAATAAAACATTCTTTACAGTCTTAATTTTTCCACTGATTTGTATCTGAATTATTGTTTTTTAAGATAGTGTTGGAACTGTGTTTGCCTTAAAGTATGCATTTAGATATGAATTCTGTATTATGTCAGAACAAAGAATTTATTATAATAAAACTTACTTCTCTTCAGTTTAGTTTACATAATTTCTTTATTGTAACACATTGTGGACACAGTTAAATAATGTTTTCAAAAGACATTTCAAGAACATGCTTAACATCTAGGAAACAGGATGAAAGCACCTGAAACATCTAAAAACCCCAATGACAGCCCCTGATTCAACACAAACCTGAAGACATCCTTTCCATTTTATTTGTTCATAGACTCTTTGTGTAAGAGCTGACCACCAGAGAGAACTCCCTCTGATTCATGTTGTCCTCGTGCTGCCTGCTGTGTCCCTCTGTCTGCCACAGGGATGCCACTAAGTGAAAAAGAATGTCAGCTGAAAAAAGAACAAAAAGTCCAGTCTTGCAAGATAGCTAGACAGTTTGCTCTATGTGAGTTGGAGAGTTTCTGGGAAGAACTAATGCAATTCTAGTAGTGATTGTTGTGATACCATGTCAATAATTACATGCCTTCTTTGGGATATATTAGCAAGTTACAGCTGAAAACGTAAATATCCTAGGTAGGAGAGATTTGTGCAGGGAAATTATCATATCTATGTTAAGTGCAAAGGAACCAGCTGCATTTGATCCTTCTGTGCAGGGATTTTGTAGTAAGTATAATAGGGTTTGTCAAACCTGCTCTCTAGGCACCCTAAAAGTTGGGGTTTATTACCTTAAGTTGGCTGTGCATTAGGCTGCAAAGGTAACAAGTGGCAGAAACTATTGGGATTATTTCACTGGCACTTTTGGCAGGACTTGAATTGTGAGAGTTCATGATCTCCTTGGCCTTTCTCTTCTGTAAACCCAAACAGAAGATCCCAGCTCTGTTCTCCCCTCCTGTTCCTAACCTACAGGATATCACAGCTGTTTTTCTTGTCTTTGCATTGCTACAGAGCCATGCTTTGTTATTTTTGCCCTCTCTAAAGCTTTTGTGAGCGTTCTGCTGAAATTTAAGCCCCGTTTTTGATTCTCACTTCAGCTGCTCTGGTGTGGATTCTCTCCCCTTGGTAGGTTTTCCACCTAGGAAAGCCTTGAGTGGCACAAAGCCACAAAGCTGATGTAACACAGCACTTCCCTTTTGCTCCTTGTGCTGCTTATGTTGCAAACAACAGGTGGGGTGTTCGGCTGTCCTTTATTTGTTTCTTCCTTTGTAAAACCTCCTGCTTTATTTTGGTGGCTTCTTTTGTGGCCATGCTCTAGCTGTGTTATTCTGAGCCCTTTGTCAGCTTTCCTGGCAGTCGGGGAGCAGTGCTGCTGGATTAACTCTGATCTCTTACGTGTTCTGCTCTCTCAGTCCTTGAGCAGAAGTTTCAAAACAGACAGTGGCATCATCCTTGGGCATGTTGTTCTACCTCTCCCTGCCGTGACAGCGGGAAATGACTGCAGGAAACAGAGCTATTGCTGTGGGCAGTAGGTGGAGAAATGAGAGCCCTGGAGAAAATGAAGCATTTCTCCAAAATATTTGAAGCTCTGAGAGCTTAAGTGGGAGGAAGCACTTACTCTTATTTTACACAAAAGCAGCATCACTAGTGATTTATGACTAGCCTTGCCTAATGAAGAACTTAGGGGAAATCCAATCCTGTTATTGCAATTAATTTTTGTGAGTCATCTTTTATGTGAGTGATTTTTTAAAATTGTATTACAGTTTTAGCTAATGATCAACCCAAACTGGACCACTCCTGTACCAGAAGCTTTTACACAGAGTAAAAGATGGTTCATGCACTGAATGGGGATTTATATATTTTCTCCAGAAAAAAATGGTTGCCATATTTTCTGTGGCAATATGCTGTTTGATGTTAGACTTCCTGAAAAAGGACTCTGCAGTATATGAAAATGCATCATATTGGTGTTTGTGTAGTACATCCTTGTCACAGAACAACACAGCATTTCTATTTTCAAATAGGATTTAAAATGGAGAGAGGGAAAAAGTTTGTATGAATTGTGGTTTTTTTACAAGTTTTTGTTTCTTTTTTTGCATGATTGAAATAAGCCCATGTAAACTGGAGTTATATTGGAATAAAATCCTTGCATGTGAACAGTATGAATAGCACCATTTGCAATACTGATCTATCTTGTTTGTCAGAGAACTCTTCTTTTTATTTGTGTAATTTTTAGAGATGACAATTTTTATGTCAGTTATTTTTGGGGTCTTCTATATGTGTATGCAACTAGAAGGCATCTCCTTGGCCCCTTTTCCTGTTTTCTAAAGAAATCTTCTTGTAGGGATTAGATTTGTTGCCTTGTTTTTAAAGAGGAGGGGGAAAGAGCTGTTAAATTTTTGTTTCTAGTGTGTCCTGAAAAGCTCCTCACTTAATCCTGGAGCAGTTCAAGCAGGGGGACACAGAGGGAGGCAGTGAACACTGTTGCTCTCCTGTTTGCCCTGGAAGGCCTGAACTGTTAGAGGGGCTCCCACCTCATTGTGTTGCACGAGCTTTTGCATCACACAGAAAAAGTCACGGTCTCATTTTTTGTCTGTTTAAACCTTTGTGTATTTTTAAGCTTGTGCTAGTTTAAATAAAGAGTGAAGGGTACAGCCTATACTCTGAATATAACAATGATAGTCCTTTCATTTGCCTTCAGGGTCGGAGTTTCCACTTGACTTCATGACTGCAGTCCCCCTGTCCTGCTCCCGAGTCAGAGCCAGTGTAAGGATGAGGATAGCTCATTTTGCTCTGGTTAAATGAGGTTATGGCCTGGATTATGATGGCATGTTATTTCTGTGCAGAATTCTCCTTGTAGTTCATAGGGATGCAGAAATCTGGGATTAGCTCAGTTTTCATTTCAAACTGATGCTTTGCCTTTAAAAGCAGCAGATTACCTTTGCCTGCTGTGCGTGCTTAAATAAGCAGCAGTCAATTGGTAGGTTTGATGTCTCACATAACTGAATTGACCTTCTGTGTTCAGGTGAAACACAGTTTAAAGGGAGTGTGTTCATGATCCTTAATTCAAATTTACTTTTTAGATAAATACTTGATAGTGCCAGATGGCAAAGCAGCTACAGGCAGAGGTGAATAACAGAGCATGCAGGTTATTCGGGCAGTAAATATGCTGTTAAAAAAAAGACAGCACTGCAATATTATGGATTGCACTAAATGCCAGTAACTTTATCGGGTTTCCTGTGTGTGATAGGTGAATGTATTATAAGTCCCAGATTCCTGAAATACAAGCTGCTATAAACGATTTCTTCTGTCTCATTTCAGAAATAGACACAAATGGTCTGACTTTACAGCGTAAGATTTATTTTTTTCCTGGCTTCAGTGTTATTTCTGTCAAGCTGTTGGGAGGGCTTCTCCTGAGTACATATTTAGCAAAATGGTAAAATGTTGATTTGCATAATGCACATACAAGGACATGAAATAAATAATACCATGTTGACAGTGTCCTCTGTTGTTTCAGGAAAACTTGGAAGCAGAGCTCTGTTGAGCTCTGTATGATAGTGTGTGTCACAGTTGAGACGGATGGGACACGCTGAAATCATGCCAGCTCCATTTGAGAGGGAAAAAAGTGCTTATCTTTAATACTATGGTAGTCTCTTTTATAGCGTTTTAGAGTTTACATAGTTTTAAGGCACAACAGATTTGACTTAACCAATCAGCACACACCACTGGGTGAACATACGATAAACACGTAGCATGTTTCTCTAACAATAACTCAACTATGCCTCCTTCCCACAGTCCTTTTCTAGCCTAAGTAACAGACCTGAGCAATAATTTTACAAAGGTAACAAGGCCTTCATTTTATAAGGTTTTACCTGAATGCTACAATCATGTATTGTAATTGTATCATTTGTATGAAAAGGATTGTGTCAGAAGTATTACTATCACTAAATATTAGTATCATGGCTCTAAATACATGACATAAAAATGCATGCAGCTGAGCTGGCTAGAGTGAGCTCTTTCTGTCATAAACTTTCTCAAATGTGGGTGTCTGGGAAAAGTTACTTAAATTATTCTCTGTTCCTGAGAGAAATAGATGGCTTTCCATTGTGTTTTGGTAAACAGGAGGTAGTGAGTAATAGGAAGAATGTGGCCTTTGTGGTTCTGCCTACATAAGAAAGATTTCTCATCATTGTCCCATAGCTTTGTGTAGATTCTGATGAGAACATGATATTATAATGCTGATACTTCTACCGGACATTGATTTTACACAGAAAAGTTGCATGGAAAAGTGACTACTCGTTTGCTGGTACACAGTAAGAGAGGCAGATTTTGCTGGTACGTGACAAGACAGGCAGAGTGCATGGGGATAATGGTTAGAGATGAGCACCTTCATGGTACAGAGAGCAGTGGGGGGTGGTTGGTTGGGCACTTGGAAGGATAAACTTCCATTAGCACAGTGAGAGTGTGAAGGAAACAGCTCCTTTTGTGTGTGGAAGTGAGGGAAGGCTGCCCGTGTCTGTGTGTGTGTGTGAACTGAGGAAGGGAGGGGTTTGGCTTCAACACCCATGTCTCAATTTTGACTTCCTTGTAAATGCTTTGGCTTTTTTGTGGGATGCAAGTATTTCGTAATAGCTCAAGAAGAACTGCATGTTCTCTTCTGTGCCTGCTAGTGGGATTTATATTTCAGGTATGTAAACATCTCCATAGCCTTTAATTTCATGGAAAATCAAAATGTCACAAGGAGCCACCAGTAAGATTTTATTGAGGGCTAGAAAAAATCTGGCACAGGTAAGAATTGTCTCTTTAAAAACCAAGGGTGTCTTTAAATAGCAATTTTATGTAAAATTTAGCAGAAAGACAAGTGGAGGACAGAGCACTTACCAGTGAAGATCTGCTTAGCTGGTGTTATATTTGTGATAAGTAGGAGACAAGAACTCTAGTAATTTGACTCAATTTGTGTGAAGATTTGATCCCCCTTCCGGTCATGAGCAAGGCATCCAGGATAAATGGAGCTGTTTCTTCCTAGCACAGTGCTTTATTGTCATTAGCAACATTTGCAGACATCTGAAAGATTGCTAAGAAGGTATGTGTCAAATAGGCATTTGGGAGGCTGTGGTAGTTGATGAAGGAAGAATGTTACAGTGAGCAGCATTTATTTTTTGAAAGTATGACATCTTTCCCAGCTTCCTTAGAACTTGCACTTTCCCCCCCCATTCTTTTGTGATTCATATTTCTGAGAAAACAGCCTTCACAGTAAACATGACTATTTATATGAAAAGCTAATAATGCAGCCTAGATTTCTCCATATTTTGCTGCATGTTTCATGGCTGGAGTACCCAATGTTCCCATTTACATGAGCTCTCAAGCTGCTTTTGGGAGTTCATAAAATGAACATTACAAGGTCAATGCAGTAAGGAAAACACATCTTAATGTTTCAACATCTTGGGAATTTGTGTAAAACTGAACATCTTCAGAAAATTATCAGTTGGTTATACTGCATGAAGGTAATTTCCCTCATTGTTCCTTGGATGTTTAGTTTTCCAGTGGAATATTATCTGGCTTGAAAACATTGCCTCCCATGATCAAAAAAAGAGAGCGGCATTGTGGGCATTTGGTAGCTAAGTAAAATGTGTTTTACTGTGACAATGATAGAATAAATGAAAGAAGAGAGTAAGAATTTGAGATACTGGACACTATACATTTACTGTCAATACTATTACAAAACTGTTCACAGTTAGTGCACCATGGTCCTGGGTGTCACCTCACCTTTTCTGCATAAACACATAGCAGATGTTTGGGTCAGTAATGCTTGCAGAATTAAACCATGTCTTCTCTTTAGTTTGTAAAATAAAATATGAAAGACAGGATCCACTTGTGCAAACCAATTTGACCTTGAGACTATCTTTTGTAATCTTCTTTTCGTGGCTCTCCGTTTTGCAGGACCGTACTCTTTATCTAGACTGACTTTGTGGAGGTGTGTATTTGACAATGTTGAGGAATGGACCTAATGCACTGGGTTCTGACTCTATGTGTGTTCAACCTGGGGAGGTATTGCTGTGTGCTGTGATTTTCTTTTAATAAAATTCAGGTGCAGATCAAGGTAAATTGTACCTGTGTTTCTGCCCGACTCATTCAAGTTGTGAAGTTGTGACTCATTCAGGAACACAGCCTAGCATTAGGAATGCTAAACCACTGCTGCAACCAAGTGATAGATAGAGTTGCAGATGTGTTTTATTTCTTCACAACCAGGAGCTGAGAATAGATAAAATTTTAATGTTGTGTACATAATGTACACAGTACAGGTTGCATACATAATGCAAGCAAATGTGAAATAATTCTGGGGAAGTCAGATGAAGACAAGGAAAGTTTCTTCTTTTTCTGGAGGGTGTATTTTGGTTTAATGGTGATAGCATCTTGTCTAAGTACTGCAAAAAGAGGTGCCACATTGATCACAATAATGATTTGCTCAGAATGAAGCGACTTCATCTTCTTTATGTTCTTATGTTCCTGTAAATTGGTATTTCAAAATGGAGAATGAAGAAAGAGTTCAGGAAATCATATATAGTTGCAAAAGAGTTCAGAGAATGTAGTATTTTATTTGCCACAAAGCAAAGGAGAAGATCAGAGCACAGCAGGACACACAGTATATTCTACCCTCTGTCTGCTAGAAAAAGAACATGCTGCCTGTGTTTGTAGGCTGATTATTGGAACCTTGAGCCTTTAAAATATGTTTACAGGAAATATCTTCTGATGTACACTGGATCTAACAACTTGCTTTGAATGAGTGTCAGTTTGCAGCTCTGCTGTCATGTGGTTCATCCTTAGCATCTTGTCCACTGCAGAGGTTCTTGCTCCTTAAATTTGCCAGTATAATCAGCAGTTCCTCCCCATCCCTAATCTGTTAGCTGTGGTTTTGCATTGTACCTTTCTGTTTTGCTTTTTTTTTGGTCCAGGTATTCTGGGGAGAAGTGGGGTGGGGTGGTGGAGTCATGTTTTTGTTTGCTTTTGATGTGGTGTGCTTGGATTTTTTTTTTAAATAAGTTTAGGTTATACCAACATGTGCCATTTTGCTGACAGACAGAGGGAGTGGAAAATTGAGGACAAGCAATGGGAGACAACAGTTCAGATTGGCACAACTCTCAAGGGAATAACACATCTGTTGGACTGTACCTGGACAAAAGCTATCAAGGCTAGCCTCCAGTCAAAGTAGCTGTTTTTCCCTGTGTAACTAATAGACAGAATCACACCTGGTGTCATGGGTTGCAGGTACCCTTCAGAGGTGTTGACACCACATTTAATTGCAAAGGAAAAGTGTTAGCTGTGCCTTCCTGGAATGATTTAGCAGCTACCCAGTGAGGCAGAAAGAAGGAAGAAGGGAACGTGGAGGAGAAAGTGAGGGATTTCCACTGGAAGCATGTATACTCCCTGTTATTTTTATGTTATTTTTATCACACTTATGTTTTTCTACAGAAAATAGTGTCATGTGCTTCAGTTTCTGCAGTACTTTGGAATAACAGTATGGCAGATTTAATTGAGAACTGATGTACTCAGTTTGTGTAGTAACCTTGGATGCAAGTATAAGCAATTGGGGAGAAAAAAAGCCTCACTATATATAATTTCCTTACAGTGAAGGATCTAAACAGCGTTTAAAATCTGGCAGCAAGCTCTAAGGTTTGAACTGCCATCATCATTCGATTGCAAAACAATTTCTGTATGGTTTAATTAAGCAATTAAGGAAAACCATGCTTCAGTCTTTAATATAATCTTTTTTTTCTGTCATGAAGATGCTTTAATGAAAAAGGCCAGAGACAGAAGGCAGAACATGTCAAGAATATGGTCCTTTGGTGCAGTCTACAGTAGTACATTACCACACTCTGCTATGGTTTTACTGCTGTATTACAGGGCAATATAATTTAAAAACTTTACAATGTAGGGTGGAAAAGGGTGGCTTGAATTGGTGCCCAGTTAGAATTGTTCATCTGCAAGTGCCGTTGGCATCTCTGGGAATGTAATGCCTGGGCATACACTGCTGGTCTTCAGTTTAGTTGTTATAGCTAAAGCTGCACTTCAACAATTCTTAATCAGGTGCCAAAGTGCAACAGAACTGGAGTGCAATGAAAAACGGTGGTTGTGTCAAAGAGGAGAACTTAGACGAACTCTAGAAATGTAGTTGAAAACCCAAAGTTGCTTTCAGAAGGGGGTGCAAAGCGAGAGGATATCTGCGGGAGGTCAGAATTTGCAGAGATTGGTATGTAGAGCTTGCCTTCTCTGCAGAAATTGCAGTATTTTTTTAAAAATCTCACTGATGGGCTGATTTTCAAATACATCACTAATGTCAGTGTTGCTTTGCAAGATGGGTGTGACTTCCTGAAGGTAGTGAACAAGTTACGAATATAATTTGGCAGCAGAGAGGCTGGATGTAGTTACTAGGTTGCATCGTCTCTGTTTTACAGATACATGAGCTAAGCCACAAAGTTGAAAAGGATTTGTCTGTCGCCATAGAACTAATCTGTTTTTTGTCACAGTGTTGTAAATAGAATTTTTATATTCCTTTATCATCTCTGTCATTTTAATTCCTTCATTTAAATGAAATGAATAATAACTGACTGGGTTTAAGTGTTTGTATTAGACGTCCCAAAGGTGAATCGGTGGTACAGTATATTACAGGATTATAATGTAGTAGGTCCATCAGTAGAGCATCAGCCCTTGAACTTGTGACTGTGACCAGCAATGATTCGACTTGGGAGTAGCTTTCATGGTATCTGGAATCTTCCACAGTACTTGCCCTGCATTTAGAGTGGAAAAAGAAAAAAATAACCATACTAAAGAAATACAGTTGAAGTTACAAAGGATATTAAATTGGAACTTTGCAACTGAACTTGCCAAAATAAAAATTATTATAAATAGTATATGACTTTTTTTCCTGAAAAGTTACATATCACACTTACCCTGAAAAGAACTCCATAATGTTAGATGTCTCTGTCCTCATGGACGACAAAAAGCCGGGGTTACTTAAATGCTTTGTAACTTCTCATCTGAACTGACAGTCATAGAAGTGAACCTCGAGTTTGTTCTGCCTTCACCTTGGACAATGAAAAGAGAACAAAACCTAAGGTGCTGTACAGGCCACTTCTGTAAAGAGGTATAATTTTGTAAGAAATTTTAGATGCTTTGCTGATGAGTCCATGAAAACACAGGGCTGAATAGAGTTTCCTGAGTTGTTAAGTCTAGTTTTAACAGTGGCATAACGCTCCTACTATATAGGAGACAAGGTTAGCCTTGGCCAAACAATCTTTCTTCATTGCTGTTAGTCAGGTTAGGTTTGTTACTTTATTAACATCCTGTTTATCGTATCACTTTTTTCACCGCAGTGGTGAAAGCCCTTGTCATGTGTTTCTGAAGAGCAGATTGTAACTCATCTCAGCTTCCACTTTGCTGAGTTTAACAATGTTTTTGCAAAAGGTGCCTCTTCCTTGTCCGCACAAGCCTTTCTCTACATGTTGCAGACTGAGCTGGACAGCGTTCAGCTTATTGTAGCAAGTGTTCCTGACTTAGTTTCATTGCTGCTTCTTGTAGTAACAGGAGCACATTGGCTGGTACACCCTAGTGCAGTATCTCCCTTTCTGTGCCTGTCGTATCTGACTCGAAGGTCTTCTTTTTTCTTGGCTTTTTCCAACTGATAAGCTCCCAATTGGTAGCAGAAGTTCTTGTTAGTCTGTAGCGTACTGTTTTGTCTTAGTACTCTTTAACTTCTTTCTTTTACTTTAGTCCTGGTTCTCCTTTGTTAGTTTTGCTGTAAATTGATGAATTGCATCTTGATTACTGCATCACAGATTTGAATACTGCTTTATGTATGGATCTTCCCTGAATTTAATGTTTTGAGGACTGCTTTGCTTATGACTGATCAGTGCATTTTTCTGTGAATTAAAGATTTACTTTTCTTAATCTTACTGTATATATTTATATGTTTGACCCATCTGTACTTTTTGATAGAGGAGCATCTTCTCCACACTGGAACCTGTTGACTTGCCACAGTTTTGTGGTACCACAGTCAAAGATTTCTAACATGCTCTGTAGAAGCAAAATGGCAGGTATTTCAGGTTAAAAATCATACTGGAAAGCATACTAGTTGAAAAGTTTATGTTTTGACCTTAAGATAAATAGTTTGATCCATAGAGTTATTTGCTGCCTCCCAGTTATACAGTTAATAGCTTTGTTCTGTAATTCTGAGTGTAAATAAAGAGGTGAAGGTGTGAAACTGAAGGAACAATTTTGTTTCAAATGGCAGAGAAGCTGTGTTATAAAATGTTAACGGTTTGCATTTTTTTACAGGTTTTTGGTGGGGTTTTGTTCCTATATTTATTACTTATCACCCCTCCCACCCCAAAAAAATCCTATACTACTAGCCTGTTTATTTGGATTGATTCAGTCAGAAATAATTTGTCCTTTTTGTGTCTTTCAGACTTCATTAAAAAAAGAACTGGATACACATGCTGAATTTCATTTGTGAAAGGTGGAGTAAGGTAAGATAATGTAAGATAATTTTAGTGATTACGACTGTAATGTGTGATGATCTGTTGACACTGAATACAAGAGTTCAAAGATTCATCATAAATTAGAGGCAGACAAATCTAAAGGAACTTCAGCCTGGGAAATAATGAAGTAATGACAAGATCCTATGTTCTGGTACCAGCGGCATGCTTTTACCCTATGGTTTGTATTGTGGGTAGTTCATTATATTGGCCAGAGATTTTCTGTTCTTATTTGGGTGCATTGTCGACAGAATGTGAGGTAGTTCAATAGCTAGTGACAATGTGATATGTTTGTATTTGAACAAATTATGTATTTCTGGAAGTCTGTGAGATTCAAAGTACAGCCTATGCTGAAAGGCCAATATTTGTCACCTGTTTCTACCACAGGAACCAGCCATTCATTCTTTAGTTTTTCTCCTTAAACATCCTGAGATGGATGGAGGCAGGTCTGCCTGTCACTGAGCATTGCTGTAGCATGTAGCACTATCCTTCAGGATGGGAAGTGAACCCTGTTGGGCACTTCACAAACCTTTGTCAAGTATTTACTTCTCCACAGTTAAAGAGCTAGTTTATGTCCTGTGGTATGGCAGGATGCAGAGGCTGATGGTCACATTACTAGGCCCTGAGAGAGAAATCTGTGTCCTGGTGGGATCCCTGTTAGCAGAAGTGAGAAGACTCTTGGCCACTTGTTTCCAAGCAAAGTTCAGTCATAGGACTCCTCTTGCTTCCTGTGTGCAGAGCAGCTGTCCGTTGAGCTGACCAGCTGCTTCTGGTATTCCAGAGAGTAAGAGAAGTTGGGCCACATGTGCTGATGAGATGGGGGATGTGGCCTGAACTGCAAGGCAGTATGAAGCAGACTAGTAAAATGAGTCTTCTGGTAGAGACAGGAGATTTTGCTGGTCTGGGAATAGGAGGTAGAGAGAGGTGAAACAGGATGGTCTTGGTCAAATGTGGTGCTTATGGTTGCATGCAGAAATTGAGGGTGGACTTCAGTGTCCTTGTTGCTGATGTAGTGCCCTCAGTGCCCTTTTACAGAGTTCAGCAATTAATGAATGGTGGGGTAGAGTCCATGGTGAACAGTATTGACTTCTCAGAGATGTTATTCCCCTGCTCCTGCTGAGGGAGATCAAATTCATTTGTAAGATCAAACAGACAAAGTCAGCAGATGCACTTTCTCCTGCAGTATTGCTTTTCTTGTGTCAAATGTGTGTCTCAATGCAGACTGAGAATCAATTACTGAAAAGTCTGGAGAGGTGTGCTGCCATGATTGTGCCTACATCTGAAATTAAAGCAAATGGTCGATACATGGACTCGGTTATTTAATTGGGGCAGAGTGGAATAGAGTGCACAACAGGATGCTCTAGGGGCTTATGTGTAATTTTTTTCCTTTCACCATCTTGAACTGTTCAGTGAAGAACAACTTGAAAATCAGGCACGCACTTACAGATCTTTCTCCATCCCAAGAAGGCCGGCATAAAGTTGCCAGCAGCAAATTAGCATTGCCAGACCCTGTAGCTATATTGTGACTTAAAAGGAATTGCAGTAATGCCAGTCATTCATACCATCTTTCTTTCTTTTATTAATCATTGTCTGCATCGGAAAAGAAATGCCTGAGGCAATCTGCATTTCCATCCAATTCAGTGCTGCTACTTGCTTCTTAGAAAAGAATTGTCATTCTGCCCCAAGACAGTTATGACTTCTCCCCTGTGGGGTCTCTCTCCACACTTGCAAAGAAATCCATAACAATAGAGCTAAAAACTGGCATTTGGGGCTCCCTTACAGGGACACATATCATCCTAATTAAGTGTTTCTCAAATATGGCCCTGGCTGTGCAACCCACTCCATATTTTGTCAGATCACACTACCTGCTTGAAGCTTTCTTTTAGAGTAGGTCTAGAGAGAAAATAGAGAAGGAAGAGAGAATACCACCACTTCTGTTTGCCTGCTTGCTTGTTATTTTGGTGCATACTTTCTTTCCACTGATGTAGATTTAGTGGCTTCTTTATTAGGAGTCAAACTCTGTGTTGCATATGTAAAGCTCCACATAATTTTTTTTTCTGAGGCTCCTTGATATGTGTTTAAGACAGGTTATGTCACCCTTTTTAAGCAACAGTCACAGCTTTCTCCTCAGTCAGTTCTCTGGGTGACATCTCTAGAAAATGTGCCCAGCTAAAGTATAAACTGATGTAGATACTGGTGTAGATAACAGCATGGGTGACTGACTAAGGAGAGGTGATCGTTAATACAGGCACAGCAAGCTTCTTTATGATTGTTGTTGTTAGCTTTTACTGCAAGTTTACTATCTGCTTTTACAGTTTGGGAGTTTTTTTTTTAAGAAAAACCACCAGCATTTGCTCTTTTGTTCCTTTTTCCTTCTTGCCAGTTTGTAGAGTATAAGTGCACAGCAGGCCATGTGTGACTCTGTGGCTGTGTTAAATGTGCAGTGATCCTGTTTCTTAGAGCATAATGTTCATCATCCTCTTGTTAATGCTAGATCAATTCCTGCCCCATGCCGACGTGACATGGATAATTGCAGTAACTACACGTCCAGTTATTGCATAATATGTGGCACTTGGCCTTTCTGTAATATTCTGTATTCCATTGGGGGGTTTTCTGACTGCTGGCTTTAGTATACAGAGCTAACCATGACTTTTAACAGTGAAGAGAGAGATGAAGAACTGAGTTTGAATAACATGTTAAATGAAAGCATAATGATATTGAATAGGGCCTGAACGCAGGGAGAGGGAAAGAGAGAAGAGTAAGAGGACATGATGCCACATAGCTACTGACAACAGCTATAGAGGGCACGTAGTCAGGGTGAAGGCAGAGGCAGAATTTCAAATGTTTGAAGTATCTGGAAACAACAGTGATCTGTAGGCTATTACTTTGGTTCTTTCTTATGACTTCTGTCTCTTTTTACAGATGTTTTATCTATATTATGTTCTGTGCAAGCACAAAAATTAAGCTTGTTCTGGAATTAAATGCTACTCTTACATCAAGCCCTTTAAAGTGTTCAGAACTTTATCCTGTCCAAGCTTGCATTCAATTCAATAACATCCATTTTAGTCCTGTGTTTGCATTTTAATGATAAAGCTGTTACAATGTTTAAATTACAAAATGTCCAGTACCTATAGTTAATAATCTCAGCATTATCCTTGGGAGATATATAGATGAACTACCACAGAATAATAATGAGGATTTCAGTAATAATTGTATCACTAAAACATACTGAGAGAATTAACTCTTAATCTCAACCATCTAAACCACTTTCAAAACCAGCTGCCTACCATGCTACTTTCTTTCTTGGACACTCTGCATATGGATAATTTCCTACTTCCGTTAGTATTTTCCATTTAGCTAGGAAGATAAGATAGAAAGTGACGGTTTAGGTCCTCAAGTACAGACTTCCACACATCAAAAGGTCTGGACTGTGCAGTGCAAACACTTCCAAATTCTCTGTATGGTTTCCATACATATGGAGTGCAATAGCTCAAAGCACTGCAATACAGGACAAAAAATCTGCAGTGTGCTTCAGACTGAGGCATTACTAGCATGCTACTCTCTGAAGAATAAATAGCAGAATAGACTCATAGTTATTTTTAACTTAAGTGCAGAATTTTTCATAACTTTGGTGAGGGCAGGGAAAATTTTCAAATTCATATCTTTAATCTGAAGTCAGACATCTCAGTAAAAGTCCTTTGTAGACACTGAGGATCTGCAGCCCTTGGTAAAGTCAAGAGCAGTTGTCAGTGATCTGAGGTCTCCCAAAAAGTCAGGTGAGTCTTAAAATCTAGACCAGGAGAAATCTTAACTTTTCTGCTTACTTCAGTGGAACTGAAGCTTATAGTTATGCATCTGCTCATGTGCTGCCCCTAAGCTGAGTAGCCTTGCTGAACCAGAAGTTATTTGATCATAGAATCTCCTGAGTTGAAAGGAACCCACAAGGATCATCAAGTCCAACTCTTGATCCTGCACAGGGCAGCCCCAAGAATCCCACTGTGTGCCTGAGGGCATTGTCCAAACACTTCTTGAACTGCCAGTCTTGGTGCTGTAACCACTTCCCTGGGGAGCCTGTTCCAGTGCCTGACCACCCTCTGGGTGAAGAACCTTTTCCTAATATCCAGCCTAACCTTACCAACACGGTTGCATGCCATTCCTTTGGAATCCTGTCACTTGTCACCAAAGAGAAGAGATTGGTGCCTGCTATCCCGCTTCTACCCCTCCTATTGGATGCCCCATAGCTATTAATTTAGCACAATTAGACATTTTTAGCCATGATATTTAGAAGAAATCTTAACTACTTGCCTATTTTGACTACTGTGTGACATGTGCAGACAGCTACAAACCTACTTCTAAAGCACCAAGATGCACAACTCACACTTCTGGTGTTTGAAGAATGAATCAATAAGTAAATGTATTAAAATTCAGGCCAAATTTGTCTGAAGGAGGTGACATAAACAAATATCACCTTTTAACAAGATGATTACTTTCAGCTCAAAGCAGAGAAATGCAAATGTGGGTCAGAAGAAGAGCTTAAAATTGCAGACTAAGGAAATGTTTTGTGCTTTTAAGGGATGTTGCACCTCGAGCCACACCAAAGGGGGTTTTTTTTGCATTTGTATGTCAATCTGGTAGAGATACCAAAACGCTAAAACAACAAGAAGAGGAAGAAAAACAAAACACATTTTCTTACAGCATGTTGAACAGTTTTCTTGAAATGAGTAGTGTATTTATTCTTTTTAAAAGCCTTTGAATATTATCATTTGAATATGATAAGAAAATCATCATGCCTTATAACAGAAATGTTTCCAGATGTTGCATGCTTGAGTGACCCAAGTAATTGAAAAGTCTGCATGAACACATTCAACAGTTTGTGAATATAAGAAATTGTACTGAATAATGAGAATTTAAGGTACTGTGTGACTCTTAGAGGCTTAACTAAGAGTTTAAGTACTAAGGTACTACAGAGTCCCACAAACATTTCAGACTTGCTCTGGGATTTCCCACAGAATCATTAAGACTGGAAAAGACCCCCAAGATCATTGAGTCCAACACATATAAAGTTATACAAGGGCTTTAGCTATATCCTGTGTTTTTGTGGTCTCAGGAGGTTTCAGAAGGTGTTTTACTCATGATTTTACGTTTCTGAGAAAAAGGATCCAGTTTTTGCATCTCTCATATTTTAAAACCAATCAGACTTTCTGGCTGTCAGAATGGCTTTTTAAATTGCTCCATTGGGAATTTCCAAATTGGGAATTTCTTAAAGGTACCTTTTTTTATATGTGATTGAAATATAGATCAATTACTAGAATTTTTATTACTCATACGATTGAATTTTATATATATGGAAAATGTGATCTAGGCAACTTCAGGCTTGTTAATTTGACCGTAATAACCTTAAAATTTTTTTAAAGGAATGAATAATTAAAGACATGGGAGTTGAGTGGAAGGAGGATGAAATACAATCTATTTCGCTAAGATAGGTCATGTCAAACTGGCCTAGTATCTTTTTTTAATAAGAAAGTAGGTTTTCTAGAAAAATAAATGGGCTAGATCTGGTCTCTCTGGATTCTACTGAGCCATTTAACGTGGTGCTACATCAAAATTACTGTTCAAGGTGGAGGAAGATTAGGTGCGTGCATGTAAACGGACCCAAAGAACTGGCGCAGGAGAGACAGAAGGAGGTAGATATATGTGATGAATTATGCTCTGGGAGTTGACTTGTTTCGTTTCTTGAGGCTTTTTTGTTTGTTTTGGTTTGGTTTGTTCTGGAGTTGATATTGCTGGCATGCTGTATTGAAAGCAGGCTGTTGAAACTTGCAGATGGGAGGAGGATGTTAATCTCTAGTGTGCAGTTTTAGGTGGAATAACTGTACAATTAATTGGACAATTAGATAATACTAAAGGGATGGAATTCAACCCAGCAGAATTTCAGGCCACACATTGTCATGAATTCACTTACCCAGTTTAACCTTGATGTCAAAATTAGCAGTATGACAGTCTGAGTTCTTATGTAATCGGTGGAAAGAGGCAGATTTTTAATTAGGCACCCAACTCCTGCTTTCTGTCTTGACTGTTAACAGAGCCTGGGCACCTGACTCTGGCATCAGTGCTGAATGCCTGAAACTGGATGGTGCTACAGCTTCAGCTTAGGAAGTAATGCAACAACTTTTCCTATGAAGAGGGAGTTCAGCAATGGAAGACTTTGAAGGAGAAACGCCTATATGAGGGTAAGTGGGTTCAAGTTTGTCTTTAGTCTGTCAGTTTGACACCATCATGAAAATGATGTATGGGGTACAGGGAAATGTCAAAAGAGGTATTTCCAGGTGAGGGAGGGCATCTCAGCTGGCTGCATCTGGGCTGGGACGTGATCTGGAATAAGTGTGCAACACTTTTTGCAGTTTCTGAGAAACTTCCCCTCAGTGTGTAAGGGAGGCAGAGAAAACTGAAAGAGGGTAGACTTAGATTAGATATGAAGAAGTAATTTTTTACAGTGTGGGTGGTAAGACATTGGAACAGGTTGCCCAGAGAAGCCATGGATGCCTCATCCCTGGAACTGTTCAAGGCCAGGTTGGATGGGGCTCTGAACAACCTGATCTACTGGAAGGTGTCCCTGCCCATGGCAGGGGGTCTGTAACTTGTTGGTCTTTAAGGTCCCTTCCAACCCAAACCATTCTGTGAAAAGCTACAGTGAAGATCAAAGTACTTATGTTACAGGAGGAGTCTGAGACAGCTGTGTTAGGTATGTCAGGAAGACTGTTAAAATGGAAAATGTAATTGCTGCAACTCTGCTGCTGGAGTCATGGGGAGCTTTGAAATGTGGCTGATATCAGCTAGCTGATAGCCAACAAGCAGGATTTCTGCAGACCATCAGAGGACTAGTGCAGGTCTATGTGTAACAGTATGGTATTGTAGGAAGATTATGATACCAAAACAGAAGTGTCTACTTGTGTGATTTAGAGAACTGAACTGAATATATGGCACGTCTTACTGATTGAATTTGTGTGTGCACCTAGCATGTGGATAAAATATTTAACCAATGTAGAATGCATGGTGATAATTGCATAATGTATGACAGTAGTCAGTAGGATAATGCTTGATGTACAGTTAGGGACGAGCTTAAAGATCTATGAAGGGCAATGATTGCTTGGATTCTTTGGACTTAGGCTGTCTTGGCAGCTTGTGCTTTTTGATCACTCCTATGGAGTGTGATGCTTACTGTCTACTGTATTGCTCTGCAGTTCCCCTGCACTGCACAGGGAAAGCTGTGTGATAAATCAGGCTTTGAGTGAAATTGTAGGGCTGGACAAAGGCATGTTAAGTTTAGCCTGTGACAAAGATACGTTTAGAAGCTGACTGCTGGAGCAAACTCATGACCACTGAGAGAAAAGCTTGCTCTGAAGTGAAAATTGTGGTTGTAGATCCCTGATGTGCCTGTAGTGACAAATGATGGGTGCAGCACTTACCGTCAGTGACAGCCCTTGCCCCAGATACCTCCTTAGTTTGATAAACACTGAAAATTAAAACGGTATGTTAGTGAAGAGCTGCCCTTTGCCTGGATGCTGATTTGTCCCAACAAAGAGTTCAAAAAGGAGCTGAATCCTTTGAGCAGGGGTGAGTAATGTGCTTTCTGCTCTGTTGCAAATCCTTAGTTGCTCTAATTGGCTTTGTCAGCTATTAAGATATTGATCAGGTTGCTCTTTACCAGAAATCTTCATAAAATAGCAGGAGGAAAATACCACAGCTAGAAGCATTTCTAATGTACTTCTGGCAGCACTATGTTTAGTTCTCTACTTACTTGTTTATTAATAAGTGCTCAGCCTGGGATTTTGAGGTTTTTAAGTGCCCAGAAGAATATCAGGAGAGAGTAGTATAGCTTCTCTTTTTTTTTCCTTCTGCTTCCTAATTAATTATTGTATAGTAGTACTAAGTTGTTATTGTTCTGTGGTAAAAACAATTGTATGATGATCTCATAGTCCTTACTTGGAAAGTTGCCACAGTGAAGAATAACTCTGTTTATGGACTGAATTGTCAGTAGTTTGGAAGGGGGTTGTTCTGTTGGAAACAGAGTGCTTTGAATGACAGTCCAAGAGGAGGGATGACAAGGAGGGGAGGATTGAGAAGATAAGTGTGAAAATATGTCAGGGCTTTTTCAGGTTTATTTTTTATTAAAGTCATGGTCAACTACCTTAGATTTAGAATCTGTCCCAGTTTAGACATGGCTTTTTTTCCCCCTGTATTCTAGGTTTTATTTAGTTCCAAGTCATGTTTTTCTGGCTAGTAAACTGGGGGTTTATTTTGAAAATCTGTCTAAGCCTCTTCCTGAGAGACAATACTTGGAGCATCTCAGGTCTGCATGGCTGTCACTTATAAAGATACCCAGAAAAACTGGGGGTTGAAGATGTTTCTGGACAAGAAGAGATTATAAGGTCTGAGAGAACCCACCTCTAAATTTCAGGAAAAAGACATCTCACAGTCATATTGGGGAAGAAAAAGAAACAGAAAAATTTCCAGCAAACACAGATTTTTTGTGTGTGGGGAGGGAATGGGGGGTGAGTGGGATGGTGGTGGATCACATAAGCTGAATCTACTGTTGTAGATCATTACTAAACATGAGATGTTGGAATGCAAATTTGATCTTGTTTCATAGTCTCTTAAAATAACTGTTTGAAAGTCAGAAAAAATGACCTTTTGAAGATTCCTATCCTTTCCTATGCAGTTCTATCCAGTTGCCTATTTTGCTTAATTTCAATACAGTTCAGTGAAGTGAATCCCATCCAAAGACTGTGCACCTTGCTTAACCTTTTCATAGCATGGTGTTTAATCAAGGTAAACACTGTCCTCATGTTTGTTCACACAGATTCTTAAACAGTAATAAACACCTAAATATTTTTATACAATAAAATGGGATCTATGTGAACTCTATCTCTGCTGAACTGTGCGCAGTACATGAGAGAATGTTGTTCCAACTTATTTGCATATTCTGTCATGATATTTTTAATAGTATGTTTGCTGTTAGGATAGAATATGTGCTATAAAAACTAAAAATAAATTTTGCCAAGGTATTTTGGGGGTTTGTAGTCAAGTATGACAAGAGATAATTTATTCTTAAAATATGTTTGTTGATTCTGTTTTGAAACAAGAATAGATACATTTCGGAATATTTATGTTCAAGATCATTCTGTAATTTCCGTATTTAAAAAATTTTACACTTAATGCGGTTCCTGCTAAATTTTAACCCCAGAAATGTCTAGAATGCAAAGATAAGGTAGTCTGAAAGATGTATTATAGTGCAGGCCCTGTAAGAGCATACTGTCTTTGAAAACATTTTAATAATAAGCTGTCTGAAATGGTACTTTTGCCTTTTGTCCATTTTACATGAGCAAAGGAAGAAAAAGAAGAAAAAAGTGCTGCTTGGCTGTTAACACTGAGCTATTTTTAGTGGGACTTTTGAACATTGATCTGGTGCTTTGGAGTGGAGGCATTTTCACTTGTGGTTGTGCATGTTCACTCGGGAGACTTTCCTTCAATCAAATCTGCTGTGGTCTGAGATAAGGTGATTTTTGGAGCTGTCCCAGGCAGCTGCCAAATACTGTCAAACATTCAAAGTGCAGGTGTAGAGAAAAACAGTTGTGTGGAGGAAACTCCAGTTGTGTACATACATAGTTTTGGTATAGTGTCCTGGAAGCATCTTGGGATAGTGATACTGATGGGCCAAGGCGAAAAGTCTGAGGTTCAACAAGGTGAAGTGCCGGGTGCCTGCACTTGGGTCACAACAACCCCATGCAGTGCTGCAGGCTGGGAACACAGTGGCTGGGAAGAAAAGGACCTGGGGGTGCTGGCCCACAGCAGCTGAACATGAGCCAGCTGTGCCCAGGTGGCCAAGAAGGCCAATGGTACCCTGGCCTGTATCGGCAATAGTGTGGCCAGCAGGATGAGGGCAGTGGTTGTCCCTCTGTACTTGGCAATGGTGAGGCCCCACCTCTAATCCTATGTCTAATTCTGGGCCCCTCAATTCAGGAGGAACATTGAGGTGCTGGAGTGGGTCTAGAGAAGGACAGTGGAGCTGGGGAAGGGTCTGAAGCACAAGTCCCATGAGAATCAGCTGATGGAGCTGGGGTTGTTCAGCCTGGAGAAAAGGAGGCTCAGGGGAGACCTTAGCACTCTCTACCACCACCTGAAAGGAGGCTGTGGCCAGGTGGGGGTCGGCCTCTCCTCCCAAGTAAGAAGTGACAGGACAAGAGGAAACAGCCTCAAGTTGTGCCAGGGGAGGTTTAGATTAGGTGTTAGGAAAAATTCCTTCACTGAAGTGGTTGTCAAGCACTGGAAAAAACAGCCCAGAGAAGTGGTTGAGTCACCATCCCTGGAGGTATTTAAAAGACACATAGGTGTGGCAGCTGGGGGACATGGTTTAGTGGTGGACTTGGCACTGCTGGGTTAGTGGTTGGACTTGATCATAGTAGTCTTTTTCAACCTATTCAATGATTCTGTGATTTTTCAGAAACTTGTAGATCTCCACCTTGAGGTGTTTTTCATGTTATTCAGCTGGCACTCTTAATGCTTGTTAATCCCATCCTACAAGGTGACCCAGACTCTACCTAATAAACATGACGGGTCCCTTCGTCTTCAGTGAACACGGTTAGCACTAGATGAACAAGACATGACTTTATAAACTAAACCCGTAAGGCACCAACTATGATTTTTATGGGTGGTGAGAGGCAAAGCAGCCAGTGTAAGCTACCTTTGATTTTCCTTTTTTAAAGGCTTTCATTTTGTTTTGAGGTGCAGAATAAAGACTTTGTCTTCAGTTTAGAGAGAAGGGAAACTTTTTCCTTAGATAAACTGCCACAGAAACTAAAGGAAAACACTCCTTTAAAATATTTTTCAACTGCTTTATTTCTTAAAAACTGTGAGTCTCCATGTAGTTTGTATTTTTCTGAAATGCATGAGCCTGGGTTAATAGAGGAAATCTGTAATTCTACTGTGAAGGAGATTTAATAACCTTTAAGAAAGGAAAAAAGTTAACAGCTTCCTTACAGAAATAAAATAACAGCTTTAGGAAAGAAGATGTAAAAAACAAGTTGAAGGATGTCAAATTAGTAATTGAAATGTCATGGTAGTAATCTCTTGGTAGTGGAAATACACAAAAGATGGTAAACAATCAGACTGCAATCTGTTTTGTGCAATACCATATTTTGCAGCAAAATCCACTATCCACTGCTGTTGGGGGGAAAAAAAAGGTCTTACTTTCTAATTGTTTATATAAATGTATAAATAGTTTAGTTTGCTGCTCTGAAATCTTTTCGTTATATTTGTGATCATTTTAGCAGAAAAGTTATGAGTATCTTCATATGCCAGTCTAACAAGTTTTAAACTTGGCATAGAATTGCAATTATTTATCAACATAGTGATTTTGATGTTTCTGTTGTTACTGAAAAAAAGTTATCACTGCTTCATTTTGTTATTTTTTTGTAGTTCATAGGCCATAGAAATGCAAACTAGGTAAAAATAGAAATTAGGGTTTAAGGGCATTTTAAATATTTTTAACATTAAGGTAGGGGATAATACAAAATTTTTGAAGTCAACAATGATGCACTATCAAACAGATGAGCTCTTTGCTAGTTCAAGGATGAATTCTTTAACAGTGTACTGAAATGGCTGTTGAAGATAAATTCTGAAAAAAAGTCTTTTGTTAACATTTAAGACATGTGGCACTTATCAGGAGCTTGAAAAGTAGCATTTAGTTTCTGAATTACTTTAATAATAATAAAAAGCTTCAATAATTTCCTGTTATTTCTCCATGAATCAGCTTTGAAAAACATATACTACCAGAAGAAAAGCTTCTTCTATTTTGGACTCAAAGTATGACAAATCAGCATTGTTTTGTGTGGTGCCTGTTGGTGCATTTTATCCTCAAACAATGGGTTATATGTGTTAACCCATTTGCTTTGATGGGTTAAGTAATAGTTATGAAATCAACCCTGCCACACAGGGTCTTCTATTTCTTTGAGAAGGAAAGATGGGAGATAAATGCTTTCAGATAGTATTTGATATGGAAGGGGGAAAAAAATTAAAAGAAAATTTATTGAGGACTGTTTTTTTAAGGAAGCTCTGTTGGGAGCAAAAGTCAGGCTTGGGGGGCAGTGGTTATGGATGCCAAGGACAAAACAGACCTGCAGAGCACTGGGAATGAGTACTTTCAGTTGATTGTGTTCTACTATGCTTTTGTTGATATTTATTCAACTTTAGGAGTTGGAGAAATGCACTTTGTTGTACTCCAGCTTGTCTGTAATTGAGAGTTTGGGTCTCTTTCTATGCGGTGAAGGGAAGAGGCAAGTGCAGACAAAAAATGTCTCATGATTTTTCTTCAAGTCTTAAAGCAGCTTGCAACTGTCCCAGCACAGCTCCAGTCATCTGGTGCTGCTCTTGTGGGTCTTGTTTAAAACCTGTCGTTTTTCCCCTTCCCCAGGAGCACCAATAAGTACCAATAAGTACTTGGCATCCATTACAAAACATCTTTCATTAGACTAGACTAAATCAGTTTTTTAAGTAGGAGCCTCACAGAACAGGAAAGATCTCTTCTATGTCCAGCTGCATCCATCACAACAGAGGTGACACTGGCATATTGTAACTTAATGTTTTGGCTTTTAAGTCATTTAGCACTAAAGGAGTAAAGTATCTTTTGTCCGGAGGTCAGTTTCTGTTTTAGTGATCAAAAAAGGAAAACCTGAACATGAGAACTGAAAGGGTTTTGGTTTGTAAAAGTGCCTGGAAAACAGAGCAATTACCACATGGTCACTGGTTTCCTAGAACTGAGGAGAAATTCACAGTATATTTTGCCCTGTTGAATACTGCATTCTGAGTTGTGATCTTGGCAGGTTAAGGAGTCCTTGTGTAACGTGATAAAACTCATTAGGAAAATCCATTTGGATAAATGCTTGCAAATTCTATTCCTGCTTTGCAGAATGGGCCTGGGGACTGTCACTGGGGAGAAAAATTGAATATGTTTTAACTTTAATTATTTGGATGGTGCTGTTGTCTACTCCCAGGCAATCTAATTTTATCTGCAGTTGTAAAAGGCAGATATAGCTGCAGTTTTGTGATACATGCTTTTATGCAAATGTTAATAAATACGTTAACTTTTGCATCTTCTACCTGACTGTACAGTCAAACTTTTATACCTTCTCAACCCCTCTGGATCTCTGAAAACATTAATCCATTTGTAAGATTGTAGTTTACAGTACCAATCATTTAAATTAGCTAAACAATTTATGGGGCTTAGGTCATATAATAACTTGTAGAGTGTAAATGAAGTATAGAGACACTATTTTTGTGACTTTCACAGTCTTTATTGTGAACTGAGGCTGCATACCTGACATTCTCCAGCACTCATATAATTTCATAGCTGAAATAAGGATGTGATTTGGTAGCTTGTTGCCTGTAGAGTTCTTAAAATCTTGTCTGTATTACCCCAGAGCCACCCCTCCTAAGGTACTTAGCCACAGAGATGTTCAGAGTGGAAGAATTAACAAAGTCCTTGTTGGATGCACACTAATACCTCTTTTTCTGCATCATCCTTTAGTAGCTGGGTTTTCACAGGGCTTTGACACTGTTGTTGCTTCAGTATTAAAAGGTCAAGGCTGCTCTCCTGCATTTCAGCCACTGTTCCCTGACTTCTCCCACATAGGTAATGCCAGGCTCTAATTATTTTTCTAACTCACTTTTGTTTGAATTAGCAAATGTACAAATTATTTGTAACTGTATACTTTATAAAGAACTATTTGCCCTGTAGGGTTTCAATTACACTTTGGTTTTGTTTTCTTGGTTGAAAAAAGATTTCATTATTGAAAAAGATTGCTTTCTTTTTTTTCTTTCTTAATTGCATAAAGAAAGTTATTAATAGACTTTCCCTTTTCAGAACTGGAAAATACCCAGAAAGACATTTGCTCACACTTTCCAAATACAAATTTGCTTCTAAATTGAAACCAAACATGGCAAAATTTAGAATGTTAGGTGAATATTTTGTGTAGTTCTGAGCAGATGGAAACAGCTGTTTAGTTCTTAGAATGTTTAAGTTGATGATTTTAAATTGTCCATGAACTATGCAAATAAAGTTGGTGGGAAGTGACTTAGGAATACAACCCACGATCAGTAGCTTTAAATTAGCTTGTTCTTCCACTGGAAAATTTTCAGGGTGTTTTCAAATCAGAAAAGATTGAAAGCTATTGATAACTGAATTTAATAATGTCCCATTTAGTTTTGTCAAGCAGTTCTACTTTATTTCACTTCTAATAGTTAAAAAGTTGAGTTTTGTGACATTTGCTGCTTAAAAAAATTATTTGAGAAATATGTATTACAGTGATGTCCGTGATTCACAGTGGTATCTCTGTGGGCAGACAATCACGTTATGTTTTCAGTGGAAGCAAATATATTGTGCTTGTAACATTGAAGTTATCCAAATGATCAAAAACTGTCCCAACTAGCCTCTTATGGATAGCTCTCATTCTTGCATCTTTAGTCTGTGAAAACTCTGTAAATGAAGTTGTAGAATAGACATGAGATCTGCAGGACCTAAAAAGGCTGTAAACAGTAAAATTAGTGCTCCTAAGTGTTGAAGAAATCATCTCATAAAGCACGGGACTGCAGCATCTGCTGGTACGTGTAAACAGTGAAGAATGGCATAAAATTCCACGTATGTGCTGTTACAGTCAGAATCTTTTATTATGTAGGGGCGAAGATGAAACCCACATTATATCTAAAGACAAGTAGTTGTTGTTATTATAATTAAAAGTCATTACAGCCTGATCCAGGAATCATTACTTGGCTGGATCCAGTAATTACTGGAAAAGAAATAGTGCTTCTGTGTAGGGGAAAGTCTCAACAAGTAACAATGCAGTTAAATTCATTGAACACATAAAGTGTCTACCTTTATCATGCTGTAATGCTCACCTTTTTCGTCCTCCTGGATTGTAAGGTGGTTTCATTCTGATGGTGGGTATGTGGAGGTATTTCAGCAGTTGTCAGCATCCAAAGGACTTCAGATACTGAAGGATCTGAATATCTGAGGAATATGATGTTCATGTTGGTAGTGTCTTCTTCTCCACTCTAGGGTCCACTTGGGATCATTTTTATATTTGCTGACAAGCTTTTAAACTTTGCTCTTTTTTCATTGGTCTGCAGCTCTGAGTTACGTCCAGATTTACTGTATGTGATACCATACATACACTTGATCACTCTAAAACGACTTTTGTCCAGCTTTAAGTCTGCAGTTCTTCAAGTGAGCATGAGTGAGCTATAGCCATAGTGCCTCCAAGTGCCAGCTCTGTACCCTCTCTCTTTTTTATCCTGTGCTTCTACTCCATGCTATTGTCTCCAAGTCTGAAGCCTCTGCTGTCATACCAGGTCTGTATTTTTCTACACTGTCATTGTGTTGAGTTGTAAAATGATGATGGTACCATGAAAATATAAAGAAAAATGAAAACAAGTCAGCCACAGACATCCGTGCAGTTGGAAAAATTGTTGTCACAGCTGAACCAAGTTTAATTGCAGGCTAAAACAACGTTGCAGGCAGGTCAACAAAAGTTGAAACAAAGCAAGCCTGAAAAGTCTAAGTGCTCAGCATTTGCAAGCCCCACTGCAAGGCTTCTGGCCAGTCACTGGTGATTGCAGTGTGGTATATGCAGGACTACAGGGTAACAGAGCTGCAAGGGCCAGCGAGGGACACTGGTGACATATTGTCTGTCATGTTACCTCCAGACCTTCAATATGGAATATATGGCTCAGAAGTTCTCAGGATGCTTGTCAGCTGAATATGGGAGTGCAAACATGGAGATGCCACACAGAATACCAGTGCTGCTCATTACACTGTTTTTCTCACTCTCTAGCATTGCCTGCTCTCAGGAAAGACTCCAGGCTTGGTTAAGCTTTTCCTCTGACCCAGTCTTTATATCCAGCTTTTGGTCCTACCCTTTGGCCAGAAGGTACTGCCTCTCCAGCAAAACCAGTGGATGTAGGAACATGTGCCCACCCTGTGACACAGTTCAGTATCTTAGCTTAACCTGTTGCTGAAAGTGGCTTTGATGAGGCGATGGACTGTAAATGCAGTGTGGCTCATCTGCTCTCATCTGGGCCTGAAGAGCAAGACAGGTAGCTGTGGGCAAAATGTTCATTTCTGTTGCCTTGCTGTGGAGGTTTCACTGCTGAGGTAGGCAGCATGCTTATGAATTTCTGATAAAGTGTAGTGGGAGGCAACAGAAGTTAGCAAAAGTCGGCGTCACTGTGGCTTGCCTTAACATGCAGAAATCAGGAGTCAAATATATCAGTCACGAGAGTGAGTTAGTCATGAACTTAAGAAAGGAAAGTAATTTGGGATACATCCTTCACATTTTCAGGCTTTTCTGTATTCATGCAAAATTTGCTTTTAAAATTAGTGAGATTCAGATAAACTTGTCCTGTAGTAACATACCAGTTTTAGAAGTCATGTAAGTGCTCGGAGAATTGACAAAACTCTGACATTTAAGTTCATATTTTTAAGCACTGAGTGCTGCAAGGAGCAGCGTTAATATACTCGCTTTGGTCTTTGCATACCATTATATATTTTTTGTTATTGTTGCTATCATCCCTGCAGCAGTTGTTGTTTTTTTAAATAAGTTTTTGAAGGCCACTAAACTGCGTCAGTTCTAAAGATTGATCAATACTAGCTGCTGAAAATGGACCAGTAGATTTTGGTTACAGTTAATTGAAACTTGTTTTTAAAATCCTTGGACTCCAGAAATCCATGGCCATACTCTATAGGAGTCTTAATTTTCTTCGAATTCTTGGAATTTTGGACTGAAATGTTTATTACATCTGGTCTGTTAGTAGCTGAGAGTGAAAGAAAAGAATGTTATAGTGGAATAAAGTGTTGCACAACACATGCTGCAGCTACACAAGTACTTGCTACCTTCTCTGGATGAATAGAGCATTTTAATCCATAATATGTTGGAGTGAGGAGATACGAACCTCTGAAGTAAGTACCTGCAACATTTTTATTTGTCTTCAGGTGTTCATATGTTTGCTAATTTTGCACATGAAAACCATCAGAGCAGTAAAAATACCTTTTGTTACTCTTACCAAACTTTACTTTTTGTTGTTTCTGCCTCAGAACTAACATCATAATATTCAGCTATTATTTTCTGTAATAGCTCTTTTGCTCAATCACTCCTCAACCAGTTTTGGTAAGGCTGATAGTAAAAACTGGGAAACCTTACAGGAATTTTCATAAGTAGGGAACAATTCTTGAAATATGGTATTCTAATAGAAAGCTGTTTAGATACTGATTTGTAATAAAATTCATAGAAATATGTCACTGACATTTGGTCTGATTTCCTCTTAAGACACTTCAAAGACAGGCAAGCCACTTACCTATTTTCTTTGTAGGTTGTGTTCTGTATTTATTCCAGTTTTGTGCTACTGATTTAGGCTTTTTTAATTTAGCAGACAAATACAGCCAATTTCAATATATTCCAAATATTGTTCTAGTATATTTTAAAGTGATTGATGATCATCAATTTTTGTCACGATTCCTACGTGGTTGGGTTTCAGTTGCTCTGCTACAAGTTAATCACAGAGTCACAGAATGGGTCGATTATGAAAGGACCACAGTAGGTCATCTGGTCCACACTCCTGCTCCAGCAGGGTCATCCCTGAGCACATGGCACAGGACTGTGTCCAGACAGTTCTTGACTATCCCTAGTGAGGGAGACTCCACACCCTCTCTGGGCAATCTGTTCCACTGCTCAGTCACCCGAACAGTAAAGAAGTTCTTCCTCATATTCAGGTTGAACTTCCTGTGCACCAGTTTCTACCTGTTGTGTCCTGTTCTATTGCTTGGCACCACCGAGAAGGGCCTGGCTCCATCCTCTTCACACCCTCCCTTCAGATACTTTTATAAATTGATGAGGTCCTCTCTCAGTCTCTTCTCAAGGCTGAACAGGCCCAGCCTTCTCTGCCTTTCCTCATAAGAGAGATGCTTCAGTCTCTTAATCACTTTTATTGCCCTCCCTGGGCCTGCTCCAGGAGCTCCATGTCTCTCTGGCACTGAGGAACCCAGAACTGGGCACAGCACTCGAGATGTGACCTCACCAGGGCTGAGCGGAGAGGCAGGATTACCTTCCTTGACCTGCTGCCAATGCTCTTCCTGATGATGCACAGGACACCATGGACCTTCTTGTCCCCAAGGATACACTGCTTTCTTATGGACAGCTTGTTGTCCACCAGGACCCGCTGGTCCTTCTCTGCAGAGCTGCTTTACAGCAGGTCAGCTCCCAACCTGTGCTGGTGCCCAGGGTTGTTCCTCACCAGGTGCAGGACTCTGCACCTCCTTTCATTGAGTTTCAGGTGGTTCTTCTCTGCCGATCTTTCCCAGCTACTGAGGTCTTTCCAAAGGGCTGCACAGTGCTCTGGTATCAGCCACTTCTCCCAGCTTTATGTCACTAGAACTTGCTAAGGAGGCATCTGCCCCTTCATCCAAGTCCTTGATGAATAAGTTACACAGTATTGGGCCCAATATTGAACCTTGGGGCACACCACTAGGTGACAGGCCTCCTGTAACTTGTCAAGGAAACTATTTTGAGAAATTGGCAGGAAACCAAAGCAGCACACCCCCTCCATTCTGTGTTACAGGGTGATCTTACTGTTTACCCACAGGGTAGCACTGGCATTAAAAAGGATTCCTTTCACTGGGACAGCTGTTCCACCGAGGCGTTGAAATGGGAACAGTGGTGGGAAGCATAGACTGTTGTTGGCCTCAGTGGAGTTAGATGCTTATGCTTGCAAACTGCCAGCATCCCACTACTTGTTCACATAACTCAAGAAAGAAATGCACAAAAGAGCCGTGCAGTCAGGATCTTGGCCTGCAGCAACCCTCTCTCCCATTGATTTAGAAAGGTCAGTGTAAGCAAACAAATAATTTTATTTTCCAGGAACAAGAAATAGAAGAAATGAAAGTAGTACAAAGGCATCAGATACTGAAACAACATTAAAAAAATTATTTGAAAATATATCCAGTGTTGTAGCCATTAGGCATAGTCTAGGCATGCACTGTGTAAGGAAAAAAGTTACATTGATCAGAAATACATGCACAAAACACAGTTCAGGAGTACGAAACAAATGTTGATGGAGAAATATGCATCAGCAGATTTGCATTAGTAGCTTAAGACTGATTAAGACAGTTTTGCTATGCTGCCTAAATCTTAGTAATAACCTTTGTGGAATACTACTCCTACACTAACATTTATTTTTAATTTTCTAAATACTTGACACTGTTTCAAATCCTGAGTCAATTAGTTATATCTTATTGAAAACCCATATATTAGAGAAAGAATTCATGCATTGCTCGTTTGTCTTTGGGTGCTGTTGTGTATTCTTGATTTATATAAAAATTTAAAACAATAAGTGTAGAGATCACATTGAGTCAGAACAATGCCACATGGAAATGAAGAGTTCTTGGGAGATTTTTTTGGTGTGCCTGTGACCTGATGGGTCATTCCTTCCATGTGGGAAATTGCAGTGTCAGGAAAATAAAGTTTCAGCTGTGACTCTGAGGTGCAGTTGCATTGCACAGGTGAAGCTCAGTGATTTCAGAGCAGACTGTCAGATCCCATCACACACATGGACGACAGTGCTATCAGTACACTGTGATTCCTGGGTTGTTTTGACCAGTATACACTAACTTTAATTAATGCTGCGTTAGTCTGTGAAGTGGATGAATATTAAAGGCAGATAGGTCAGATGGTTCCCTAGACACTTTGTTGTAATCCAAACTTGACCAAAACTTCTGATGACAGATCTAGTTTCAGTGCTTTTATCCCTCTATCTTGTGTGTGGTACCCCTCTCATTGCCTGGATGAGGGACAGTATGTTAATGCCATTGATCTGTAATCAACAGCAGTATGAAATCTTTAGCAAATGTTATGTGTGTCTGGTTCATCTCCATTTCAGGTCATAAAGTGTTGGGGTTTGGATTTGTTTGTGGTTTTTGTTTTGTTGGGGGTTTTGGGGGTTTTTTTTGGGTTTTTTGTTTGTTTTGGGGGTTTGGTTGGTTTGGTTTTTTTTTTTGTTCTTGTTGTTGTTTGGTTGGTTTGGGGTTTTTTTTCTTTTTTTGGTTTTTTGAGGGGTGGTTGGGTTTTATTATGGGTTTGTTTGTTTTGTTTCATTGGGTTTTTTCCCTGCCTTTGTTCCCCTGCCTCACTCCTTCTTGCAGCAGGAGGAGCTCACAGAGGGAGTTAAGCTCTCTGTTTTTTCCAGCTAGAGTAGTGCATTTTTGCTTTGTTAGCTTCATGGTTATGATGGTGCTCTAGGAGAGGCAGGTGTTGGGAGGGTGTTGAAAGGACCATCAAATTCAGAGAAGTGTTTCCAGTCCAAACTCCTCAACAGAAAATGTGTCCCCTGTTCTCATGGGCTTTTCCATGTCTGTGTAGGCAGTGTGAGAACCCCAGATCATGAGGAAAGAAGTCGTCCCGTGCACAGGAAACTTTACCACAAAGTGCCCAGCATGTTTCTTGTGAAGAGGATAAAGGTTAATTTGGGGCAAAGACCATTTGTAAGCTGTTTCAGTTTCTGCTGGTAAAGTGACAGAGGAGGCTAAAAGGGTTGGACTTCAAACTGCAAACCCTATAGCAAAACTCAGCATTTTCCATGGCGTTGAGCTGTGTTCAACTTGATAAAAGCTGTTCTGCAATGTGAAACAGAGCTGTGCTTTTTCCTTTTTAGCTAACAGACATGTGTTACAAATGCTCACTTCCACCTCTGTGTGTGCGTATTTTTGTGCTCATAGAAACACTAAAGGCATAAAAATACTGCAATGACAATTGAAATTAAAACAATATCTCGTTAAGAAGAATGGTTATTGTATTTCCGCTGTGAATATAGACAAATAGCTTTAATTTGCACAAAGAACTAAGTGGCCTAAATTGCAGTTTCCTATAAAAAGTACTCAAATACATTGAAGAGGTAAAATTGGGTTTTTAGATTACTTGAGTTTGCTGAAGTTTCATAGTGGGGAAGGATTAAGAAAAAAATTTGTGACTTACAAACTTATCTGCAGCTAAGTGGGATCTGTGGACAGGATAGCAAAAAGAAAGCAAGCTACTTCCTGGTGCTGAAATGTCCTTTTATCTAAATATCACTGAAAGGTTGCATTTGGGGATTTCCACATTGCACAAATACATTTGTTGTATCTTACATTAGTTGATTTCATTTTGTCGTGGAAGACTTTTTCCTGTTCACACTGCGGTTATTCACTTACTCAGAATCCTCAGGTGAGCTTCAGAGAGTAACGAGAAGATTCTTTAGGCCAAACTTAATATTTTTGTCTTTTTTAATCAAGATTCTACTGTGTGGGAGAAGGGGGCATTTAAGCAGCTTCTGAGGGGAACCTACACTTAAGAAGCAGACTGAGAGGGGGAGATAGAGCCTCTTTGTGGAGCTGACAAATTAGCACCTGCTGAGTATGTCTGTGGGGAAGTAATGTCAGTGGGAGGCAAAGGTTCATACTGGATGCTGGCATCACTTGCATTCTTTTGCCTTCCCAAAGCCTAGATCATGGAATGAATGGACTGAAACTGTTGATCCAGTCCTTCACCTCATGTGTTTGCATGGTTAATCAAGTTCCTTTTAACATCTTTGAAACAGCTGTTGGAGGTGGGTTGCTGGAATTGCTGAAAGATTAGGTTTGAGCCAACATGGCAAATCTTGTTTCACTACCAAGGTTTTCTGTTGTTGGAGGTAATAAATAAATAATAAAACACTCCCTGCATTTAGTTATACTAGAGATGGTGCTCTTACACAAAAGGCAATATATTCATAACTTAGCATAATCTGGTATTTCATCCTTTCCATTATTTTGTCCATATTGATATGGTTAATAGAATGTTAGTTGGAAACCAGGCCATGCTGCAGATCCAAAATATTGTTTCAGGCAATACTCACTTTCATGATTTTGTGTATTGTTAAAACATTTTCAATCAGAGAAACTATTTATTGGGGTGTTGTTTGAAGAATGCAGTTGGCTGAAGGAGCCATCTTGATGTTTCAAAACGGATTTTTCAGGAACAGGAACCCTAATTTGTAAGGTTTGGGGAATGGTCCTTACAGTCTGGAGAGCCTTGAGACTCTAAAACTAAATGCAGTTCAGTAAGTAACCCACAACTAATTTTTTATACCCTCTTGGAGACGATGGTAAACTTTCAGTAGGATTACATCTGCTTTTTTTTTTTTAAGCATTAAGGAAACTGTCACACTCTCCCTTTTTGTCTGTTATTTCCTTCATGTAGATGTATCAGTAACATTTAGCGTTCTATTGCTGTTGCATTTTTTGCTTTGGTATGCCTCTTTACCTGATCAAATGCCATAAGTCCAGAGCACTATGGCTGTAGAAAAGTACAGTCTCAAAGTAGACTTTGATTCAGTCAGCAATTGGAGTATCCTCTTTCTCCTACTTATTGATGTGTGAATTGGAAAAATCCTGTTTCCTGCACTTGTGTAAGAAGTGTCAAAAAAGTAGATGTTAGGCTGAAATAAGGTTTGATTTCACCTCACACATTTGTTTCAAGGAGTAGTTTAGTAGATTTTTTCTTTTTCTAAGAAGGGAACAGACCAAAGCACTTTGCCAAAACAATTGGTGAGATAAGGAGAATGTTGGCTTGTAGTTGAACAAACTAATCATCAGGGGTTTATTCTGGGGCTGAGATGATCATAATTTTTGCTTGAGATCTTGTGAGCAGAGTGAGACCAGATGTCCCAGTTTCAGTCCTAGAAGACACGAGGCCACGTACCTGAGCAGGATGGCATTTGCTTTCCACAGCTGACTGACAGGACTGAGGGTGGCAGGGCAGACATGGCATCAGATGAAGACCTTTTCTTCTGGTTATATGCTTTTGTGCTAATAGAGTGCCAAATAAATATTCACATAACAAGAACAGAGGCTGGTTCAGAAGCCTTTTCTGAACTGTGGATGTGGCCATTACTGATACTGGAGGCGAACAACAGCTTCTCATGTGTCTATTGAAAACTGGGCTTGCAGCAAAGCTTCGTGAAGTGCAAAGCTGCACATCTTGCCAACATCCACTGTCTGCAGTATTAGTAAGGGCAAAGCCAAAGGCTATGTGTAGATAAATCGTGCCATCTTCAGGAGAAGTTGCCTTGACATGAATTACATTAGCCTTTAGCATTGCTGTCTGCTTGAGTGCTACCAGTCTTTGGAAACTATGCATTTCCATTGTCCATGATAGGTACCATCTAAGGAAACTATGTGATCTATTAACACTACCTTTAATTTAGTAAGAATGCTACCTCCATTGGTTTTTATCAAAAACATGACCCTAAGGTTGAAATTGTTGAAACAATTGTCATTTAGGAGAGGGATCAGAGCAACTGTTGTTTGGCTATCCATTGAGTAAAGGGAACTCACCCCTGCCTGAGCTAGCACAACTGTGTGAGGGATCCAGTTTGCCCAGCTGCAGCATCAGGACTAAGCTAGTCATCTAAATAATTTTTATAATTAGAGAGAGGTATCTCCATGGGGTGACTCATCCCACCTACCCTGGAAAATGGTGACTCGTTCTCTGGAAGTGCCTGTTTCTCATCATTGACTCTACAGAGAACCTGAGCAGAGAGTTGAGATCAGATACCTGCCTCCTCTGTCATTTAGGTGAGATAAAATCTTTCTGTAAGTGATAAGAGCTCATGTTAAATTCCTAAGCAGTCTTGGGTAATTGGTAGGACTGGTGATTAAATCAAGAAACTGAGACTGGAATTCCCCATTTCTTTTACTGTAACACGGGATAGATCGGAGGTCTTAAATAACATAGCCTTTTAATATAAATGTACTTGAATGAAATGGTAGCATTATCAAATACAAACTTTCATTTAACCTGTAGTAAGCTTAACCTGTATTAAGCTTATATTTAAAAATAATTCAGTTTTACTGTATGCTCATTGCCAGCTGTTTATAGAAGCCTCCCTCACACAGTATTTTCACCCAGTGCAGTAAGAGACCTACACCCTGATCTTTTGAACTTCTGTGTTTTGACACAGGATCTTTTCTCCTGACAGTAGCAGTTATAACTCTTCCAAATAACAATGTTTTGAAAGTTTAGCTGTAGAAAAGCAAGTGTAGTAACAAATGCTGTCTTATACTCAACATATTGTATATATTCCTTTTTCTTAATAGCACCAAACCTTTTGGTAAACATGTTAACATATGTTTCTTATAGCTGTTCTACCCACTCACCAAATACTGACTTGGAGTCAGTCCTTTTCAGCATAAGCTAATTTCTTTGTGCTCCTACTCTGACTAGTGCTGGTTGAGGTCCAGTAGAAGATCATACAGTTTTTCTATTTTCAGTCAACTTTATTGTGAGCACTGGTAATCAAAAGTTAAATTTACAGTTAATCTGAGAATGGTACTTGCCCACTGGTTGTGATTTATGCAGTATATAAAGATTGTGAATTTATGATGATTATTTTGTTAATTTTTTCAGATGTGGATTTAACTGATATTATGATGTACAAAATCCTTCCCCATATGAGGAAAAGAGCCCTCTGTAAGTATGATCCTTGTAAGTAGTGTAAAGATGTATCATCAGATGATAAATTAATATTGCAATTTAAATTAATAGTTGAGATCTTAGAGAGCCTTGGAAAATTACTATGCTCAGTAATATTTAAATAGAAATAGCTTCAAAACAAATTAGATACCTAACCCTCTTTTAACTTGTCAAGGATTGACCCCCTTTCAGGATGTCATCAACTGCAGAGATTTTAGCTGAAAAGCAGCTGGGCTCTTAACCTAACTATTGTCTGACCTGTACCTTGGGGAACATGTTATTCTCTAATATGTTATTTGTAGATTTTGGGGGAAGGGACTATGGCATCCTGTCTAAATCTCTGCAAGTACATTTTGTACGTCTTTTCATCAGGCACTTAGGTTTAATAGACTTACAGACTGTTAAACATCACATTATATAAAGAACAAACCAAGGAAAGCCTCTTGCTGAAAGAAGGGAAAAAAATAGGAGAATGGAAAGCCTTGGAAACTGTCAAAGAATTTTGATGGGAGTTTTATTTGACTAAATACTAGGACATTCAGTACTATTTGAGAAACATCGGTTATTCACTAGCCACTTCAACATTAATAAATACAATAAAGCTTTTTTACTGTGTGTGATCAAACCTTGGAACAATGAGGTTGGCCAGAGAAATACATTCTTGTCCAAAACCAGCTGGACACAGTCCTGAGAAGCTTCCTTTGAGCAAGGGGGTTGGATTAGATAAACTCCAGAATTTATCCAACCTCAACTATTCAATATGAATTGGAAAACTGCCTGTTTTAATTTTTGGCTGTAAGAAATTATATCTATCGGCAGAGTATTGTCTTGTACGCTTTCACTGAGTTGCAGAGCTTTTGGGGATGGAATGTTCAGAGATCTCAATTTCTGCTTCTTCCATTAAAGAATTTTTTTTTTTCCTATTTGGAACGGACTTATGACATATTATATAAACCTGACTTGAATAAAATTCTTAGTTCTGAGTGGCAACAGGCTGGCCTGTCTTGTAGATACAGCCCAAATTCCTTCCTCCCTAGAATGAGCTACTCATTTAAAATCTAATTCCTAAGCTGGTGTAGATGGCCAGGGCTGTGTTCAGTTCAGTTGTCTTAGATACTTGCGTTTGAATTGTTGATGTCCAGTGAAGCAGTCATAGTAAAGAAGAAGATTGAGTACCCCGTGGAGAGAGGAAGATTCTTTTGAAATCCTCCAGAGGGAGATGCTGATTAGTTAAATTCAGAGACTTAATTTAAGCAGGTTGAATGTTCCTTTGGAGGCCTTCAGACAGGTATAAAGTGGCATTTTAGAACAAAATATAAGCTAGGTGCTTTATTTAATTAGAATGCATCTTGCTTATTGTTAGGTCCATCAACCTAAAAGGAAAATAAATATTCTTCCATGTTGCAGTGTGGTTCAAATGTTTTGTAGAATGAACGAAGGGCTGCTGTGAAGGTGTTAGTCACTCTATTATTAGTATCTTTCAGGTTTATCAGATTTGACTCCTCACTTCCTAAATTAATGGACTTTGTCATAATAGCATGAAACAAATACAAAAGTTCCATAACTGCTGTGCTAGCACAGCTGATTGAAGGAACATTCACATTTCAAATCATAATCAACTTTTCTGTAGGCTTTCTTTCCTACTGTAATTTTTCACTTCATAGGCACTGTGAGGGGAAGAACTGTCGTGGATGTCTGTAGTCCAAAAAAGTGTAGGGTGGAGGAAAAGCACAGATGCTACCATGTGCCATATCAGCAGGCATCCCATTTTTGCTTTTTCTTTCCACCACCATCCCAGAATTTCAACCTCTCTCTGGCCCAGTAGGCTTTATTTATAGTTTTCGTTATCCCTTTCTCATGGCAGTAGAGCCTAGAACAACACAGAGTGCTGACACGAACAACATTTCCTGCCCTTTTGTTCTGCGCTCTACCGACCTGTTGTCCCTTTGTCCTTATCCCTAGTCCTTCCTCTGCAGGCAGAGGCCCCATCTGACAAATTTACTTGTGCTCCCCAGGGATTATGAAAACCAGGAAACTTCATTAAGGATGGTTTAATAACTTAGACAAAGGAGAAGAGCAGCTGGTCTGTTAACATGTCTCTCTCAAGCCCCATTCTCTGACAGAAAAGCTTTTTTGCACGTCGTCCACATTTCAACAATTTGCTATAAAATGCTACAGATATACAGTTCATGCAAATGGAGTTACTGTGCATTGGATATGCCTTGAGCGTTTTCTTTGCATGACCTGAGGTGATTTTATGGCAGTAGGTTTGCTGCTGTTGAAAAGAACAGTAGCTGATAGTGGCCTAAAATGTTGGTGTATGTTTTTGTTTTCTCTGTTGCTTAGCATGGTAATGTTAGAGGAATAGCAGTTGGAGACAACCTGCTGCACTCTGCTACTCCGTGAGACAAACATCAGTAAAGCCAAGCAGCAAGAAAAGAAGGGCTCTTCATGAGAAAATGACAGCAAGAGAACACAGTCCCCGCCATGGTGCCAAATCCCGCACTGTGCAGAGGGCCTCCACCATTGATGTCACCTCTGACATGGTTGGCCTTTCTCTAACAGGTTTGTACCTTCCTCTCAGCTATTGCTCTCATGCTGCTCCTTTCAGAATCTGCCTTGTACTAATGTTGGTTTTTTTCTTTTAATTGTTCTAAGATTTAGATGTGGAGGTAATGAGATAAAGGAATTATACTAAAAATTTTTTTAAATCTTGAATTTACTGCTTTTAAAATAGACAAAACCTTAAGATCAGAGAGGGATTAAAAAAATTAAGCTAGATTTTGTGTAGTTATGTTTATCACTCAAAAATAAGCAATGGGGAGAAAATGACAAAATAATGTCAAGGTCTAGGAAGAGTCTTGGCAATCCCCTTGTTTGACATTGTGTAATTTTCAAGAGAATTCAGGGAGCTGTGGCTTATCTCCCTTATCTTTTACAGTTAGTAAATTAGGATTGTAACCCTCAGAGGCTTTCTTTCATTAGTGAGAGAGACAGGTACTTTCAAACTTCATCCTATTAACTACAGCAGAGTAGACATATCTGATTTAATAATTTGGAGTTAATTGTGGCTCAGGCTTTAATCCTGTTGTTTTGTATTGAGATTAAGCATTTAATATTCCCATATTGCATATAATCTCACATATCTTTACATATTTTAATATGTTCTATGAACTGAGATCATCCCAGGTTTTCCAAATAATTATTAGATACCAAGGATTACCAGATAAATGTTTTAGATACCAGTCATGGCTCACTTAATTAAAGAAAAAATATTTTTTGTATAAAATGTGATTTCTTTCTTTGTGTGATTGCAACTTCAGCAAAGATTTCACATAGCAGTGATGTTTGGCTAATCTTGTGTTAATTTTTCTGATTTACAGGAAACATTCAGGATCCAGATGAGCCGATTTTAGAGTTCAGTTTAGGTAGGCTTAGTGGTTTTTCTGCTAGCTTTGATGGTGCATGCAGTTGAATATGTGTGGGATTTTGTAAGTGTTGATTTTGAAGTGCATTTCATATAGTAAGGTTTGCAACTTTGCTCTGATTTTTATGGAGATGTGGTACAGTTTTCACGCTTGCCTGTACACTATCTTTTGATAAGCAGCCAGCACTTTCATTTTGTGAAGTTTCTAAAAGTCTGTAACTAAAACATCGGTGTGATAACATTTTAAATGTTTACTATGTGAATATTAATTTTAAATGTTTACTTTTTAATGTGAAGATGCAGTGAAACTGTCTTCAGTGTCAGTATATCAGCAGTTCAGGTCTTCAAGCGAACTGAAGATTTGCTGGAAACACCATTTTAGAGCAGAATGTTTTCTAAGAATTGTGAATTACACATACTTTCTTTCTGGGGTCTTTGCTGTCAAGTGATAATGCGAGATGCAGAAGTGACCTGAATCCTGAGATGGTTGAATTTGGACAAGAAGCTTGTGCATTGACTCACCTCATTTGAAGAATAAGTGAAAAATATTTTCTTCATGAAAATTCAGTCCACATTTTCAACTGCAAGATGGTTTTCTTGGCATAATAGTGGACTGGTATTTGGAAGGTTATGCCCTTAACAGTGTGGTAATGAAAAATTAGAAAACTTCTGTAGATGTGTATAATTGTGTTATGGATAATAATCTTAACGAGCACTCTCAGAGCTGAATAAGGTACTTCAGTTATTTTCAGATGAATTAAAAATACCTAGAATTACAAAGCTGTTTAGGTAAATTTCAGAATTAACTTCCTGCATGTAGCTGAAGCAGAGTTGACCACGCTGTAGTTACCCATATCTAGCTAGATAGAGTCTGGCTCTGAAGTTTAATGTAATTGTGTAGAATCACTCGTTGAAATTTTTGGAAGTTGATTCCTACTCACCATAGTCCTTTCCCAGCAGTTAAACTCACAGTAACATTTTAGAGGAAATAAATTGCTGTCATTTTAAAATTACAAGCTGGTTTTCCTCAGTAGTGCTGCTTGATCAATGTTCAGGCGCTTCTGTTGGTTCTCCCTGGGCAAATGCCATTTGATAATGGGCTTAATGGAGCGTGACTTCAAATCAAATGCAGCCACGCTCATGAGATTCCCAAGGGAAAACCTGTGCATGTAGGCTGCTAGAATGAGCTTGCCAGGGGGTGGATAGGCATGTATTAGAAGAGAACAAGTTTAAATTGCATCTCTAGAGCTTGGAGCCAGACTGATCTGGTTGCATGTTTACTGTTTGCATGCACAAAGGTGCATACATATTACAGTGTGGTGGTAGAATGAATTTTAAGCCCTTTGTGGCATGATTGCTGAGGGTATATAATGTGGTTTTATAAAAATGTAGAGTCTTACAGCAATGTGAAAAAGATGCTGAATCTAAATTTATTTATCTGTTGCATACCTAAAGCTTGCAGTGAGCTGCTAACTCCATCGCTAGATCGAAAACCAAATAGTTTTGTAGCAGTGAGTGTAACTACACCTCCCCAGGCATTCTGGACGAAGCATGCACAGACAGAAATTATTGAGGTAAGTGCTGAGGCACTTCTAGATTAGATTTAAAATTGAAGCTAACACAGGAATAATTTTTTCCTAACAAATATCACCTTATGCTAACTTTTGGCTTTTTGTTTATGATTACAGGGAACAAGTAATCCTATCTTTCTAAGCAGCATTGCCTTTTTCCAAGACTCTCTTATCAATCAAATGACACAAATCAAACTCTCCGTGTATGACGTCAAAGACAGATCTCAGGGAACAGTAAGTTTTCTTTATTCTGTTGCCTGCCCAGTCAGTGTGGAGCAAGAAAATGAGAGGCAAAGAGATAAAATTAGTAACTTCTGTGGAAGAAAACAAAGGGATAGCAGCACTGATCATACAGAAAACAAGATGGGTAGGAAAAGGAGGAACAAATGAGATTGGCTTGGCAGAATGAGAAGCATCACCAGCTTTCTCAAATAAGGCTTGTCTGCAGCAAGTTTGGAAACCATGGATTTAAATGAAGAAGGTCCTGTCACTTGTGCTCTCACATTGTGGACATCTTCAGTGAGCTAGATCATGAATAGGATCCAACACCCCTAACTGAGACTTCTAGCCTGTGCCAAATGCCATAATGAGTTGCCCTTTGGAACAGAGCAGCTAAATTTCAGAAATCACCCTGCCCTGATATATTAGATTTTGTTCAGGGGTATGGTTTGTTCCTTTACTGAAAAAACTTTTAAGTGTCAGCATTCCCGTGTTGGTACTTGGATCTGTGGGGAATACAGGCCATTTATTCTCAGACTGTTGTCCAGAATACTGTTACAGGCCCCATGTGTCTTCTCTTCCATGGCTTCCTCAGGGGCAGCAGAGCTGTCCCTGTCTGTTCAGTGCTTCATAGGGAAGCTCTAGATAAAAATGAATACCTCCAGAGGAGGTAAGTTCTTCAGGAGAAGACAAGTTTGAGTCGAGGATGCAGCCTGAGCCCTCTTCAGTCATTGCTTTCAGTGTTCCTTTATTGCTTGGCCTAAGCTCATATATACTGAGGTGCCTCCACTCATATCCTAGAGAAACAAAAATGCATATTGTCCTCCAGTAGAAGAAAAATTTTTATAGATTACCAAATATATTAAATTTTAGAGGTTTTAATTAGTTACGTATGGCATGTTTAGTTATGTTTTTGCTCTTGGACTTTTATGCATAATAATTGAATTGGACTTCAGTGCTATGGTCAGAGCCTTTGCTCACTGTAAAGGTAAACACAGTTCTGGAACTCATTTTCTTTCAGATGTATTTGTTGGGTTCTGGGACATTCACAGTAAAGGATCTTCTTCAGGAGAAGTACCACAGGTTGCACATAACACTAAGGTTTGTAATATTTTCCTTCATTTAAGTGTTAATCCTTAGTTCTTCAAAACATGTTTAAGATGTGATGAAAACCTCTTATTCCATGACTAAGTCGAAAGTGGACTTACTTAAACTCTCTTGTTTTGATATCAAGTATATTCTAATTATCAAAGTGTGAACACATGCGTTTCTTCTCATTGTCATGTAACCTTTAAATGTATATAATCTGAGGACAGAGCACTGTCTATAAGAATACTCTACGATTTTTAAACCTTTTCTGGTAGTCACCCTGTCTGCCTATTTCTTTTGCCTCCCCAGTAGCCTGTTCCAGCAACATTTTTTTATCTTTGTTGTCTCAGCATATTTTTACATGTAAACAGCAATCTTAAAATACTATTTAGACTCCATCTGAAAATAATAACATAATGTCTCTGCCAAAATTACTATGTCACAGATGAGACAGAATAAATGACACTCATGATAGACCTGGGTACCTGTGTGTATTTTAAACCCAGCAGGAGTGTGGCTTTTGCCCCACTTTTCTCTGTCTCTGACTCCCTCACTTTATTTGCTGCCCTTTCAGTCATGTGTACATAGGGTGTCAGCTTCCCTCCCCAGCAGGGAGATGGCTGCTGCTCTGGGAAGGTGGGACTGAAAGTTGTGTTGGTTCCTGCTCTGCAGCTGCCCAGCTGTTCATGTCCTGTCTCAGCTGCTGGTGCCCAGATTCCTGGAGATCTCTTGTAATTGCACACAAGTCCCTTATGTCCAGGATTTTTCTCTGCCTCAGGGGTCTTACCTCCATTGAAAGTGTTAACCTTCTTCTTTTCTAGACCACTTCTTTTCAGGTTCCTTCTTTTAAGCATCACTTTTTCTTTATGGAATGTCAGGTCCCCAGTTTTCCCAATCTAAATAGTCTGTCTGCAGAAGCACAAGATGTGATAAGCCTGATAACTCGTGACCTTGACTGACTTCTCTGTTGAGAAGATGATTTGGTGCTACTTCTGTTTGGTCCACATATTATCAAAATCTACCAGTTGCAGCTGTACCAGTTGGAGTTAAACTGCACCAATGAGAGTTAAAAGTTTGGTTTCAGACTCCAAAATGCACAGGCAGCCCACACATATGTACATGTACATTCAAATATCTCCCCCCAATAATGCTCACAATTTAAGTTGCTTTTGTCCAATTGTAAAATGTGGGCTCTTTCTGGTTTTACATAAGCATGGAAACAATGCATGGTTTTAGGCTGCCTTCAATTCCATACAGCATCCTTACGGAATAAGGGGAATATTACCCTGTTGGACTAACCTGTTATAAAATTATTCCAAATTAAGTTGAAAAGCTTCCTATTTAAAATGTTCTTTAAGTCTGAAGATTAATAGCCTTT
This sequence comes from Daphoenositta chrysoptera, assembly GCA_013397915.1. Classification (NCBI taxonomy): domain Eukaryota; kingdom Metazoa; phylum Chordata; class Aves; order Passeriformes; genus Daphoenositta; species Daphoenositta chrysoptera. The sequence continues at coordinate 1,356,372 of VZRO01000700.1, forward strand.
TATAAGTGTTTCCTTGTTGATGAACAGGTCCTCCTCCAAAAAAATCTCAACGCAGAGTATTTGTTGCAGGTCTGCTGAAAGTGACCGTGTAGGTAACATCACAGTTATTGGATGGCAGATGGAGGAAAAATCTGACCAAAGGCCTCCAGTCACAAGGTCACCTGATACAATTAATGGAAGGGTGAGTATGAACATTGTATCAAATTTAGAAGACTGCAGATTTATTGCCAGCATTGAAATAAGCTAGGTTGACATCTGCCGGCAACCTTCCTGTCCATCTTGATATTTAGTAGTCCTTTACATTTTTAAAATACTGTAAGGAGCATCCTGATGGTGATGAAGCCATTTTGGGTTTTGCAGAGCTCTTGGTATTCATGTGTGGGGTTAAAAGTCTTCGGAAAAAATTTAATTTAAAGTGATTAAGCTTTAGTATCAAGTACTCATGTTCTCCATTGGAAGAGGCTTCTGGTGCTGTGCCTTGGTGTACATTGTGCATGGATAACCAGTTTCAGAGAGATGTGGTATTTCATTTCACACTGTGAATTGGAAAGTGCCATTAAGCAAAAGTCTAATGAGGTTGCTAGGGAATTCCCAGGATTTTAGTAAAACTGAAGAGGTTACTTTACTACTGGATTTTTTTTTCCCTGATCCCCAAGTAATTGTTTGAGAGCAGATGTTTGCAGCACTTTCTCAGCCTAGGCATTTATTTAATTCTGTAAAGCTGGTGTTTTGAACATCTTGGTGATCATTGCACTCTTATATGTGTATTATATTAACAGTGTGCATTAGAATCCGTTTTTATCCTCCAGATCTGTTCATGCCTATTGATGCAGTGCCTGTAAGGACTCTGGAGCTGTTCTAACATTAGTAATTGAAAGGCTGGATGAAAATTTTTGAGACATTTTAAACTGTGCAGTAGAAATAAATAGAAATGCTTACGATTTATTATTTCAACCTGCAATATTTTTTGTCCACAGTAAAAATATTTGAAATATTTATTTAAAGCATGTGTTGAGTTGAATATTTCTTTGAAGTCTGTGTAACAGGTCATCACTGCATATTGCTTGGGCACTGAGGTTTCATTCTTTACTATTTAATATTTACTATTTCTGGTTCTTTTGGTTTTGTTTTTGTTCAGACTGTGTTGCCAGTTGATGAAAGTTTAACAGAATCTTTAGGAATCAGATCCAAATATGCTTCACTGCGGAAGGATGCACTGCTGAAATCTGGTAAGCTGCCCTGGGCTGTAACAAGTAAGCTTTAGGCATCAATAAAAGCTAATCTCTCCCTGTGTGCCTGTGGCCCCGGGGCATTTCAGCAGATGTTTCATTTGAATAGGAACAGGCTGCTGATTGAGCAGTCCTTTGAGGGTCATACCAGAAGAAATCATTTTATCATGTGAACTATTTTGTATTGTAAAAATAGCAGAAGCAAACTTTTGCCCTTAAGTTGACTGTAATATAACATTTTCCATGCAATTTCATAGTCTCCTCCTAAGCAATTGTTGCAGGGTGAGGAGAGGGACAGAGGAAAGCAAGTTGCCTTAAAAAAAGAATTTTGCAGAAAGGTTAGTTTTCCAGGAAAAGATTGCATGAGAGGAAAATGCACAGTACATAGACAAAAAAAGAAAAGAAAAGAAAAAAACATGTTAAAAGTTGAATATGTATTTAATTTAATTTCCTTTGTCGTGTTTTAAGTGATTTGGAGTGGAGACTTTTCCTGCAAACACTTGAAGACTGGTCATTGCAGAATGACCATGCTTGGAAAAGGTAGACTGATGCCTGGTTAAATCAGGTCTTTACAGGAGGGTGTTTCAGCATGTTAGTGAACTGAAACCACTTACTTTAAGAAAGAAGATATTTTGTACACATTTAAGTCAAACCCTAGGCTTAAATAATACGGTTTTAATTCTCTAGTGTTTGGTGGTGCCATTTGCCGAATGTATCGTTTCCCAACCACTGATGGAAACCACTTGAGAATCTTGGAGCAGATGGCAGAGAGCATCCTGTCACTGCACATCCCTAGACAGTTTGTGAAGCTGCTTCTAGAAGAAGATGCAGCAAGGTGAGTTTTGGGATGGTTTGCATGTGCAGTAATACAGCAGTGATATGGCTGTTACTGAGTTACAAAGGAATGAATATTTTTGTGTTAATACACTGACTACTCAGTGAGATAAGAAATAGCTTTGAGAGTCAGAAGAGTAGTTTTGAATGGAAAATAAAACAGAATAAAAGCAAGTAAAATTAAGTGCTGTAGTACAGTAATGACATTGTCTTATTTTAGGAGGGGGGAGAGAGAAGGAAATCTGTTAAGCATTTTGTAGGTTTATTCTGAATTTGCTTTTTTCTGAAGCAATTAACTCTTCCAGGTGACATACTCCCTTATGAGTGTTTCTTCCCTACATTTTTAGGCTGTGGTTTGCAAATCTTTGTATTCTTATTCTGTTTATGTATTCTTTATAAAGGCCAAGAGATTGGAATGTTAAAGAAGTTTAGCTGTGTTTTTGGGCTTTTATTTTATTTTGACTCTGTTTGAATCCAATCCTATAGACCTTAACTAAGTCTGGACTTAATTAAAAGTAAAACTAACTAGTGCTTTTATTATTGTGTATTAGGACGTTTCAGTTCCTTTGGGATATTGTGAAATAAAATCATGGGTTAATCCATTCATTTTAGGTATTTTCATAGTTTGTGAAAATTATAAACTCTCACAAGAAGACAGCAAAGACTTCTTGTAATGCATAGGAAAACTAATTGAGTTTCTGAACTTCACTGATTCTTTTTTCTGATGTTATGTTTTTAGTGATGTGCACTTAGATTCTAGAGATTGAATGCTGTGTCTTGTTCAGCTGCCCTGCTACAACCTTGATGCAGCAGGCTAGGGATATGCCATTGCACATTTAGTCGTGGGTTATTTGTTTCTTATTTTATATCTTTGTTTCTCTACAGCTTTCCTCTCAGTACATTTAAAAGCACCTGTTCGTTATGAGGTACAACCATAATAATAAAGAGCTGACAAGCTTATCCGTAAGGTGCCATGTATGATGGATGTAGTCTAAGGACTTGAAGATAAGGAGAATTTAGGGCGAATTAGGGGAAAGATGTGTCTTTCTGTAAGACTGTTGACAGTGAAGTTGGAGGCCTTAGCCTTGAAATGTGACTGTTCAGAGGCTCTTGTTAAAATCATGCAGAGATCAGGTTAATAACAGCCCAGGTGATTGTTAATATGACCTTGTATATGTACACTGGATGGTGTGGCTCAAAGTTTAATAGGCCTTTGTGTAATTACTGAGAAAGGCTCCCTTGTGTCTGTTCAGTTGAGGGGACCCTCAGTAACGTGCACAATCACACTTTGTATTCACAGAGTCACTCAGATTTGACCAAGCACTTTGTTCTCCATTCTTAGTGCTGCAGCCCAGAGGAATGACAGACAGCTACACAAGCACAGCTGCTTCTGTCTTCACATCCTGGTGACTTTTAAAATGTCCTTGGATAATCACAACTGCTGTCTCTTAGATAAAACTCTTCTGGCCCAGAGCCCTTTGAAAGGAAACATATAACTGGGGGGTGTAATATTCTGACTGCCTCGTTATTTATGGCATACGTATCTTGGTTCTATGGGACAAACAAGTGAACTTGAAGTGGTAAGCTGTGAATTTATTTCAGGAAGACCAGGGCTCAGATGCATGGCTGGTTTGGAGCAGGGGGTTTGACGAGATAATCATAATAGCATCTTATGGAGAAAACACTTTTCAAGATGAAACTGGAAGTGTCTTTATCCAGGTCACTAATAAATATATTGTATGCTGTTGCCTGTTGGAAAATCAATCTGATGTTTTTCTCGGAAATTTAATTCTTTTTGATAATATCCTAAGTACTGTGGAGTGGGCATTGCTCTGTGAAATCGCTCTGTCTGAAGTTATGCACAGACAATTGGTTAAAACTACGGAATTAGGGATATTGAGAGAACTGCAAAAAGAACTGCTGGATCCTTTTGGCAGATGATTGCTCTACCTCTTCTGGGACAGTGTGCTGTTGAATTGTGTCTGGTGTTGACTTGTTTACTTTTTACCCTTCTTTCTTTATTCCAACTAATGTATTAATCCAAGAAGACAGTACAAACATGACATGAAATACACTGAGTATTTTCTCAGCAGCACGGCTGGGGAACAGTATGTAACACAGGATTGCCATGTGTGACTGGAAACCTGGCAGTCAGGGTACAAGGGGAAAGCCAGAGGTTCTCCTGCTCATATCTGGGGATATCCAGTCATCCTTTATTCTACCCTGAGTGCCCAAAATCCTGGATCTCAGATGAAGGTTTTGTTGGCTCATCTTCAGTCTCTCCAAACCCTTATTAATGCTTACACTTATTAGGCTTTCCCTGGCCTTGCAAACTGTTGTGTACATACCTTACCAGTGAATATACTCCTTGTACCCAACATCAGATAGGTGCTAATATCCCACCTAACCCCTGTCACAGTTCTTGTTTAGTTGAAGAGCCACCACAGTTCAGTAAAGTGTCCTTAAAAGGTCCTCATTGTCCCAGGTTACCTGACATGATTCCCAACTGTCATACCTGACAGTTCCCATCATTTACAAATCCTCATATAGTCTGAGAGCTGCAGAAAGGTGAGAAAGCTCTGCTTATGACCAACACCTGAGGCTCCTGGGGGGAGCACAGTGTATTCTGCCTGTGAGGAAGCAATGTACCTCAGAGTAGAGCTCAACCTGTGCTCTGGGATGTGCTTTGGTATGTGTTTGGAAGCATGTCCAGTCTGGTGAGCAGCTCAGACCACGGTGCACTGAGAATGTGTCAGCTGAGGATGGTGCTCCGTTGCTGCAATGTGAAAGTCATTCTTGATCAAGTGGACATAAACACCTTTCTTTCCCCCACCCTGTTTTCTTTTTTTCCCCTAGGGTTTGTGAACTAGAAGAATTGGGAGAACTGTCTCCTTGTTGGGAAAGCCTTCGTCGACAAATAGTTACACAGTACCAAACTATTATTTTAACTTACCAGGAAAACCTAACTGACCTGCACCAGTATAAAGGTGATTCTTTTTGATAAAAATGTAATTCTTCTCTACCAGGATTATTAGTGCTTCTCTGAAATTGGACACCCAGAATGTTTTATGATGAGTAAAAAATGTTATTATATTTCTTGTCTTTATTAGTATTTATTGTGAGTTTGCTAATTACATGGGAATATTTGTCTGCTCTATTCATTCTCTTATCTTACTCTGAAAGTAGAGCACAAGTATGAACAGTAACAGAAGGATTTTTTTTTTTTTTAATTTTCTCTGCTTTACTTTCAGGACATAGCAAATGTTTTAGCATAGGCACAAGGAGAAGGGTTTTATGCTTACTTTTGTCTTGCATTTCTCAGGTCCTTCATTTAAAGCCAGTAGCTTGAAAGCTGATAAAAAATTGGAATTCGTTCCTACGAATTTACATATACAGAGGATGAGAGTCCAGGATGATGGAGGATCAGGTATTTGTTTCCCTTTCTTCAATTATCTTATTACTTTTCTCTCCATTTTTTAAAATTTCCATCCTCAGCCATACAGCCAAGTTTGTACAAACTACTGTAGTGGTGCTACTTGGTATTTTTGTAGCTCCTTCTATTCTCAGATTCCAAATCTCTTTGCAAAAGAAGAGATGTAAATATAATTACTGCTGTTCTACAGGTGGAAAAATAAGTTCTGGAGTTAACTGAACTCTAGGTGGCACAAGTTAGCCTTTGTACTAGGGCTGGGTTAACCTGCAGTGTCCCTTCCAGACATTTTGAATTGCAGCAGAATAACAAAGGTTCTGACTGTTGTTTCTTGTTAAGCTTGTGTGCTTTTTCTCTGGAATCATCATGTATGGTTATGCAAAATAACATTTGTTCAAATTAAGGTTGTTTCTTCATAGGTAACCTGGGTTTTCCTTTCTTTTAACAGTAGGTCCCCATGACCATGAACACACACTTTTGTCCATGTGAGGGATTCCAGTAATGTCAGGCTTTGTATAAAGACCAGTGTTCAAGACTTCTTTTTCACTGTCAATAGATTAAGAAACAGAGGACCTGCATTTACATATGGGTCTTTCACCTCAAAAAGTGTTTGATGGATTTCCAGGGCCTCTGGAACCAACTCAGTTTTCCATGTCTTTCAAAACACTGGCAAAGTTTTCAAAAAATTACTTTCAGAAAAGTTTTTGCACTTACACGATTGTTTGTCCACATTGAAGATGACAAGTTTTCATTTGTAAGCCCTTTTTGTCCATCCCAGATCAGAACTACGACATAGTCACCATAGGAGCACCAGCAGCTCATTGTCAAGGCTTTAAATCAGGTGGCTTGCGGAAAAAGCTGCATAAATTTGAAGAGGCAAAGAAACAGTAAGTAGAAATGCTGTTGTGCCAGCTGTTATTGTGCCTTTTTCTCCTGGTCCATGCTCAGTTATTTGGAAAATCACTCCATTCTATTCTATTCTATCCATTTTATTTCATTCAATAGTACTACTATACAATATTTTGTATTGAAGATTTTTCTGTGGGTTTCTGTGGGAAAGAGAGGGAAAACAGTTTCCTCCTTATATTACTGTATTTATTTGTATACTGATGGACCCTTTCTACGAGACTTTTTATGAAAACTTTAATTTTTCTGAATGTTGATTCATTTAATTTAGATATTTTAGGTGTTGGGTTTGGGTTCTGCCTAATTGTGGGTCAGAACATTTGTCTGCTGAACCTCCTCAGCTGCACTACATCATGCTTTCAACCCATTATTTTCAGGAGACTTCCACCCCTCTGATAGCTTCAAGGTCCTGTTGCTGAGCTCTCTTTGCTAGGAACTGCAGTGTCTGATTGATAAATTCCTTGTTGACAAAGTGGGTTTAGTTCTGAAACTATTGCTGGAGGCCTTCCTGCATTGCCTAAAGGTTTATGCATAGATTAGACTTCTGAATCTGGCTTCTGCCCTACAGATGGGATACCTGACCCCCATGGTCATGTCCTCAGGGACTGCCTAGTGACCTCTGTAGAAGTGTAGCTAAATGAGCTAGAAGAAGGTGCAGAAATTGGGAAGGTCACATCTGCTAAGATGGCACCCACTCCTGCTCCCAGAGGAGGGAGAGTGCTGCAGGGTCTGCATTGCTTCTGCTGCTGTATGGAGCATTTAAGATAAAACAAGAGCAGCAGGACAAGGAGTCGTAGTCAGGGAAAAGGAGACCTTGATAATGCCCTTCCAAAGAAAGGATTAGTAGGATTTGGAGCTGATAGGAAGAGGGAATGACGTGGGAACCAACTGCAGAATTAATTTTGGCAGTAGAGAAATGAATAGCAGCGTCCTGTGAACGTCAGTCAGATATGTACTGATAAAAAGATTGGTGCAAAAATACCTGGTGTAATTATTCAGGCTTACAGAGTGCACTAGAATAGGACTAGAGGAAACTGTAAACCTGGGAACACTGGTATGCCAGGCTCACCCTTTCCATTCTTTTGGTACTACTATTGCTTTTTGAAATAACATCCTTCTATCAGCATAGCCACTGAAGTGGTCCTTACTCCTGCAATAGCAAACTTTCCATGCAGATTTTTTCTTTTTCCCTTCACCTAATAATTAAGTTGATTGGAGAGTTTGATTTCAGTCCAGTACTTTTCCTCTAAGCTTTTCAGAACTGTTCCTTCTGGGTCCATGAAAACTGAAGGTTCAACATTTGAAGAACAACTTTCATTTTAAGTACTTCTATTTTATCAAAAAAGCCAGTATAGTAGAACTGAGATCCATCTGCTCAGTTTCATTGTTACATTCAGTTTCTTCTCCTTTCATCGGCATAACTGTGCTTGGTGCATTCACAGCATTTCCCCAGATCAACACATGGTCATCTGGCAATCTGTGGTTCTTTGCTTACAAGTTCATGTACCCACCTTGTTGAAAAAATGACTCAAATAAGTTATTTCCCCAAACATACTTTGTTTTGTTTCTGCTTTTGGTATTTGCTAATGATCTGCTAATTTTATTTTGGTTTTTTGTTTTTGTAGCAGTTATGAGGAGTGTTGGTGAGTTTTCTGTTTCTGAGAGTTCTATAGAGGGTTTCTGTTCTCTGGGTTGTTTTATTTTTCTTTTCTTTGGCAAAGATCTGGTGTGTTTGAAAGTGTGCAGGGCTTTTTAATGTCATGCATCATGGCATCCCTAATTGTGCTCTAAGTAATTGTAGCTGCTTTGTAGAACATGATGTGTGAATGAATTTCATTTCATCTGCAATGTTTGTTTGCAATGAACAGCTAGCTTCTTGGCTCTCTCTGACCATAAGAAGTTAAAAAACTGAAAATCAGAACACAAGGATTTTGTATCTTTTCCTTTGTTATTTCCAGTGAAAACTATCTGGAACAAGAAACTTTTCTGCCAGTGATAGAAGATAATTAAGATAATTCTATGCATTTTTAAATCTTAATAGTGATAGATTGGGCATGGTTTATATTTTTGTAATCCATGCCTTTATTTAAACATTTTCACATAAGTGTTGTTTATTTTTCCTCATGTTGTGGTGTTCAGCACTATCAAAAGCAGACATTACTGGATGGTTCAAAAATGCAGAAGTTCTGCTCTAAATTACTCTTACTAAGGTTGAACCCCTAATTCACTGGAAATTTAAGTCTGTGTTACAGTTTGCTGTTATAATACAATGAGAGCTGTTCATTTGAAAAAGCAATTGCAGGTTGGAAAGTAAGTATATGTGAACTTTACACCATAAATCTTTTCCCCCAATCATCCTAGTAAATGCTTATGATTAAAAATATAGTACTTCTAAATCAAATCTCAATATGCTGCATGGCCTTTTCTGCCAAATATGTCTTTATGCATGTTAACCACACTGTCGTGGAAAGAAATTGCTCAGAGGAATTGTCACTAAGATCACCAGTCACTAGAAAGCACAAATCAAGTACAGGTCCTAAAAAGTCCTAAAAGCTGAGATAAATTTGCTGTATAGCATAGCAGTACTGGGGAGTGGTTGTTCTCTGCGCCACTTGGGTGGGTGACCAGAGCACAAACAAGGAAACTCTTTCAATAATCAGTTCTGAGTTATATCCTTGGAAAACAAATCCCTCATCTTTCTTTTGTGATGGAGCTCAGGCAGATACTGGCATTAAGCTTCTCCCTTGTTTTAATATCCTTAAAGGGACAAGAATTGGAATTGTGGCATGATTTTAAAGTGTGCCCCACAAAACCCTCCTGTCCTACTTCACAGATACATTGCAGAAATTAACAGCATTGCTCTAAGGGTAGCAGAGGAGTTCACACTCCTTGGAGGTCAGGATCTGTGGTAACCATGCCTGGAAAAGAAACTCCTCTCCATGTAGCCTGTCAGCATGGCTGTCTCCATTTAATGGTGCTGAGATTGCTGCAAACAGTAGGTTCTTCTGTGCTGTGACTATGCTGAAGCCATTCATGACTGAAAAAAAAATAATAAAATTAAGATAATACACAATTGGTGTCATCTCATGCTTGATGCCATGTCATGAATGGGTATCGCACTTGTCACAGCTGGAGATGATGTGAAGGCCTGGTCTTTGGGTACCTTTCCTACTGGGAAGGAAAAACCCAGCATTTTGCCTGACAAAGGGACTAGTGGTCTGTTGGTTCCAAATAGTTAATAGTTAATAAGAGCACAGCTTTAGCTTTGAGTAATTTTCTAAGCTAAAGGGTAGCTTTTGTGTATACCTTTTCCAGGTTGGATTAAATCAGCCTTTGAAATTGCTATTCTCTCTCCAGCAGTTATAGAACATCTGTCTTGGATTGCATAAGCAACTTCTGCAGACATGTAAACTTAAACTCCACTATCAAATAAGCAGTCTTAGTGTAGCTGCATTATCCCCATATAAAGATATGTTTGTCCCTAGTTTAGTACATTAAGCGTGTGCGAACAGACACTACACAAAGAACAGTGTCCTTGGATTAGCCTGAAGATGTGAGTTGGTTTTTTACATATCATAAAGTTGCTTGTGTTGGTGTAACTTGATTCTGGTCTGCAACAGAGAAAATTATATACTAGCAGGAGGACTTTTTTATTAATACTGCAGTGTTTGCATTATGGATCTGGGTGGCATTTCTCTGTTAGAAGAAGCACAGATTTTCTTTTCATGGTGTTAGATATGTGATAAAGCATGTTTGTAAACCAGGCCTCAGTGAAGTATCTGTGTTGTAAGGAGAGGGAGAATGGAGCAAGATGTCTCTGCAAACAGTGGTTCTGTATCTGATGGCAAAATCTGTCACCTACATTCTCCTCAGCAAAACTGTCCCTCTGGTGTACAAACTCTGCCCACAGCCCCTTGGTATTAGGAATTAGTAAATCTGCATCTGAATGCTTTCAGTAAAGGCAGAGAAGTCTCTAGGATCATGTTCCTGCTGTGCAATTGCCCACTGGACTTTCACTGTTGATCACTAGTTTAGGTAAATTTTTGTTGTCTGCCATTAATTCCCCAGCATGCCACTGTAATGTGTGTACCTCTAGATCAATTTCCCCCCTAAAATCAGTCTTTCTTTTTCAGCACTTCAACAAGTTCCCAGTCTATAATATACATCCCACAGGACATCGTTAGAGCAAAGGAAATTATTGCACAAATCAACACCCTGAAAACGCAAGTCAGTTACTATGCAGAAAGGCTCTCAAGAGCTGCCAAGGATAGATCAGCTAATGGCCTTGAAAGAACACTTGCCATCCTAGCAGATAAGGTAGGAGAATAATTCATTTCCCTGCTGAAGCACAGTGTATTTTTTTTTTCTGTCTGTACCTTTAGTAGGTTTTCTTGAAACATCTGTTCTACCTTTTTAAGTAGTGTGTTGTAAAATGCACATTCCTAAAAATATATATATATATATATATCAGCATTTAAAATTTCCTGTTTTTACTTAGGTTGTCTTCTACTTTTCATATTCTTGCCTTCATCTCCTCTTGAAAGTGCAGTGGAGAGCAATGTCCTCTGATTCCCTCTAGTCAATTCATCATATTGCAGTAATGTGAATTCTTCACTTTCTTTTATATTCTTTTCTCCATAGCCACCTGGGATTTTTTAATGTTCTGAGTCATCTGTCAAGCTGTGTGAAAGTTAATGAAACAATTCTGTATTTTTCCACTGGTGAAATAAGGAATAATGGTGACACAGCCTTTGCTTGAATTATAGTGATGTAAACCAGTTATTTCTTGATGTGTTCTAACAAAAACCAGATTGGACCCACAGCTTGGGGACACAACCTTGCAGGGGGAAAAAACCCAAATACAGTTTTACTGACCTCTTCTGTCCTTGAAGCAAATCTGAAGGTTCTAAACAGCAGTAGTGGCCAATAAGCTTGCCAAAATTTGTCCCAGTGGAAGGGATATGCATACAACTTTGTATAATGGGACGTCATGTAAATGTATTATTTATTATAATACTCACTCTAAATGAGTACAGTGTATAACTGATCTGTGGGATTTTCTACAACTGGATTATGTGTATATATAACATATTAATGTTTCGTTTGTTTTTTTAGTAGACACACAGGCCTCATAATTTTCATATTCATATGGTTTACAGAAATCCTTTAACACAACATGGCTAAATAAGACAGGCAACAAATTGCATTGATTAGTGGGTTATACCTTCAGCCCTCCTCTTAAGTCTTGTTATGATTTTGGACAGGATGATTGTGGCAGCTGTTGTGTGGGGTATAGAAATCATGTAATCACAGAATATAGTGTGTTGGAAAGGGACCAGTCAGGATCGTCCTGGTCCTGCACCCCCAGACTCACACCATGTGCCTGAGAGCATTGTCCAAAGACTTTTTGAACTCTGTCAGGCTTGGTGCTTGACCACTCCCTGAGGAGCCTGTTCCAGTGCTCAAACACTGCACGTTCTGCACATTGTTGTAAGCTTTCATCAAATGGAGAATGAAGTGCAAATGAAGATGAATTGCACATTCCTTAGTGAAATTTTCAACAATTGCAAGTCTAATACAGTATTTGGAAATGTATCATTTGTGTTTTGGGATCCTATACTATTTTTTAAGGTCATTCTGTAAAGATATTCTAAAGGTACCTTAAAGCAATAGTTTCTTTTACAGAATACTACTTCTTTCTTTCTTTCTTGAAAAAATACAGTATAAATTGTATATGCAATAATGAAAAGTTTTTAAAACACAGGGGTTTATTGCTTTTTAGACCCGGCAACTTGTCACTGTCTGTGACTGCAAGCTGTTGGCAAATTCAATACATGGACTGAACGCTGCAAGGCCAGACTATATAGCTTCAAAAGCATCTCCAACCTCTGGAGAAGGGGAACAAGTGATGCTAAGGAATGATCAAGATACACTTGTGGCCAGATGGACAGGAAGAAATAGCCGATCTTCTCTGCAGGTGGACTGGCATGAAGAGGAATGGGTATGTTTGCACAGTGGAGTGATGAATGCTTTCTTCTTTTTACTTTCTTTTTAAATAAGCTCTGTAGCTGCTCACCAGATATGCATAGGATGAGTATGTAGGAGGTATTGGTCAACTAGCAAAGATGTTATCTCTATCCTGCAGGCAGTTACTGCTTGGCATGGGAATACAAGCAGGCTTTAATAAATATTTCTGGGTCTCCTAAACAGTGGAAATTGTTACAGTAGGTGCATAGTGTTTTTAATGTGAGGTCCAAGGGAAAGTAAATAGCTTTTAAAGTGAAAAACTGACCATACTACAATGGGCTTTTGCACTCTCCCAAATAAAGTGTATTTTGTGTGTGCTAGCTATGCAAGTTAGCCTTCCTCTTATAGAAATTCCCCTGTAACCATTTAGAACTTGCAGCCGATCACTGTTTTGGTTATGAACAGAATTTTAAAACTGTTTGCACAAGTGTTTAAATGATTTTCCTTACCACACTGCCAATCAAAATGAGAATTGGACTGTGTAAATTCTGTCATTGTGTTAAATAAACAGAAGTTAACTAAATCTCACAAATAGTAAAGATTAATTAAAGCAATTATTAACATTGTGAAATACCAATTTTGAAAGGGATTCAATTCATTTTGGAAATGGATCCTTGCTAGTTGTAATTATTTTGGCATACTTGGACTTACAGTCAAAGTCACAATAATAAGATACAAATAAAGCTAATTCAGTATTTAGACAGTACTTTCATCTGCTGTTCACTGAGTTACAGAGAAAAAAAAGATGTGTGATTGTATACAATTATTATGTCAAACATGAATTTCAAGAGTAAACAATAGTGCCAGCTAGAAATTGGAATAATAGTGCAGGAAAAGGAACTTAAAATTGTTTGTCAAACTTACACAGAAAATAGCTTTGCAATTTACCACACAGGTCATGTCACTACATATTGTTGACATCCTGGAATACATTACTTATATATCCATAATTTGTGTGTGCACACATGTAACCACGACAGCCCAGAGGAAACTTTGCAGAGGAGTTATGACTAGAATCACAGGAGGAAATATACCACCAAGGGATTTGTTACCCTAGGTCTCTTTTGGTTTTAAACTGAGAAAGGATTTATTTCTTTTAAGGAGAAAGTTTGGTTGAATGTCGACAAAAGTCTGGAGTGTATCATACAGAGAGTGGACAAACTTCTCCAGAAGGAGCGCTTGCAGAGTGACAGCTGTGAAGACGTTTTCCAGTGTGATGTCAGCAGTACGAGTAAGAAAGGTAATCGGGACAGTCGCGCCTACTGGATAAATCCAGAAGATTTAAATGAGACCTCATCATCCTCACCACCTTCATCATCCTCACCACCATCTTCATCCACACCATCCTGTGCATGCCATTCTCTCAAGACAAGTGCGTATGCCAGACGCCGCTTCTCACTGCTGCTCTGTTCCTGTGTGCTGGCATCATTCCTAAGCCTCCCTTACAGCCCTCCATGTGTTTTTAATTCAGTGGTGGTGTTAAGCAGTGATGTCAGGCAGAAAGAGCTGTTGGTGTACTGGGAGCTTCTAAGCCCAATACTTATTTTAAAATCCTGGTCCCACAGAAATCATTGCCAAATCCATTGATGACCGTGGCTCTTGGTTTTCACTCTGTGTGTTTTAAGCTGGTAAAACAGTTGTATTGGTTGTCACATAACAGACACCACCTCTGGTAGCTTTTCTGTTGGCTTCAGCTTCTTTGCAGCAATCAAAGCTTATTACAGGTAAATAAATCGTGAAACAAGTTCAGGCACTACTGAAAAACTGATGGTCCCAGCTGGACTGCTAAAGCATGGGAGAGGAGCCCAAGGAGTCCTATTAGATTGAGCTGAATGCCGACAAACCTAACAGAGATCAAAGCAAATTTTAACCCAAATTGTGGTGCTGAGGCACTCAATTATCTTAACTTCTTGTAGCTGGAAGGTAGGAATTGGCAGTGCAAGCTCTTAGTTGAATAATCCATTCAAAATTTAAGATCAAGTGGGTGCTGTATTGAACCCAGTGTAAAGTTGTGAGCACGTGAATCAAATATATCCTTATCAGTTTAGATTGACAGTTTGGCAGCTGTGCATTAAATTTCAGAATTATTTCATTTACTTATGTACTTATTTGATTTATTCTCACATTCTTTACATGTGGTCACTATGGTTTGGCCACTTAATAGCGCAGGTGGGCGAAGTGAAGCTCTAAAAAACTGATCTGTGTTCTCATTTCCTTTGTCCTGTTCTGTCTTATTGTTTGATGGCCCTTTGTCCCTTATGTGTGTCTGTGACTTCATGTCCATCACATTGTTAGTGTTGCAGTGTAAGGCAGTGCCTTAAGAAAAAAAAAAGGCAAAAAGAAAGTGAAAATAAATGTTAATTTTTTTTGTATAGCTTTGCATGTTACCTGTAGTTTACTTAGTATCTTAGACAACCATGTTTTTCTAGATTAGACTGATATTTTTGTGTATTATTCAAAAATAGGAGAGTAGGTTCTTGTTTCGAAATATGTACACTATTAATCTTTGACAAAATTTCTTCTACCAGTTTGATACCTATAAATGTTTTTATTTGCTAGCTAGTTTACATGAAGTTTTATATATATTTACATGTAAGTTTAATCAGTAACCTTCAATGCACATTCACATAAATGATTAAATGTTGTGGATTTTTAATATTAAAAAGCCCGGGAAATATCTGTGATGAGTGATATCAGAAGCTTTTCCCAAGACAATTTGATGCTGATAACACCTTATAACAACATTTTTCTTCCATTTTCAGTGGATCTTTTAAATCTACTCTGGATCTTGACACTTACTCCATATAAAAGTGGAATTGGCTGTGTGACCCTACCAAAGATTTTGTTAGTGCAAAGAATTTCTGTAGCTTTTCCCTGCTGTCCCTCCAAAATATGAAAAAAAAAAAAATTCTATTTAACTGACAGGACCTGGGGCAGAATTGAAGGACAAAGAAGGTCTTTTGTCTAAGCTCAGAATCACAACATTTTTGTTGTTGTGTATTCAAAGAATTAATGTTTTTCCTGTTAGTAATTATGAATTTTGAATAAATTAGTACAGAGCAGACAGAAATTATTTTGAAAGCAATGTAAAAGCCAGCCAAGCAAGATAGTTCCAGAACTGGTAACAAAGAGATAGTAAAATTTTATTGAAGGACTTTAGAGGATCTCTCTAGAAATGAATGTTTGTGAAAGAAAATACGGCCTGAAATAGTAAAAGGGAAACTTAAAAAAATTATTTTCAAACGTACTTATGTTGTAGGCTTAGATATTCATTACTAAAATCGCATGGAGACATATAGTTTCTTTAGAGAACATGATGAATTTTAATTTTCTGAGAGGTTTTTTCTGATTATCTAGCTGAGATGATTGTCCTGATGCACACTATTGAATTTTATATTTTCTGTTGTTATGTTCAGATTTGTAATTTATTGACTAATGAATCTAGATGTAAACAACAGAAGCTTAAATCCTATTAGCTTAGTGAACTACTTTTTCATTAATGCAAGACTTGCTATAACAGGGTGTACGTTATTTTTTTACTGTTGGCATTGACCTGTAGTATATTTTCATCTGTCAGCTCAATCCTCCCACTGAAGTGAGTATGGAATACTCACAGACTTCACCAGTGGGATTTCAGCCCTTAACATACATTCTAATGTTTGTGTTAATTATCTCAGAAATTGTTAACAGAATTTTAAGGTAGCAAAGTACTGATTTTTATCACTCTTGCATTGTTGGTGCCTTAATGTCATTTTCTGTTAAGTGCATTGAACTTACTGCTCTTCTGTTTAGCAGCCTTACTGCCAGCATACTCTATAATTGCAGTAAACCAGTGGTTCTCAAATTGTGCCCTGTGGATCACTGGGGATTGACAGTGCACTTGCTGGTAATCCACAGCGAGCCTCTGAGCTAGCAGGTTCTGGCTTTCCTCCAAGTCTCCATCCAGGTGTTCTCTGATCAGAACAATGGAGTGGAGGAGATGCCCATGCCCTCGGTACCTATGGGCAACAGAGTATTTCTGCTGAGCTCCTCTTCACTCAGTGAAAATGTTTGAGAACCCTGGCATTGAGCATTTGAGTTGCTTGTGTTTAGACTGTGTTGCTGCTCCTTAATCATGCATGTTGCCCCTCCATTTCTGTGCAGATTGCAGCCCTACTCCGGAAGAATCTGCCCCAGGTATGTGCATTCATGGCTTCTGCTTCTTCTGAAAACTGCAGGGGTTTGTTCGTAGTTAACTGAACAAGTGCCTTGCTTTAAGATGGACCATTTTGAAATGGCAATGCTTTACAACACCACGTGAGTTACCTAAGCTGTTGGGAAGTTATTATTTCCTAAGAGTACAGGGGGTATCTGGTCATTTCTCATGTCCAGATATGGGAGAGCGCTTGTTCATGGCTTCTTTGGTTTCTCCAGTTGATGTGTTTTCACGAACTGATGTAGGTGACAGTGGTTTGAGGCCTGTTCCAAACGTCATTGAAGTCTGTGGGAGTGTGACATTTCAGACATGCCCTTTCACACAGGCTGTTGAGCTGGTCTTTCTGATTGAGAAGTCGAGCAGAACGTGGAGGAGTCAACAAGGCTGATGGAAAGTCTCTGTTGTGGGTGCACACCACGTACTATTGGGGATCGCAAGTCTCATGTTTCAGGATACAGAATTTAGGAGTCTCATCCCAGTGTTAACCTTCTTCCTTCTATCCTTGTCCTTCTGTACTTAATATGAAAAGACTAAAAATATATTTTCAAGGTCCTGGAGGATAGCTGTTTTAATAATATTTTTATTGCTCTGGAGAAGAAAGACCCTTAGGGCGAAAGAAGAAAGAACTTTTCCCACCCTATATTACATGCTACAAGCTTTATGTATTTGGTTCTCTTAATAAGACATTTTTTTTTATGAAAGTGTCAGTAATATATAGTCAGCAAAAGTTTGCTATGCAAACTCATAGGCGTTCCCAATATCCGTACCTTGTTCCAACTTAATTTGAGACTGGGTGTGCAATTCCTTTTATTCCAGTTTTCTGTTAATAAGAACTACCATTGACTAAAAAATAAAAGAACACATGTGACACCTTTGTGAAGTAGGTAGCAAAAACAATTTAGAACTTTGCAGACTGACAAGGGTTTGTTCTTTCATGGCAAGAATTTAAACAGGATTTTTGCTCACTACCCCGGATGAGCCCCTGCATTGTATGTGAATGTTGGGAGAAAAAATACCGTCTAATAATTGCATTATCTTCACCAATGTACTTTGTGAGTACCAAAGATAAACATATCTTTCAAATGAAGTGTTGTCAGACACACTACAGTTTTAGATCTTTGCTGAGTTAGTAACTATATACATGTATGTACAACCAGACAAAGGAATGATGATGTGCTGGAAGATATTTTCAGTTCTTCTTGTTACTCTCATTTGCTTAGAGAAAAGCTCTTAAATGCAGTAAGAGAAACACTGTTAGTATCATCTGTATTTTGCTTTCTAAGTGTTCACAAGGCCATGTTATGGCATCTGACTAATTCTGAGATAAAATATTTAATAGAATTTAAAAGACAAGCTGTGATTCCTTTCCTGTTCTTCTGATGTTTCCTGGTCTTTTTTAAGGCAATGGAACAGAGTCAAACAACTTCCCCTTTGTGTAGTTTGTTAGGTTATCTATCTACAGCATAGAACAAAAGCCAAAAGGACAGTTCTGTTAATCTTGCCAGATATGTTTCTGTTAGCAGACTTCCAGAGTTCCCCTCTTTGGCTGGTTATCAAAGGAACATTTATTATTACTGACTCCTAGTTCTGCCTTTGAGTCAAAATCCCAAACAATTTCCTTTCAGGGGCTTCAAGTGTCACATTCATGCAGGTTGTGGTTTGCAGGTTGCCTTGTTCCTACAGCCAGCTGGGGTGGGAGCTCTGTGTGTGCTGTTTGTGAGCTCTGGTGCTTCTAAAAAAGAAAACATACTGTCCTTTCCTTTATAAAGAGAAGTGTTCTTCTGTTTCAACCTTACATTAAGGAGGGGAAAACCAAAGCCCTGTTCTATATTCTTTTTATGTTGCAGAGAGAATGAGTTTTGGTATGGCATCTGAATAATTTTTTGTAAACTCATGGAAATGTGTTTTTTTTTTTTAATTGGTGGTTGATTAAGATGAAAGATGAAATAAGGAAAGAAAAGGAACTGAGCATGTGGGATATTTTAAGGCTGAGCAGTCTCTTAGGGAAAACGAATGGCACAATATTTGGGGTACCAGAACAGGACTTGGACAACTCAGTTTCATTTCTGTGCTTCCTGGCAGGACTTTGAAGAGAATCCCTCTGGGTCATATATTACGTATTTCAGTGGAAGAAAAGCTCCAAACTACTTCCAAGAATCTGTATGAATCCCATCTAAGTCACTATATTTAGTATTTCGTGTTAGCTATCTTAAAGCCTTTAAAACTACTCAGGAGACAGAAAACACTTAAAAGAGTACCTACATTAATTTCTCACCTCTCTGCCTTATTATTCTTAGCTGCAAATAGGAGATGAGCATCATCTTGCCTCACTGAGGCGCAACAAGGATCAATAAGGTGGTGGGGCAGTTCAATCATACACCTATGATCCTAGAGATTCAAAAGGCAACATATTTGGGAGGAATCTCATTGACAGAAATGGCTAAGCAGATGGTCCCTATTTCTGTAATACAATGGACTCCTTACTGTCTGTCCATGTACGTGCAGTGAAAGGGTTTGTTTGAACATGAACATGCAGTTATATACACTTCTGTATATAGTTATTCATGTTTCTGTTATGATTTCCAAATCAGCTATTGTATAGCCTGTTTTGTGGGCACAAATTCTGGTAACTCTTACCTGGTCTGGAAAGTCATAACAACCTTACAGATTATTCTCCATATTTTCCTCATGCTATAACCACACTGTAAGATTACTTAATTATTACAAAGCAGGGAATAACCATCCAGCCAAAATAAAAAGAGTTCTAAATGTGAATTATCAACAACTTTGACTTGGAACAGGAAGTTTCTTCTTAATGTGTGTTTGTTTCAAATAAAGTGCTTCCACTGCTGCTAACTCTTTTTTTCTTTTAACCAGGTGAATGGAGTGAAGCTCTTTATCCCTTGCTGACCACACTCACTGACTGCGTAGCCATGATGAGTGACAAGGCAAAGAAAGCCATGGTCTTTTTATTAATGCAGGACAGTGCCCCGACAATAGGGCTCTGCCTGAGCCTTCAGTATCGCAGGGATGTTGTCTTCTGCCAGACTGTAAGCAAGCAAATATGAATGATTTGATTTCACTTCCACATTTGGTGGGGTTTCTATGAAATATGAGATTACTCTTTCCAGAATTTTTCAGATCTCCTCCCAGGTTTGACACTGATTTCCCCTCACAAGCTGTGCTATCCTGTCCTTACTAATTACTTACACGCATTTGACAATACATAAATTAGGTGTCCCCTTGGATACACATTCACTATTGAAAACAAAATTTATTCTGGAACAAGTAAAAATATACTGCTCTATACAGAAACAACCTTTGCCTTCCAATGCCACCAAAAGTAAGATGTGAAAGAGTGGGGCAAAAAGGTCTGTGAGTAGCAAGTGTACTCCCTCAGTTACCTTTTGCTCTTCTCTGCATTGAGAAACCCAAGAGGACAAATGGTACCTAAGGAGAGAAATCCAGGTATGGGAAAAGAAATTCGTTCTGGGTTTTTTCCTAGCAGTTCTGCTGGTATCTCTTGTATCAGACACTGACTAGCAGGTGTCTGCACTAAGAAACTTTCCACTGCCCACAGAAAAAAAAAAATTTCTGCCCTCTATAATTCTGTAGTGTGTCTGCTTTCTTGTGAAATAACTATCTTATTCATTTATTTCAAACAGTTTATTTCTTGGACATCATTTGGCAGGGCTTTTGTCCCAAAATATAACATCAAAAACGTAAAAGAAGTGACAGGATGAGAGGAAATGTCCTCAAGTTGTGCCAGGGGAGATTAAGATTAGATATTAGGAAAAATTTCTTAATGGATGGGGTTGTTAAACCTGGAGTGGACTGCCCAGGAAAGTGGTGGAGTCACCATCCCTGGAAGTGTTAAAAAAATGTGTGGATATGGCAGCTGAGGACATGGTTTAGTGGTGTACATGGTGGTGGTGCTGGGCTGGACTTGGTGACCTTAGAGGTCTCTTCCAACCTTAATGATTCTTTGACTCTGTGATCTCATTGGGATAAAATTAGGGAATTTTCCTATATAAAACCCACTTCATATTGAAGATAATTTTTAAACTCAATACTTTGAGTATGTTTACCCATCATGACCAGAACTTTATTCTCTTCTATTTAATTCTATAATAAAGTCATATACCTGTGTACATAGTATATGGCAATCACCTGGGAAATTCCTTTGTTGACAGTGAATTAGGACTACTATTAATCTTAGATCATAGTACTGACCTTAGTACTAGATCTTCAGTATCTTGTTCTGAATATCTTGTAACACTGTAGTTTGAATCTGCATAATGCAAACAGATACTGCATTTTTAAGCTTTCTCAAATGTCATTTTTTAAAAACAGTAATTTATTCATACTATCAAAATTCTTGGCCTGGAACTAGCTGTGTTGGTTTTCTGTCTAAAATTAAAACAATTCTCTAAGGAGAAATTTTTTGTAATTCATAAGTTGTAGACCCTACCACAAGTGATTGTGTTCAGAAAACAAAAAGATGTGAGATCTACAGCAGCCCCATTTTGAGACAGCTTGCAAGATGAAGGCAGCATGCCCTGAATCTGATTTTAGGAATGTTTTGGGTTTTCACTGATTGGTTGTCTCCCCTCGGCTGCAAGGAAAAGAGTGATGTTTAAGGGAAAAGAGCATCTGTTTGACAGATTTTATTGCACCTCTTATACATGCTATCATTTTTGTTTGGGGCTGAAGAACCTTTTTTATCTTGAATAATTTCATTCTTGTCTGTTTCCTCTCTCACAGCTGACAGCTCTCATTTGTGGTTTCATTATCAAGCTGAGGAACTGCCTGCATGATGATGGATTTCTAAGACAACTCTACACCATTGGCTTGCTGGCACAGTTTGAGAGCCTGCTGAGCACTTATGGTAAAGGCACGGGGCCAGTGGGTGGGATTAGCTGTTGAGTCAGCAAATTCTGCATTAAATTGGCTACACCAGGATATGAGTGTTTGGGACAATCTGCAGTTCAGCTACAAAATTATTTTGAAAACAAAAATGCAAAACTCAGTTATAGCTGAAGTACTTAATTATCTAACAACTCTGAATTTCTTCGCACTTACTTGAATATCTAAAAGATAAAGTGTATTTGTTTCAAAATAGAATGTCAAAAGTTTAAGAAAGACTAAAACGTATCACAGTGGTCTTTGGGATTTTTCAGAAAATAAATAGATTAAAGTTCTGGTAAACTGGGAGAAACTATGCCCAAAATACATTTTCTGAAATTTCTTGAAACTTCTGTAGTCTTGCAGCACAATGTGAGATTGAAGAGAGAATATAAAAAGGGAAAGTACTTCACTCAGGAGTGTTTCACTCCTGTGTCTCAAAAGCTGTCTGGATGCTGGTTAGGGAATGCTTTACCCGACAAATCCAGAATACCTTGTAGCTTCTACAGTACACAGGATATCATGGCTCTGACAATGCTAAGAAGTACTTAATAACATCATTTAACTTGGGAAATCAGCATACAAACTACTTAAAGAACAGTCATCTGGACTGTTCTAGATAACAGCTGAACTCAAAAAATCAGTCATGACATTGTCTCTAGGTCAAGGGGGAGGCCTGGGCTGCATTAGCTCTTCATCTGTGGAACTTCTTCATGGAGTGATGACCTACTGTTGTCAAATTGACAAAGGGAAGTTGTGCATAACAAGTAATTACAATTCACTTTTTCCTCTTGGATTTAGGTGAGGAGCTGGCAATGCTGGAGGACATGAGTCTGGGAATCATGGACTTGAGGAATGTAACCTTTAAAGTAACTCAGGCTACATCGAATACATCTACTGACATGCTGCCAGTCATCACTGGAAATCGGTAAAAAAAAATTAAATATACTTTATTCTTGATGAGATGGGGACATGCCAAAATTTGGCTTTTCTACCCAAGTTGTAGAAGAGCAAAAGTATTAATGAGCAGAGCAAAATCAGCTATTGTCAGGAAATTGGCAGATCTGATTTGAATGTCCATGAGGATGTAAATGCAACATTACAGGTTGCTGCAGGTTTGGTTTTGAACTAGAATAGGTTTGCTGACTAGAAGCAAGTTGTGGCAGTTCCTTAAAGTCAGTTTTGACTGATAGTTCCTTTTTAATGGTTGTATTATGTTCTAGGTGTTATCCCTCTTTAGATAAATAACATATTCTTGGAACGTAGCTTTTTGATCCTTATGTCTAATAGCTGTTTATTTGTTTTCAGTGATGGATTTAACGTGAGGATCCCTCTGCCAAGCGCCTTGTTTGATTTGTTGCCGCGTGAGATTCAAAGTGGAATGTTACTGAGGGTTCAGCCTGTTCTTTTCAACGTGGGAATCAATGAGCAGCAAACCCTAGCAGAGAAGTATGTATCCAGTCAGGCAAGCTCAACCTTCCTGGCAGTTCAGCAGTAGAACTATGTTGCTGTGGAATTGCACTCTTGCATAAATAACAGCCATTCAGTTTCTCCAATACACAAACAAGGGAACACTGCTTTAAATTAATCTGTCAAATGCTAAACAGAAGGAGGTCCTTCTTTATATGCCACATAGCTGTGAAGCTCTTTCCCTCATGGGTTTGAGACTAGTGCGGGTTTCTGTGGTTCAGAAGTGAATTTACAATGAAGAGACCTATCAAGGGCTATTTAGCACACAGGTGCTCTTTGTGACTTATGACCTCTGTGAGTGACAGATCACTAGAGGCTGAGAGATCATTCTGAGTATTGCTGTCTTGGTTTTGCACTCTCCCTGAGACTCCCTCTCCTGGTCACTGTCAAAATCCAGGATAAATGGCAAGGTGTACCTCTGTTTTAACACCCTTGCAGTATTTATGTAATGCAACACTGCTATTGTAAAGCTGAAAAATATAATGATGTAATTATATTTGCTAGGGAAACTGTTCAGTTCTGGAAGAGCCAGCAGATTCCCTCTATTGTGGCCACATCCTGTAAAGAGCACACTGACAGAGCACTGCTCTAACAGAGAACTCCAGTGAAGCCAGGCACATGCATGTTGTGACAGCAGCCTCGGTACCGGGCTGGAGTGTGCACTGTGGTGGTGGACAACGAGAAAAAGTCTAACAAAAGCATTCCAGCAATTACTGTTGTCCTCTTTTGCCTAAAAAGGAAGCCCAAGATGACTAGCATAGTTACAGATGTCAGCACTCTGTGTGTATGTCTGTGTATGTAGATATATTTAAATAAGGTTAATCAGGTCATTGTTGACAATATTTATTACATTCATGGTTTATTACTCCTAGATCCATATTTTTCATTTATATACCTGAAGTCAGCATTCTCAGTTCTATCTACTGATGTTATGGTTGTTATTATTACTTTATGAACTAAACTAGTAAATCCATTATTAAAAGTTTAAATTTAGGTAAAACAATTTGCCAGGTAGAAATTTTATTTTGAAAGATAGACATGAAAGCCAAAGAATTTTAAATACTATATTCTCCAAGATTTTTCTTATACCTTCCTTCCCTTTTCCCCCCTCACACTCATAAATTTTCTTTCTCTGTAATGAGTCATTACAACAGTTCGCTGTTACACTTCACCTGGCATTTGACTGGTTAGAGAACTCCTGGGATGAATATTTAAACTATTTTTGGTAGACTTATTGCCAAGTGCAGTATTTTCAAAGAAGAAGAGAAACATTTTACCTTGGGCTTAATTGTTCCTTCCTTCTCCTTTTAAAGATTTGGAGACACCTCGCTGCAAGAAATAATTAATATGGAAAGCTTAGTGCGGTTGAATTCATATTTTGAGCAGTTCAAGGAAGTTTTGCCTGATGATTGTAAGTATTTTGTAATTAATGACAAGTTTGGTTGAACAACACAATTCAGGCTGATTTTTTCATTTGCTTGCTTTATGTTGGTGTTTTAAATGTCGACAATACACCAGCATAAGTAACCTCCAAGAAATGATGCAACTCTTTATTAATACTTTAATACTAAGTAGAGTGAATTCAAAAGGTTTAAAGGTCAGACTGATTAACTTTGCTTTTTAAAGTTACTTTTATGTCTCTTTCCAAGTGGCACTATGTACTGTATAATCATCCAGCTAGGCAGTGAGATTGTTGTAAGGTAAAGGTGTAAAAGTGACAGGTTCTAGCAGCAGCACTTTTATGTGCAGATTTGGTGATGTTCTCTGCACTTATGATAAAACCTGCATCAAGAGCAACTGCCGGGTTTTAGGAACTCGGCCACCTTCCTTGTGTTTTCCTTTGGCATTTTACCATGATTGTTGCATCCACAGCCAACAGCAGAGAACCTGGAAAAAAGACAATAGCTGCAAGCTGAATTTTACCGTGTTTTTTTTTTTTACTGGTTAATTTGCTTGTTACTACTTGAGTTTTTATTTTTAAAGAAGGCAGTGGTGTAAGTGTTATTTACATGTGACCACAAAATGGGTGAAAATTCATCAATTCATTATTATTACTATCAAACCTCTTGTAAGGTTATTTCATGTGTCCTACAATTTGTTGCAATTTTATTCCAGAAATACAAATGCAATAGGATAGTAAGAATTCTATCTGTTAAAGTGTGTTATTGCATGTTCAGTTACTCTGAATTTTTTTGAAACAGCTGAGAGCAGAACCTGCTTCCCTCCATCCAGGGATTCATAGTCATGCCTAATTGATACTATGGACTGTTAGCTGCAAAATTTAATTTTTTTGTTGTATAGAAGTCTAGCATCAGATTTTCTTGTAAGATTCAAAAATTAATCAGTTTAAAATTAATTTTGTTCATGTATCTGTCTAGTCTTTCATAATAATAATTCCCATTCAGCTCCTCCCTTTCCTCTTTAATTTTGCCTGCCTTTTTTTTTTACTAGAGTCTTTTCCCTATTCCCCAAACCTCTTGTTTGATCCAATCAATCTTTTAGCTTTTGCCTTTTTTTTCCCTCCTGAAAGTTGTGGTGATATTTAGGATATACAAAGTGATGTGGTTACTACTTTTAAAAAAGAAGAAATAATAAAATAGACAACCTTTTGAATACTTGTAATTGATTGTCTGGAGTATCTTGCTACATATGTAAGAGATGTAAGATGCAACAATTTGAACACAGAAGCTGAGTACTGGAGGTACTCAGAAAAATTTCCACTACTCTATTTCCACTTAGTGAAATATTAATAAACAGATCATGACTGTGTGGCGTCCTGTCAAAGATGGGGTTTCTTGTAACTGAAAGCTGACCAGCTTGCAAATTTAAAATAAAAAATGTGAACAGAATATAAAATAGCTTCAGAATTTCTCTGAAGACATGCATGTTCTCCTGTCACCTCTGTGACACACAAATACTGTACCAATCTTGCTCCCTTTGTTCATTCTCTTATTATATTGCTATTAGATTCTGAGTCTCTGAAGTTTTAAATAACTGGAATTTATATTTCCAATTGAGTTTAATTAAGCTTGAATTTGTTTTGTTGATGGTACTAAGTAATTCAGAACTTGAATAATTGTTCTAAGCTTTGACAGTTTCAAGAAAACACAAATGTGTTTGCAACAGGCATATAGAAACACTTGTAAAAGATCTGTTGAATACAGAAGAATAAGTGGAGTTGGTTTTATTTGTTTTATAGGTCTACCTCGATCTCGTAGTCAGACGTGCCTGCCTGAACTGTTAAGATTTCTGGGTCAAAATGTACATGCAAGGAAAAACAAGAATGTTGATATCCTGTGGCAAGCTGCTGAGGTATTTATTCATCTAAGCGTCTCTGAATAGTTCAGCTGATTTTCTGTATGCATATGTATTTTCCTCTTTTTTATTACTGATATGTTTGAATTTCTTCATTTGCTTGCATGTAGCTTGGAAATACTGTCAGGTTAGACCTCCTCTAGAATGAGACATGGGGAGATAAAATGTAATTTCCATATCAGAATTTTTCCTTCAACTCATGCAGTGAAGTTCTGCTCTCTGAAAAATGACAAACTTTGACATCAAAGCCCTACACAACATTTGTGTCTCTCTAAGGGGAAGTGCAGGTGTTCTCTCTGACAGAAAGTTATGCATGTAGGAGTGATGGATTGCATATCCCATTTCTAGATATGCCGCAGACTTAATGGTGTTCGATTTACGAGCTGTAAAAGTGCCAAGGATAGGACTGCCATGTCAGTCACCCTGGAGCAGTGTTTGATCCTACAGCATGAACATGGAATGGCTCCACAGGTCTTCACTCAGGCTCTGGAGTGCATGAGGAGGTAAGAGTTTGACCACATCGCTTATTCCTAAATAAGGAACCATGCAAACTGCAGAGGAGTGGTGGTCTCTGTTTCCATCTAAAGAAAAAAAAGTAAACTAAAGTCAGGAAACTGTAGAACTGACTGCTGGAATTCATCCCTCCTGTGCATGTGAGCTGCATATGCTAAAGCTGGTTCTTACCAGATTGGTATCAGATGGGCTTGAGTTTTCAGTAGAAAATGAGGAGTTTTCAGACAAGCATGTAAAAACATGTTTTCCATTAATGTTGAGCTTACAGAACAGGAAACTGGTGCTTCTTTGAAAGTTGTTTAATCATGACTTTACCTGAACTGTCATAGCACTAGGTTTCTTAGTTCTAGATCAGGGAGATTACTCAGGGATGACCTGTCTTGTTCTTTGAAACACAGACACCTGCAGTTTGCACTGGTTTGCCACGTGTATTCTTTAGCAGTGAAACACTGCTCACTGGGTGAAATGTCAATATGAGTGTTTCACACTACAGCAACCAAATTTCATCACAACGTGTCAGTGTGCTGTTGTCGTATCAATATAATGATGTTCTGTATTCTGAAGCAGCAGAGATGTTTGCAGAATTAAGTACTGTACTTAAAAAAAAAAATAATAAAATCTGTTTACTGTTGTTCAATGCCTTGTTTCAAGCACTGCTGGAAAACTCCGTAAGTCACATACCAAAAGAAAGGATAAGAAATCTAGCTTTAGTCTTTATCGATGTAGTTCAACAATGCTGTTCAGTCCTGTTTTTCAACATTCACTCTTATCGAATGTACTGTACTGTGTGTCTTTTCACCAAATTCTCTAGAGTGTTCAATTCTCTTATCCTTTCTGTATGTTTTTGCTGTTTGACCCTTTCTTACTCTTCAGTTACCTAGAAGAAAAATGGCTCATATAATAACACTTGCAGTCTCTTACACTAGTAATTTGGGGGTTTATGTCTGCATCTAATTGGGTGGCACTGGACTCCTTTATTTTCAGTTTTTTGCTACACTTTTTGCTACATTGTCACAGAGTTAGGGCAGTACATGAAAACTGCACTCAGAAACTAAGTAAACTGTGATATTAGAAACAAAACTTGAAACAGCTTTGTGAGGGCGAAGTTACTAACTTAAAATGGACTAAGTGGTTTTCAAACATCTTTGTTTAAATTATGCAACTTGCTGACATAGACATCTGAAGCTGTTATACAAGTTTCACAGTTGAATATTTAATAATAATAAAACCAGCTAGGAAAAATAGTGGGAATCTTGTTACTTTCTTCAAATTCTTTACTGGGTCACTGGGTTTTTTTAATGAATCATGGACGTGAAAGAGAGAGAGAGGTTAATAATAACATTGTTTTGGTCCTTCAGTCTACCAATTTAATATAACAGGATCAGATAAAGTATTGACCTAAGAAAATACTGCTTTGTGTTGACCTACACAGAGACATGGAAAGAGGGCCAATTTAATCAAAACCTATGGCTTGAGTGTTCTGCCAACATCAGGGACTTCCTCTGGCAGGTGAACGACATGACTTTCTTTTCTGTTAAATCTTTGACTAAGATTGTGCAGAACAAATACTGACTAGTCCTGAAGGAAAACCAAGATTAGACCATTCTTCAGGCCTATCACTCTTCCTCACATCTCATTGCTCTTTGGGATAGGTGGTTGTGTTTTTAAAATTATTTGCCAATTCTACTGAGGAGCAATGGCACAGAATTCATTAAAAACTTAATGAGAGAGATAGGATTATGGAACAAGTATGTAGGAGCTCCACTCCACCAAATCCCACTCCAGCCTGGACAGGTTGACCTGACCTAGACAAAAGATACAGGATAAGAAAGAGTAGCAAATTGCTTCCAGGGCATTCAGAAAGCATGTTTTTTTTATTTTACCTTAGATCTTTTATTTGTGTAACTGTACTGGAAAAGGAAGTTTTGGTTCATTCTTAAAGACTTTTGAAGTTTCTGAGGCAGTTGGAAGGACAGGGAAGAAGTACTGGTAATTTGTGAGACTCAAAGTATTTCAGCTCTTCTCTATTGACATCTTGCCAGAGAAGAAAAGCGTCCTTGCTTACACCTTTCTTGAAAAAATTAAGAAAGCATCGTCATCTTCTATGTTGGTCTTCAGAGGTATTAGTTCCCACTTACTTGTCCTCAGGGTCTTCCCTTCATTCCTAGCCTTATGATAATTATGTATCTGTGATAATTGTGTTCAGTGAGCAGGGACATCAGGGAGAGAACATGCAGTGTTCTTGGAGATTCTTGTAGAAATTCACAGTTACAAGTTCATGGCTTTCACCTTAGAAACAATTATCCTAGGTGAGTAAAGTAATTTTCTGTAAATAAGTTACAGCTTTTCCAGTCCTATATCAAACACACAGTAACTCCCAGCCCACAAATAGTAAAATCATGATGATATGTCTGGAAGTCCAGGCTAGAGAGGAAATGGCTATCTCACCAGTAAAGTCAGAACAAGATCAAAGTCCAACTGTAGCCTCTTCCATCTGCAGCCCACACTCTCCACTAGATCTTTGACTCCCTGCCCTCCCTCCCCCTACCAGGTTTCTGTCCTGTCAGAAATGCCAGTGGAGCTGTTTGTGGGAATATACTCTAAAGCAGTTTCAGTCAAAATCATCCTGGGCAGCAAAATCCTTTAAATGTTTCAGGTAGCCCAGCTCATTTTCATTAAGTGAATTAGGAAGTTGCAACACGAGCAATTTAGCCAACAGAGAAGAGCTGTCTCTGATGGGGGCTCTTGAAAAGCAGCTGGAAATGAGGTGAGGAAAATCATCTCTTCTAGCTGCCACGATGGTGCTGACTAAAAGGATTACATAATAAAGTCCTAGGAGTCATGTTTGGATATGACCACTCACTGCAATAAAACAGCTGTGATCAAACCAAGCTTGGTTGGATTTCTTCACTGATTGACCTGCTTTAAGAATAAAATCATGTTCAGTTGAGCTAGACCACTTGCCAGATGCCCACCCAGCTGCTCACTACCTCCCCTCAACAGGACAGGGGGAACAAATATGTGAAAAAGCTTATGGGTTGAGATAAAGAGCAGGAGATTCCTTGCCAGTTACTGGTACAGGCAAAACAGACTCAGAGAAAATTTTTTTATTTATTGCCAAGGATTGGGGATGTTAAGAAATAAAAACAAAAATTACAAACCTTGCCCTCCACCACCCTTCCAGGCAAAAGTATTCCACTGCTTCTTTCTCACCTCCTCTACCTCCTCCCCATGCTGAGCAATGCACAGAGGATGTGGAACAGGGATTTGCAGTCAGTCCATAACAGCTCTCCTCTGCTCCTTCCCCCTTGCACTCTTCCTCCACTCCAGTGTGGGTCCTTCCCATGGGTTGCAGTCCTTCAGGATGAACCTACTCCTGCATGGGCTCTCCATGATCTCCAGTTTCCTTCAGTAAATATTCATCTTCTGCACTATGGGTCCTCCATGGGCTGCAGTGTGGATAGTTCCTCCCCATGGCTGTGGGGGAAACTGCTTCAGCTCTTTCTCCTCCCTGACTTTGGTGCTCACAGGGCTCTTTTGCAGATCTTTTCCCATCACTCTTCACTGCCATGCAGTGCTTTGCCTTTTCTCACGCACTCTTTCCCTGAGGCACCAGCATGGCCGAGGGCTCAGCTGTGCCTGCAGCAGGTCACTGAAGCTGGCTGGAACCAGCAGTGTCCAGCATGGGGCAGCCCTGGCCTCTCCTCACAGAGGATTCCCATATACAAGCTAAATTAGAAGGGAAATTGCTGTGTCTCTTAACCCTAGTCCTCTCCTAGAGGTAGTCTGCTGATGAATGTTTTGATTTAAGACACTGTACCATTTGGTATATTTGATATTTCCAGAAGGTGACTTCTCACCCCTCAGGGAGAAACATCTACCTGGGCCAACAGTGACAAGGAAAGCACTTTCCAGCTCTTGCCTCCATTCCCACCATATGTGTCTGTGTATACGTCTTTGTGTAAAATTGAGTAGTTTGATACTAATTTTTAATGGTGAAGATATGGCATGTGATGTTCATAATGCCCTCTTGTCATTTTTAGCCTTCCTTCTTTCCCTCTCCCATTGTTTTACATTTTATCTATATTCTAAAACACTTTTCTTTCTCCAGGCTATTTTGCTGAACCTTTATCAACCACTTTCCAGTAAGCACTAGGCTTCCACTGGCTGATTCTCCTGATCACACACACACGCACACTCCTCCCCACTGCTACAAAGGTAATTGGGATTTGTAGGCATCACAGATTCAATCTGCCCTTGTCCAGGGTAGGCAGCAGGAGTGAAAACGTATCTTGATCACCAATTTGGATCAAATCCAGATCAGAAATACAGTTGGTTTAGTTCCCTGCCCACCTAATTCCATTTGACTTGATGTGTCACCAGCATCTGAATGCTCTTTTTCACCACCTCCAGGGTATGTCTGATTTCTTGCAAGACACTGTCTGATGCTTACGTAACCCTGCTACACAACCATCAAAGTTATGGATGGCTTGTTCTGGATGGAGCAAGTGCACAAGTTCTAACAGCATCAGGCTTACAGATTGCATTTAGAATCATAGAGTTGTTTTGAGTTGGAAGGAACCTTGAACATGATCTAGTTCCAACACCCCTGCCATGGACAGGAACACACTCAACTAGACCAGGATGCTCAAATCCCCATCCAGCCTGGCCTTGAACGCTTCTAGGGGTGAGCATCCATGGCTGCCTCACCATCCTCAGAGTAAAGAATTTTTTCCTAATATCTAATCTAAGCTCTCTTTCCCTTTGAACCTATCCCCCCTTGTCCTGTCACTACATACTTTTGTAAATAGTCTCTCTCTCTCTTTCTTGTATGCTCCCTTCAGATACCGGAAGGTGCAATTCAGTCACCCCTAAGCCATCTCTTTTCCAGACTGAACAAACCCAATTCTCTCAGCCTTACCTTGTAGGAGAGGTGCTCCATCCCTCTGTTCATTTTGGTTATTTAGTTGTTGCTCTGTAAACTAAAAATAGAGTTGGACTACTCAGGGTCTAAGAGTGATCCAAAATTAAAGACCACACAACAAAGCCTCGGGTTCCCTTAAGAATTGTTCTCCACTGTAGCCTCTGGTGCTCAATGCAAGAAGTGGGTGCACAATGAGATGGGCTTTGCAGCATGTCTTCAGAAAAATGCCTATTGATATACACTTGAATTCATATCCAAGCAGAAAAATAGGTGGGTGGTTTGTTTTTTTTAATTAACGTGTTGGACAGGTAGTTAAGAGGTTAAATTAAATCAGTGCAGCCCACATGGAAAGATGTTTGAAAGGGTCAAATACTACAATGGTTATTCATGTTCAGCTTGCTTTTCAGAGCTCCTCTTCTTTGCAGCATGCCAAAGCATGGCAGAGCAGCATGGGGTATTATTGCTTGGTAATCTGAAAGAATGAACATGGAAAACCATTAATGTTCAACCTACATGTGTTTATTTTCACTAGACTACAGTACTTCTTTCTTATTTTTCTCTTTTATTCTCTTTCCCTCTCCTTATTTCTATAATTGTACTGATACATATTTTTGAGATGTTTTTCCACTCTTTCTTTACTTCATCTTCTGGTTTTGTTGTGCGTTCTTCCATGTTTTTTCATTTTCTTGACCACCTTGTGTTGCCATCTCTTTTTATCCATTCATTTGCATGTCCGTCTTCCTTTCTGTTTTATTTTCCCTCTTCCCAACCTTCTTCCTTTTCACAGCATTGGAACACGGGAGATAGTCACCCAGAAGAACTTGAGTGGCTTGGTGCCCATCCGAGATTTCAGACTAGATCCCAGCCTCCTCTACTCCATTCCTTTACTAGCTCTCAGCCCCAATTTACTGATTGTGTGGCTGTTTCTGAGCATAGCGTACCTGGTGGCCAGATTACGTTGCAAGTGAAGATAGAGTTTAAAAACAAAAAAGAAAAAAAAAAACCAACAAAACAAAAAACTCAAAAACAAAAAAGTGCTTGAATGTGTATTGCCACTTGGTACCTGCTGGACAAAGGAATGTGTCATAGCATTGTCTGCCAAGAATTATTATTATGCCTTACAATTTTACGTTTCTATTGTACTAAACTGTAAATATACATCAAATTATTTTATCAAAAAGAATTGTATTGAAACTTTAAATTATTGTTCTGCTTTCAGTGCTTGTAACATAGTCTGACATTGGCCTGTTACCTCGTTACTTTAGCCGGCCTGAAGATCTCTTACCAAATACAGTTTTGTGTTATTTGTTTCATGTATTCCAGAGAAAGGAACTCTGTCTGAAAAGAATTTGTATCTTTTTGTATATTTAAGGTGTATGCTAATCTTGCCTTTCATTTTTACGAGGTATGAAGAGAAAAATAAAAACATGGGTGGGGTTTATAAGAAATTGTAAGAAATTTATTTAAAGAAGTAACAAATTTATATCTTCATTTCAAAGCATAATATCCAAATTACATTACTGAACAGTTTGTAGAACCATAGTCTTGTTCCTTTCTCATGGTTAAATATATTCTAATAGACTAGAAAACACTCATAAAACAACTTGCAGTGTGCTGCATGCAGAGTTATTTCATTCTATTTGTAGATCTGCATTTTGCAATGTATTAAAGACATGAGGAGAATGACTTGTGGTCAGGAAGGGGATGTGACTGGCATTAGCCTGCTAAGGATCCATTATCTGTTTTAGGTGCTCTGTTATAGAACTTATTGTGAAAAAGAGTCATCCTAGAAGTTAAAGATAATGGTCTTTAATTTTCAGACAAGAAGAGGGAGGTATCAGTTAATGCCTTTAGTAAGTGGGTTTCAGATTTTTCACTGGGTTTTATTTTAATTACATTGCACTAAATATTACTGTTACTTCAATTCTTAAGCGTTGCATAGCTTTAATAAATTATGATGCTGATAGTGACTTAGTGATAAGTGAGCGATGGTAAGTTAACATTTATGCAAGTGGTGAGACTAAAGTGGCTTCCTAGTTTAGTGATGCAGAGTAATTGCAGATGAAATTAGATTATCATTTATATATAACATCAAACTAGGGGAGGCCTGTTTAAACTGAAAGATTTTGTTGATGCTGTGGTCTGGCAGAGCTTGTCAATAGCAATAGCTGATAAAAAAACTAACCTCATTTAATGTAGTTTGATAAATTCATAAAGGGTTTTACTTCGCTTGGTGCCTGAGATGACATTGGGTTTCTGAGGAGAACTAGTACTGTGATTTGTATTTTCTACTATTATTAACTTGCTCAAAAAATATAGGTAGCTTTAGCTTTTATTATCAATTTTAATGGAATTGAGAGCTGCTGAGAGAAGTATGCTGAAATAAAAAACCAAAAAGCACAGTTAGAATAAAAATGAGAATTAAATCCTAAATTTGGATTTAATTATTCTAACTAAAAAAAAAAAAATAAGTGTGTGGTTATATTTGTGTCTTCATGAAATCAGACTGTACAGTACACTATCTCTTAATATTTTGCCTCACTATTCTTCCAATTTTGTTTTTAAAAGAAAAAAACCAAAAAAACGAAACACCACAAAGACATATATGTTTATATATCTATATATATAAAGCACGTATCCTATTTATTTTTAGTTGCAGTGAGTTTAGGTACATCCTTACTGCTGTTGAGGTTTATCACAGTGTGGTGGTTTTGGACATATCCCTGTGCTGTGCTGATACCTGGTACTGCTGTGTCTCCATACAAATCATCTCTTCTTCCTGATGAGCACTGGTTTGTTTGCTCTGGGTGCCCCAGGCTACCCGTTGACAAAGGGAGCAGTTGTCAGGTTGGACTGTGGCCTTGACCTTGCAATGTGCAGAGTGTCCTGCGTTCAGCCTAACCAGTTGTGAAAGCAAATTTAGTAGAATCACAGAATATCCTGAGTTGGAAGGGACCCACAAGGATCAAGGATCAGTTCCTGGCCCGGCACAGCCACCTTCCATGTGCCTGAGAGCATTGTCCAAACACTTCTTGCACTCTGGCAGACTTGGGGCCATAACCACTTCCCTGGGCAGCCTGTTCCAGTGTCCAGCCACCCTCTGGTAGTAAAGTGGCAGGCATATCCACTGAACTCCCTGAGATTATTAATCTGTTTAAAGTGTGAAGGTGTTGCTCATGATTACCACTAGTATTGCAGTAAGACCACCTTAAAACCATTTAGAATGAAAGCCAAGGCTTTATGAAAACAATGTAGGTTTTTTCTTTGCTTCTTAAACTTAGGTGGGAAGAAGTTTGGGTTTTTTTCCTTTTGGAGCCTGGTCTGTGCTTTTGAAAGGCATTCAGATTTAAGATGCAGTAGTGCATCCTGTGCCTCCCAGAAATGTGTGAAATACATCTTTGTCACTGTATCTGCACCACGAAGGACATGTGCAATAACCAGATGCAGTGAAATGGGTTATGAAGAGAATGATTTACTTTGAGTTAAAGTGCTCACCTAGCATCCCATATTTCCTAGCTAAACTTACTGCTTTTATTAGTACTCTGAAGTGTGATTTGTGCAAACTTTTGATGTATCTATTCAGCTGCAATAGCCGTCAGGGGAGTTTTGTGAAAGACAAACCAGTGCCAGAAAAATAGTGTCATCACAGATGATCCATTCTATAAAAGGCAAGCACAGAATGTGTTCTGGAGACAAATTCCAAACTCAGTTAAACTGTTCCTTAAAGCAAAAAAACAAAAAAAAAAAAAAAAAAAAATTACTGTATTTTATGAAGTTAAACTAGGTGTTACATACAGAACAGTTACAGCCAGTTTCATGAACCAAAATTAGAAGAACGGTGAGGTCTGTAAGAGCACGAGAGCTTTCAAATGAAC
This sequence comes from Daphoenositta chrysoptera, assembly GCA_013397915.1. Classification (NCBI taxonomy): domain Eukaryota; kingdom Metazoa; phylum Chordata; class Aves; order Passeriformes; genus Daphoenositta; species Daphoenositta chrysoptera. The sequence continues at coordinate 1,391,995 of VZRO01000700.1, forward strand.
CAGAATCCAAACCCTCCTTTTGAATCAGATGATCTCAGCTTACCTGGTAGATGCTGCAGCCATCTCCAAGACAGGACTAATATGACATTTCCACCATAAGATGCTGTACTGTGCACTTTGCCATGAAGGTCTAGTATTCATTGTTTAGGTTCCAGTCCTCAATCAGGGAAAGACATTCTCCTGAAAGCTTAAATTGATTTATAATATATATTTAAAAGATAGTGCTTCCTCTTTGTATGTCTGGGTTTTTTGATATAATCAAAGGAACTCTGAATTAGATTTACAAGTGTAAAGAAGCCTTATAACTGGAGTAGTTTTCTATTGTAGCAAAGAACCTCTTTGTAATGTGGGGCAGTTACACCAAAACATTGGGTGAAAATTAAATTCTGCACTGCTTTGTTTCTTTGGGGTGATGACTGTCAATGCAGCCAGTCTTTTTTGCACTGCTATTTCATGATTAGGATATTTTTTTTAGACTGTGTTGGTTTTCAAGTCCATTTATGCATGCAGAGATAACTGGAAAGTCATACATTATTTTTGTATCTAATCTTTAAGTAAGTACTTAACATACTGACATACAGGGAACAATAAAATTACTTCAGAGCTCTTACAGAGAGATCAGCAGGTTTTGGTTTTCAGCTTTATGTGTTAATAAGTTAGCAGAACTGCTTTTAAGCAATCCCTTGGGATCCCTTGTGCAGTGAATGGCGTGTGAACTCCACAACAGTGTACCTTGAAATACATGAAACGGGTGTGAAAGAACCTTTTCAGTGGATGTGCTGCTGCTTTCTAGAAATGCAAAACTAGCAATCAGACATAGCTTGTGTCCATTCTGTGTGCTTCCTACCGGCATTGTATGATGAGTCATCTCTTTTAATATTTGCAGTGGCAAATTAATTAAACGCTCATTAAATATAACCAACTTTATTTTAATGCTATAAAATAACCAGTTCATTTCATCTTAGTTTAAGTCTTTTTTCTTTTTTTTTCCCTTTTACTGCTGTCATTTTTTGTGCTTGTTTTTTTTTCCCAGTGAGGGTTGTCGCCGAGAAAATACAATGAAGAATGTTGGATGTCGCAAGTATGCATTTAATTCCCTGCAACTGAAGGCTTTCCCAAAGTATTACAGGCCTCCAGAAGGAACTTATGGAAAAGTTGAAACATAAGCATACTATGTCCTTTAATTGCTGTTCCATTAAAACATGTGGATGCACTCTAGATTAACACATGATTTCGTCATCCAGAAGAGATAAATAACCTTTTTGTACGTTTCGCTAGGTCATACAGAGCATGTTACCGAATTGGAATCTATAGTAACAATTATTCTGACACCTTAGCTTGAGAATAGTGTGATGACTCTCTGCCCGTTTAAATAGCCTTCAGTGTATGTAAGATGAGCAGATATTGTGCTACTTAATAATTACCTATATGCAAATAGCTAAGTACCTCCTGGATGGGCAAGGACTCTAGGAACGGCATTAAGGCAGCTGTTTCACATAACATCTTTTTATACTGAGTGGATTCGAGATTGAGCTTTTCCTAAACTTTTTAAAACTGAGAGTAAAACTCAAAAGTTGTAAATAAAAAGGATCCTAGACAGTTTAGTAACTGTAGAATGCATTGTTACAATCAATAAAAGGGGGTTTAATTAAAAAAAAAAATCAGCACAATAAGGGCCAGGAGAAAGAATTGTTTTACTGTATATAGGATGCCATCTTCATGTATCAAATTAACAATATATAAAAGGCCAGACATGTGAGGTCTGGTTTATAATTCTGTTCAAATAAAACAAATGCCTGTCACCTTTGGCAGATAAGGCCTTGGGCACACAACTGATTTTAAAAAGTATTTCAGAAACATCGTGATGCTTAACTATTAATGCCAGCAACAGTTCCCCGTGCCCTTCCCCACTCTAAGGCAAGTGCAACAAACAAGTTGTTGATGTTGCACATGACATGTTCAGTATATTCCATGGTGTTGTACATTAATTAACACATTTTTACCCATGGTTTTTTAATATCACTTCTGGATTGTAAGCATTAGTATCTCGGGGCGTTACATTATTTTCATCAGCGTACGATTTTTCTGTATTGGTTTTGTAAGTCATTACAAAAATGCTCAAAGTGCCCAATGCATTCCTCTTGCTCCAAAACCCAAATTGGTTTCTGTTTACCTTTGAATTTCACCTGTTGAGGATCCTGGTGGGGGGAGGGAAGTGTGACCAGTGTCAGGGTATTTCTGAGGAAAACAGCGATGCCCTGTGTTGATAGAAAGGAACTGCTCAGTGCTACTGCTTGTGCCTGAGAACCACAGGTGGGTTCTAGCTTATGGAAAAGGTGGTCAGTTGGAGAGCATTTGATAAAAAATGTTCAACAGATCTCCTCAGAAATAATCTCCCAAAGAATGCCTTTGAAGCTAAGATAGCATTTTAAAAAGCAGCTAAACATTCATTTCCAAATTTCAACAGGATCAAGTCATCTCTAGCTAGTTTCACTCAGCACAGTGTCCTTTCCTTCTCGGTTTCTAAGGATCTAAGTTTTAGAATAGAAAAAAATTGCCCATTTATTCTTGTGGGAGTAGCAACAGCCAGGTAAGTATATGGCTGTTTCCTGATTTCTTCCTCCCTCTCACTGATGTTTGTCTGTGCTGTCACTGCTCTATCAATCAGCCATGTTCATTCTGCTCCCATGTAGTTTTGGGGGTTACAGGTCCAGCAGTTTTTGCATTTTGCTTTTTGCAGTTTATCACTGAGCAGCATGTCACAAAGCCAGGTCAGAGAGTTCTGCTGAACTAGGCTGTTACCATTATTTCAGACTCTCTAGACTAACAAAACATGGAATTCTGTGCAAAAGCAATGTATTGTAGTACCTACCCCAGGTCTGAACAAATCATCTACAGTAGAACAGTCCCTTGGAAATATTACAAACCCTGTTTGCCAATTAATAAACATTGTTTTTGTTTTATTTTCTGCTAATAAGTAAACAAATGTAGGATAAAAAATTTTTCAGAGGGATCTCTTTAGACATGTTACTCCATTAGTTCTGCTCAGCCTTCAGTCCCTGGCCCGTTATTAAATGCTACTTTATTTTTGTATAAACTATGCTCTTTATATCCCTTAGTTTTTATGATTTGTTGATTTTATTTTGTATATTTCAAACATGGTTGATTTTAAGTCCTGTATTGTTACACTAGAAATCTCCCAATGTTCAGCTTCAGGAGGAAATGACAAGGTATCTCTTGTAACCATTAGCAGCGCCACTCTCTGAAATGGTGGCCTACAATCATTAGCCCTGCTCTAGAGCGTAGCAATCCTGTATTTATTTTGTGCACTGCTGTAATCTGAACCAGTTGCTGAATTGTGTCTGCGCGTGGCGGAGCTGCAGCCCCGGGGAGCTCTGCTGGCCGTGCCCACGCGCGGCGGCCCCGTGGCGCGTCCGGGACACGGCGCTGCCGGGGCGCCCACGGCTCGGGCTCCTCCCAGGGGCAGCACCCACTGCGAGGGCTCCAGCGGCTCCTCCAGGAAAACTGTGACTCATGGAATCCACATGGGACCTTCACAAGGGGGAAGGGAGCTTTTCTGTTGCACAGGAGAGGCGAATCTAAGGATTACTGTAAAATGAAGTTCTGTCTAATGTTCCTTTTTTGAGTACATTTTTTAAATTATAAAACATACGAAGGTAAAAGAAGAAAACTGTTGCCAAGTATGTTCTGTGTATGTTCTGTGAAAGTACCTACAGCACAGTTGCCTTTTGTTTCATTTATACGTGTAAAATTATTGTATAATACAACACAGTTTTGTCCCAACACGACTGTATTTGCCAAGCTTTGTGCATTGAAATATTTTTATTTATTTGGTTTTGGGCAGTATTAATATATCATAAACATATGGCTACTGTTTTATATATTCTAGTTCATCCAATCCATGTATGCTGTAAATGTGCTAGTCTTTAGGATGAAAACCAATAAAGACCTGACAAGAATAACAATGGTGGCTTGCTTTTAATGTGTTCGTGGTAAATGAAAATAAATAAACACTTTCAGGCTCCTTGACTTGATACACTTTTATATGTTGGAGAGTATATAAAGCCAAGTTGTGTAGGGAGACATTTTACACAGATGTGCAAGTCAGGAAGTAGTTACATTTAACCCCTGCTTAAAGAGCAGCTGCTCTCAATTTTCTGTAGTTAAGTGAGGCACCAGCTCGTCCCACATGCTACACATTGTGCAGCAGCAGTGAGGTGTTTTTCTTCCTTAATTTTATCTACTTTCTCCATGAATATTCTGTAAGAGCTTCCTGAGCTTTTTTCTCTGTTCTTTCACTTTTCCTTCCATTAGCAGAATTTTTTCTCTACTGCTGCTTCCCATTGAGCCAACTCATCCTCCAGCAGCTTTAGCATTTGGGCTGCTTTTCAACAGGGATAGGTTGTCCTTTTTGATTGTCATTTTGATTTCAAATTAAATAAAGTCTATATATATATAAATTTCAAAGTCTCTAATTGGTGTCAAAAAAGTATCTACCAGTATTATTCTTAATTTTAAAAGGTGGGGTGTTTAAAAAATAGTTGAAAATCTCACATCTTTAAAAGGCGTTCTGAGCTATCAGAAAATGTTGTATGTTTGAGGGTGGTGGATGTGTCTCCATAAAGGTTGCTCCATGTGGAACCCGTGGTGACGGTGAGTCTGGGTTGCCTGTGGACCTGTGGCTGTGTGAAGGGCCTGTGTGTGCCCATGGGCTGTGAATGATCCCCCAGGGAGCTGCTGGGAGCAGCAGTGACCACCTGCTTTGCTGTGGAGCAGAACTCCGTCTTTTCCCCATGACTTTTGCTGTGGCCTTCAGGCAGGGCTTGAAGTGCTGGTACAGGCATCTGTGTAGAGGCCCCAGCAGCACCTCAGAAGAGATCACCTGATGCCACAAATGTATCAGACTAAAGTCTGAAACGTGTACTCTGATGAGAGAGGAAATATTCATAGATGAAATACAAAAAATGCACGAGAGAATAGAAAACCAAGAAGGGTACAACAAAAAAGAGCAAACTACTTGTTTAAACCAGAGAAAGAGTCCTCATCACAAGAAACTGTATGTAATTTCGGTGACCAAAGGTGAGCTTTTTCAGCCTTCTTCAGTTTGTGAATTCCTAAAATATATCTAAGACCCACCTCAGAAACTTTGGATCTATATATTGTTGCTGACTGCATGTGGGTTTGTTAAACATAGCTCTTCCCAATGAACTACAAGGCTTGTAGGCAATGAAGGGAAAAACATAACAGCAATCTCTTTTTCTCACATTGCTTCAAATGTCAGGCAAACTTTCTCTCCCAGTTCATAAAATCTTTTGCCCTTCACAATTCGAGATGGAGGCAGTTATCCATTTATTCACAACGTGATTTGAAGAGGGGTAGGTAAATAACGGGTAAGTAACGAGAGTGACCAACGGGGACACAGGAGTCAGCTGGGACCGGAGGCCTTTCAACCTGTGCCCCAGGACCAGAGACAGGAATGGCCAGAACCTTCCTTACCACAGGAAACTCCCAGGAGCGGGGTGTTAATAACACCAAGGTTGTGGGTTTGATCCCTGTATGGGCCGTACACTGAAGAGCTGGACTCGATGGTCTTTGTGGGTGTCTTCTGACCCAGAGTGCTCTGATTCTGTGTGACAGGCCCGTGGGGAGGTTTGGGAGCAGCATGACACAGCCAGGGGTTCCCAGTCGCCCTCTTCCACCTGCAGCCACCTGCATATTCCTGCCTACACTGGGTGTCCCAGCCAGCCGGAGTGGCCACTGCCTTCCTTCAGGCAGAGAGAGCTGTGGGAGAGAGGGAGGGAAAAAAGAGGGAAGGAGGCCGCTGTGGAAGCGAGGCCGGCCTGGTGGTGTGGTGCTCACACACGTTCCCTCAAACATCGCTCCTCGTGGGCAAGGGCTGCTTGGCAGCACGGACCATCCCCTCTCCCACTGTGCAGCATCCCCTGTGGAAATGTGCTGGGATTGTAGTATCCTTTAATCTGGCAGGATTGAGAGTCCTGTTGTACTGTTTGTTAGATCCTGCACTTAAGTGAAACATTCTCAAGACTACTCTGGTGGCCGCTTATCTTTTAGTTTTCCATTGGCTCAGCATATTGGTGACACCTGCAATTTCCATTTTGAAATAGAGGCAAGTTGTTTGAAGTTCCTAAAATAGCAGCAGTAAAACGTGTTTACATGAAGGCAAGATAGCTTTTAAGTGCTCTTAATATTTGTCTACATATTGCTTAAATTGTAGCCATGTCTCAAAATGCTAGCATACTGTTAGCATACAGTAGAGATTTGAGAAGTTCTGAAAAGCAAGATTGAAAGAACTCACCTTTTTTTTAAGTATATCAAGATGTTGATTGAATTGCCACCAACTGATGTTGGTGTCAGGCAGATGATGGCACTAGAACCTAGCACTGAAATCATTAACACTACCTGCTGCTATAGAAATGCTCTGAAAATGTTGGTAAAATGCCCTTCATGATTTAGGTTTGTAACAAACATGAGGTGATCCTGCCTAAGTGTTTGAGTGACATCTGTCAGGTCTGGAAAAGCATTCGTTAGCTGCCATAGGATACAGTCCTTCTGATGGGTTTTTCTGTATTTTTTTTCTGACATCAGAACTGTCATTTGGGGGTATTCCTGCCCCATTTTGTTCCTCTTTACCATGGTTTCATTCCCTGTTCTTCATGGTGTGTTTTGACCAAATTTCCCATGAGTGTGTCAGGACTTTCTTTCACAGAACACAAATTTGTATTTTCAATCAGCTTTAGTTTCCAACTGTATGAGTGAGTGGGTGTTCCCTTGAAATGCTGTGGCCATATCCACAACCTCAAGGTCTGTAGGCAAATGGCTGAAGAGGAGTCTCTGACTTTTCTCAGTTCTGTTTTAGATTTAGAATACTCTCACAAAACTTCTTCCAAAAAAAGGTGAACTTTCTGTGTGGAAAATACGGCTTTACAATACCTATGTGGGATTAGTCTCTGGAAGTGATAACTTTGGAACACCTGTGTGACATGGCTGATGGCAGGAGCTAGAATAAAGCTTATTGAGAAATATCAGCCAGTAGAATGCTTATTTCCTGAGGAAAATGGGCAATGTTTGTGTTTACTGTGTGTATCTATATTGGTCCTGTGGGGTAGCATGGGCTGGCTCAGCACACAAAGTCCACCTTTCCTCCTTGGCTGTGTGGCTGGATCTGCAGTGAGTTGCACACTCCAGATTCTGGCTCCACTGCTGCCATCAGCAAAGCTTTGCAAGAGCCACTTTGACTAAATCAACAAAGGACACTTGCAACCTGTATCTTGCCCAACTTGTAGGTGTCTTGGCTGCCTGATGAGCTTCCTGAGGCTTTCTATATTGGGAATTGCTAATGAGAAGTTTGTCAGTGAGACTCAGCTTGGCCTGGGCTTCCTTCTCTCACCCCAGTGCTGGGAATAGACAGGGATTTGTCTCTGGCCTTGCAGCCACAGCCTTACCCCAGCCACATCTGTCACACCTGGTTGAGTAACATGGCTCATGGACAAGGTCCTCAAGAACTGCCTGTTCCCTGCTCCCTGATGTTTTGCAGTCCTCAGGAATCCATCACCAGCAGGCACGGTCCTTCCTCTCCAAATTCTTGTTGTAGCTTCACTGCATGAGCTGTTGCACAGGATGCAGGAAATTGGGCTCTTCTTTTTCTGTTCTTTGCTTCTTTCCCTTTCCCTCAATCATCCTCAGAAGACAACTCCAAAAGCACCAGGTGGCTTTTTCAGTAAGGCAGTGAAGTGCTGCTGGTTTAGGTTGTGGGAACTCAGTGGGGATTTTGCTGAGTGGAGAGATGGGAAAGTGGCTTCTCATTCTGCCAGGAGGGATTGTCAGTAAGGCAGGCAGGATGAGTGCCGTGGGGCATTTCCAGGGACAAACGGTTCCTTGGGGTGAATTTATTCTAGGTTAGCTACCTGCTTTTCACAGTTTGTGGTGAAGGCAAGAAGCAGCCTGTTGTTTGTAATTTTGTGGCCCAAGTGTTCCCTCCATGAGCAGGGTTCTTGCAGTGGGGCTTGCATTTCGTGACCAGTGCTGTTCAGCTGGTGAGGCTACCCAGGGGCCAGAGCAACTCTCATTTTCTGGGTTCTTCTTGGACAGGCACAGAAGTGAGAATTACTTAATTAAAGAGGCAGTTAATAGGTAAGATTGAGTAACCAGATAGATTCAAGCTTACCAACCTGAATTAGAAAGCTCAAATTATCTGTACTTTGTGATAGGAAAACCCAGCCCTATCTCATGTCCTGTCTCGACAGTGGCTTCTACTGCTTATCTGTGAAAGGGCAGAGTAAACATAGCATGGAATTTCCTTATGCATTTGCATAATTTTTTAAAAATTATTTGCATTTTTGGAAGTGTATATGTCAGAAGGGTTAGCTCTGAGTTGATTTATTTAGTGCCCTTATGGTGTTTTCCATTGTGTCACATCATCTCTACTTCCCCTTCTCTGAGTATTCACTTCCGTATTTCTTCTTGGGCTTTGTCATTTGAGTCCTCAGAAGATAAGGATTATGATGCTTATGCAGATTGTGCATAGAATACTTGAACAAACTTCTGAGTTTGTCCCTGTGGTGGAAGTAGTTAACCAGAGAGACGATGGCTCATCAATAAGCTGTAGCTGTTTTGTTTGGGGTTTTTTTTATTATTGATTTTATTTTATTGATACATTCCTGTCTACTGTCAGGCTATGGATGTAGATAGACAGCAATATGATCACTATTCTTGTTTTCATATTATAGGTCAAGACTGATAGTTATTTAGAGAATACAAAACTGGTGAATAGTGTTACTAAAAAGGTGGGCAGTTTTCCAAGGAAGGAATTTCAGGGATTAAGAATGACCATGTGTGGGCATGCTGGGGTGGTTCAGGGTCATCCCCTGTATTAGTACTCAAGTGCCACTGCAGCACTCTGCAGGTGCAGGGGCTGTGGTGATGCTGCCAGTTGGTTGTCAAAGAGCTGAGCCATGAGTCAGGGCTAAAATTCGATAGCAAAGGGGTTCTGAGAAGGGCAGAAGCTTTGAAGGCACTGAGACCTAGGCTGGGCTTTTCTTTAAAACATTTGCTCTTTCCTTTAATCATAGAATAATCACAGAATCATAGAACCAAGGTTGGAAGAGACCTACAAGGTCATCCAGTCTAACTGCCCACCTGGCACTGTCACTGTAACGCCTAAACCACTGAATCCCATCACCCAGTGCCAGATCCACACCTCTTACACACCTCCAGGGATGGTGACTCCACCACCTCCCCGGGCAACCAATTCCGATGCCTGACCACCCAAACAGGGAATTTTAATTTTTTTTAATATCTAATTTGAATCTCCCCTGTCTCAGCTTAAGGCCATTTCCTCTGGTCCTCTCACTGAAGGCTCAGCAGAAGAGATCAGCCCCCACCTCATCACAGCCTCCTTTCAGGCAGTTGTGGAGAGCGATGAGGTTCCCCCTGAGCCTCCTCTTCTTGAGCCTAAACAAGCCCAGCTCCCTCAGCTGTGTCTCATAAAACATGTTTTCTAGATTCTTCATGAGCCTGGTTGACCTTCTCTGTACAACCAATATTTATTCATGAATCTGTGTGTATGAATATGTAGGTGACCTAAGGTGAGCTCAGTCCTGCATGGGGCAGTCATGGGGCTCCTTTGGGTCTCAGGAAAGAGACACAGCAGCACACAGTGTAATAATACTGCCATTTTAAGAAGAGGAATATGGATGGTGAGTAAACCATTTGCCCTGTCAGGTGCTGCGAGTTGAAACTAGTTATTGGGACAGCATAAAAAATAAGGACTGAAATGCTCTAATGGGAGAGGATGCAGAGCCCAGGGGGAAAAAAAAAAAATCAGCAAAGGCCTTTCACAAGGATAAAGAGGATGGAAAGACAAGCAGGGGAGACCAGAAACCAACGTGTGTGTTTGGAGATTTGAACAAAAGTACAAAATTAACTGCATAAAATTCCCCAAATAGGGGTGTAGAAATGAGTTTTAAAAATGTTTTTTGTAAATTGGAGGAGCTATCTTGAACATGTACAGAATAATTTCAATTATTCTATATTGGGGAAGTTATTTTGAAAGGTGAGCAGATATAGAAAAAGAGATACTGAACATATGTATGTAGAAGAGGAAAGAAAGAAAAGTTTTTCCTTTTAGATAGTTTGATGAAAGAAATATCAGAATAAATACAGGAAATAAGTAGTTTGATTACATTAGGCTTGTCTGGGACGTTGTGATTCTGTGCTTGAAGAGAAGTTAAAGCCTGGTATGACTGGTTTTTTGCCCTGGTTTGTGGACTTTCCCTACTGAACTGCAGGAACTTTCCAGTTCCTCTTGCTTTAGGACTCGTGGCACATCACTGTTGAGGAATGGAAGCTGCGTAGCCTGGCAGTGGGGAAAGGAGAGTTAATTTTCCCAATGCACAACTAATAAAAGTAAAATGCTACTACTAGAGCTGAAATGTTTTTTTCAACGTGTCAGGAAAAGCCTTAGTGGAAATCCTAAAGCCACTGGCACCGCTGTGGAGTCCGGATTGCTGTTTGCAGCCACAGAGGGGGGCTGTTGATCCAATAGTGGAACTCTGACTCACTCTGCAAAGGGAGGAAACGGCATTCCTCAAATTTATTGAGTTAGGGGAAGTGTTTTCCAGTGTGCTGATTTAATCAGAATTCCTAAAAGTCTTTTTTTCCCCCTCACGAGTTATTATGGCTGCATAGACCAAATCAGTCATTTCACAAGGAGGCTCCATTCAATTACAAGTCAGGAAAAATACTGTCCATTTCCTGAAGTTCTCTGGTGCTGAGCCTGCTGACTTGAGCAATATTCAGTTTTTATTGTTCTAATAACTGCACCATATGGAGGTATTTGCATGCAGCTGATCAATGCAAGGCACTAAGTCAGCTCACAATGCAGCTCATTCTCATTCCACATACCTGGAACTGTGGTTTCAACTCACAGCCAGTGCCCAGCTCCCACCTTTTCACATCTGAAATTAATTTCCACATAACCATGGGATATTCTGTGTGCTGATAGTCGTAGTATGGATGTTTGCTTTCTGTTTGAGCTGTGAGGAGTTTTTCTTCGGGAGCATTTCTCTAAAATGTTGAGTTCAGCTGCTCCAAAGGACCATCTTTAATAGAAACAGAACCATAGAACCATTTAGGTTGGAAAAGACCTCTCAGATCATCAGGTTCAATTGTTGACTTTACGCTGCCAATCCATCACTAAACTATGTCCCCAAGTGCCACATGTATTTTAAATACCTCCAAGGATGGTGACTCCACCATTTCCCTGAGCAGCCTGTTCCAATACTTAAGAACTCTTTTTGAAGAAGTTTTTTCTAATAGCCGGTCTAAACCTCTTTTTTCCACCCTGCCTTCCTCACATGCACATGAAATCTGAATTTCTCACTAACTTGCTAAATACAGCTGAACTATTTTATTCCTTGTGTGCCTCCCCATTATTTCAAAGCATTAATATAATATTTTCTGCCCATGGCCTTTGCATAGTTTAACTGAAGCATTAAGATACTATTGATGTGTTCTTAAGACCTGTTGATTTTTACCCCACCCCTCCCTTGAACAAGAGATCCAGTCTTCAGCCACAGAACAGAATTTGACAGGTGGGCAAATGTGGGCTAGGTTTGGCAGCTAGACCTGCATCGGAAGCTCATAGGCATAAACTTCTGGTTTGGGCTAAGACATAAATGAATATTCCTTAAAATTACTGTTGTCCAAAAAGATTTCTAGCATGTCAGGAATTCCCTCATGAGCTGTAAGCTGAGTCATACCCATTTAATGAAGAATGTTGTGCAGTTTTTAAGGACCGGCTTCCTCCTTTCTTGTCACACTCTTCAATGTTGGCAGGATTTTGCTAGTAATTAACTTGACTGATAAGGACAGGCTAGAGCAGGAGGACAGGTGATGGAAAGCCAAAGGGACTATAAGTCCTTCCCCCTTCCAGAAAGCCAACAATAGCCACTGAAGGAGCATTTCTCCTCTGATCCCAGCTTCTGCATATTTCCCTCTTGACAGGCAGAGGGCCATCCTCACTGGCTTCTCTGGAGTCCTGCATTGCCACAAAGCAGGTTGATGTTCTCTCTCTGGTGAGCAGTGTCTTCCCTGACAATAACTCCAGAGTGGGCCAGCAAGTGGTACTGGGTGAGGCAGAAGCTTCTCCAGGTGCTGCTTTCCTGGTACACCTGTTTCCCAGCAAGATTCTTGTAACTAAGCTGAAACACAAGTGATTTCATCCTGCCATGGGCCTCTACTAAAAACACTCAGGAAACTTCCCAGAACAGCTAATTGGTTTTGGGTTGTTTTTGTGTGGGTTTTTTTTGTTTGTTTGTTTTTTTTGTTTGGTTTTTTTTTTTTTTTTTCCTTTGGGAATATTTTTTTAGCCACCTTACTATAAAATGGTAAGCCTGTATGTATTTAATTATCTCTCCACCCACCCCCATCCCCTTGGTGCCCTCCCCAGCCAAGACCTTTTTTCTCTCTTATGGATGCTACACTCCAAATCCTCTGGCTTGTTTAGGGCAAGTAATTTGAGCTGTGATTTTTCACAGCTTGCAAGAGAGTCCCTTGTGAAGCCTGTTACTGCAATGTGAGAACATCCCACTCACTTCCTGCTGCCACTCAAGGACTACTTGAGTGTTATCTTGTAAAACTTCAGGAGAGTGAGTGTTCCTTCTGAAGATCCCACTTTATCCAGTGCTAATGACACTCTGACTCAAACATTTGCTTCACAATAGGCAAATAGAGAGCAAAGTCAATTTTCAGATACAGGGTCCTTTCTGGAGGACTACTGTTTGAGATCCCAGCTTGACAGAAACACCTCAAGGGGATTTTCTTAGAAAGTGGACATAAAATCTGTACTGATACTTCCTTCTGCTTTCTTCACTTCTCTTGGTACAATGCAATCTACTGTTTAAGATCAACTGATGTCTTTGGATCTGAGCAGTTACCTGTACACAGTTCTGCTAAAAAAAAAGGAAAAAAAAGGTTAAAAAGTTAAATTTTGTTCAGGACAGTCCTCATGTTCCATATATATATACACCCACAATTAAAAGGTCATACCCTGCCTGCTGCTGGACTGCACAGCATGAAGCAGCACACTAGGAGCAGCAAGCATGGTTAGAAGCTGTGTTCAGGGGCTGCTGAAGAGCGTGCTGATCCAGTCACCTTGAAGACTGCTTTAGCACGTATGTGACTAAAGCTCCAGCTGAACATTAAGTCCAACAGTGAGTGGCATTAGACAAAAACAGGTACTGGGCAAAAGATTCAGTTTTGAAGCAGAACCTGTTTAACACAAGGTGATTGAATGCTCTTCCAGTTGCACCAGCCATACAGAAGAAGCTGGGTTATTTTCAGTCCTTCTTCTAACAAACTGACTCATTGAGAGCTGCAGTTATTTCATGAGGCCAAAACACCTGACCTCAAAAAACTTGCTCATAATTACAGGTTGGGAAAACAGACAAAGCCCAGTTAAAGCTGTACTTAGTGTTAAAACATCTGGGTGAAATAGTGTCAGTGAATGACAGCTTCATACTTTGTGTACTCCTCTTTTTACATCTCATTCAGTCAGGCACAGCTCATCATCAGCTGAAGTGCAGAGCACATCTTCTGTATGATTGCACTGCAGTGCTCCAGTGTTGGGAATCTGCTGTTCACTCACATTCTCATCCTACCTCACCTTGGAGCTTTCCCCAGTTCCGTGGTTCTCTCACAGGGCAGTGGCCCCGCCTCATCCTGCACTGCTGCTGACAGAGCTGGGGCCAGGGCTGGGCTCAGAGTCTGTGTCTGTGAAATAAACACTCGCTGTCCCTTCCCTGGAACTGTGTATCCCATTCTGATAGGACCTTACACTTTAATGATGTATCTAATACCTTTCAAGAGCTTCTGGAAGTAGAGCTCATGATAATTAAACTGATTTCACATGTTAGGGCCAGACTTCATACCTCAGGCTTTCTGATTTTAGTAACAGGCCAGAAACTTTTTAGGCTTGTAGTCTATTTCTTAGCATTGTCAGAACAGAACTGCCCTTTAGGAGCACCAAACTAATTACCGAAATTTACAGTAGTTGTTTGTCTTGTTTCTTTTCCTTGTTGGGAACTTTGCACTCCCAGTAATTTCCAGGTCTGGAAGAGCAGAGCTGACTCATGGCAGTTTGGCCCTGATTTTACTCCGAAGAAATGTTTTAAATGATCCAAAGGGCTGTGAGCTCCATGGTTGCCAGGACAGTCTGTCTTCTGAGCACTTTAAGATGTTTTTCTTCTGGTCTTTTTACTCCAGGCAGAACTTGCTCGAGTCTGAGCTTCAGTCATGCTGCTTTTGCAGGCACCATGCTGCCGAGCTTTTGACCTTCTATCTCCCCACAATCAGGTTGTCCTCCCAGCACGCTGCAATGTTTTCAACCCCGTTTAGTTTTTCATGCAAGACTGCACGTGCTTTGTCAAAATCTCATTCCCTTTTATTTTTACCTCATCATGAGATCGCAAGAGCTCTGTCCTCTCCATGACTCTGTGATTGTGGATGCTTCTCATTCCCACCTCACCCACTGCTTAAGAGATTTTTCAATGCATGTCAAGAGTGGCTACACCACAGAAGCTGGCTAGTAAGTACCTCAGCAGGAGGCAGCAAAAGCCATCTGGTACTTACCATACAAGAGGTTTCTTTAGTTATACCAAACTTGTGCCTAGATTTTATTTCATCCAAATTCTTGTCAACTGCAATTATGGCTTCTCTTTCTTTAAGGCAGCTCTTTTGCTTTCTTTAAACAGGCAAAACAAAGTGAAGGTGCTCTCCAAAATTACATTGGAGAAACAAGATAGGACACTCAGGGAGTGCTTAGGCTTTGGATATTTCCCTTGGGAGAAAGACGTGATTTTTCCCCTCCTACGAAACTGAAAACCGTGTGTCAAAGACCTCCACAGTTCAGGTGATTTCACTGGAACTTAAGTTTAACTGGTGCTCAACAGGAAGCTCTTCCAAAACAAGAACTAAGAATATTTTAATAGTGGCCAAGGTTATTTGCATTATCACAAGGGAATGGCTCACATTTTTGGGGGGAAGGGGGAGAGGCAGGGAAAGGCATCTAAATTACTTGTGTTTTGCCTTGTCTTGTTCAAAAGAAAATGTTCTTAAACCAGAATTTTTTGTTCCTGTCCTCACTGATTAAACTATGGCAGACTATTAACATCTCAGAATTAATTTCTGCTTCTATCCTCCACGGAATCAATTCCAATGTAAACACCTGCTGGGTAAAAGAGGTGGCATATGACCTTAAGCAGCTCCTTTCACCTTGAAGTTACTGCTAGTTATCTTCCCAAGCACCATTTGCAGAGAAGCAGGCCCTGGCATGTCAGGAGCTTAACTGCTTATTCTTTATTTTCATGCAGTAAGAGACTTGTTTGCTCAGTTTCTGAGAAGGAAATTGCATACAAATCCAAGTTGAACATTTCATGACCTTGCATGGCTCTAGCAGTACTCAAATTTTAAGAACAAAGGAGTTCCAGCAGGTTCCTATTTGAGAGATCTGTATCTTTGAGCTTCTGCTGGTGGCAGCAGGAAGGCAAGGGGCCTGGCACCTGGAGAGTTTGTTCACATAACGCAAGCTGGAAAGGGGCTCACTTGGTTAAATAAATGGGGTACTCATGTTTTGTTGCATACAAAGCCTTTATGCTAGAAGGAATAATAACTAAAATATACAGTTCTTACTCTTTTACAGGATGGATTCTGATAAACATCTGCTGCTGTAAATTTGTAGCAGTGCCACTGAGTCATAAGTAAAGTGCTAGTGTCTGTTAATGCTTTCTGGCAATGGAAGGGTTCATTTTTACTTGGCTTCAGCTCAGAGGAATATATGTAGTCACTGGGGCTCGCCTTACTGTTAATGAATGGAAACAGGCACCTTAAAGGGACAGATAAATCATATCTAAGAATAGTAACATTCTTGTTCAGACCCATGCAAGAACAGTGTTACAAAAGTATGGGCATAGCATAAACAGCAGCTGCTCTTATGCCTGATACCTGAAAACTCAATAATGTAGGTATTTTTCCAGCTTTTTGCTATCCAGCAAATTTTAAAGTGGGTGGCACTGCACAGCCCTGAAAACAGTTTCTATTCTCTGCTGCAATACAAACCCACGCTGTTGAGAAGGCAGGTTTCATCTGCAGTGAAGTTTCTGGTAACACAGGCTCCATGTGCAGTAGATTTTGGCCCAAAGGCTGTGCCAAGTGGAGTCATGCACACACAAGTTCAGAAAATACAAGGGGAACAGAACTACAGCAGACAAATCTTGAAAAAAGCATATTTATTTTAAAGTACAACGCAAAGTTGTATCTGTAAGAAATGCACATGGTATCTTGTTTCTTGCACAAGTCTTGGCTGTGTGCATTTCAGTTCAACTTAAAAATGCATTCAGGTTTACAAATGTACAAACAGCACAAAGTGTATTACAGTCTCAACAGAATGCTCTTACATTCAGCCACTTTGCTCTTAAGGTTTTGTGTTGGTTTTGTTGGTAATTTTTGTTGATTTTTTTTCCTTTTTTACATTCTTACAACCTGTGTTAACAAAGACAGCCTTATTTTAAAAAAATACTCTGCATTTTAGCACAAAGTGCCTTTTGATTTTAAATTAGAACTTGGAGGATAACACTGGAAAAAATTCAAAAACCCAAACTTTTCATGAAAGTATTGCATGCCAGGACCATTTTAGAGTTCAAATTGTTTCCTAAATAAAGATGGCAGATGGTAAAATATGAAACCAGTGAAACTGTTCATATTTACAGGCTTCAGCTGTAGTTGGGATTTGTGACCACACCCAGACATTTCCAATCTTATCTGCAATCTCACACTACCATATTGCAGGACAGACTTTAAAAAGGAGCGAGTGATGAAAGCATGACTGACAGGGGGAGGGGGGCAGGGGGAAGCAATGGCCTGAAAATGACGTTTCAAAAATTTGCATTCAGAATTGTATCATGACCTGAATAAGAGTTCTTTCTTTTTGCTTCAGTTTTCGTGAGGATAGTGTGAATTTGACCAAGGATCTGAACTTCTTCTTCCAATCGTGGGGCTCCAAATTCTCCAAGGATTGTAGGTCTGTCCCATGTCCTCAGCAGGATTGGCAACGGTGGCAGCAGCGGGCGGCGGCGGAGCAGCGGCGGAGTTTTCACTACCCATGAGATCAATGCCTGGCAAGGCGTTTGTTGGAGTGGTGAAGGGAAGGCCACTGTTGAGATTGCTCGACCAAATGGAGCTGCTGAATGGAGTGGTGGACCACAGGCCACTGGGGTTGCCCAGGATCGACTGCAGTGAAGACAGAACAAGGTAAGTGGCAGTTTGGTAGCCTCAATTTTCACCTTGTTTACAGCCCCCACAAAAGAAAAGTATCTGAGCAGCAGCAACAAGAAGCCTGCTTTGGAACCTCTTCCATCCTCACTGCAGCACGGAGCTCTGACCTCCCTTGACAAGAGCTTGCCCAGAGGAACCACGCTGCTCCTGCAGCCAAACGCTCCGGGAGCTGCACGGGCTGCAGAGCACAGTCCATTACAGGCTTTAAAGCTGTTTGCATTTGAGCTGAGACATCCCCATACCACTGCTAATTTAAGCACTATGAGTATTCAACACACACGGGCCAGAACACTTAAGCTTAAACAAACTAGTTAGAATGAGGTAGATAAACATGGCTTAAGTCTCAAAAAACCAACAAAATTCAAGCTGCAATGGAAGGTAACAGCAAAGTCCTTTTTTGATCTTTTTGTCTGTTTGCAAATTTATCTCCCTGTAGTAAAACCTGTCTGTTTTGGATGAATCTACCTGTGTTCAGTCCCACTGTACCTAACCCATATTCCCAGTATATAATTTTCCCCCACCCAAATTTTCTCCAGATGAAGGGAGAGGGTATAGGAGAACTGGCCACTTATCACTGAACTCCAGAAAGTCTGTCCTGGCTCAAGACACTTGGAAGTCTCTGACAAATGGTCATGGTGCAGATGCAGGTGAGTTCCAGCACATCACAAATGCAGCTGGGATATACAGGACAGGTACAGCAAGCCTAGAGAACACACGCAGGACCACAAGGCCCAGGTTCTGTCAAGTGTATTTTACTAAAACCCAAACAGTAGCAAACAGCAAGCAGAGGAACCTGACCCATGGTGTGGTGGAAAGTGATACCCGGAAGCAGCCAAAGATGGAGATGAGAAAGGTTAGCATAACTTTCTGCTAATATTAGCACAGAAACTGCTACTGTAGGGCTTATGGCACTACATACCCCACTGTCAACAGATTTAATGTACATATGCTGTAAATTCAATTTGCAAATATACTGGAAACTTGATACACCCAAGAGGCAGTGGACTTGTTGAGTAAGTGCTGTAAGGTAAAAACATCCTTATGTTTGGATTTAGTGGCTGGAGATACGGCACCTCTTCCCAAGGTCTCTGCCCTTAGATACCACACACTAAAGGTTAACCAGTATCAGTGTACCCTGAAGCTTTAAATAAAAATCCCTTTAGGAAAGAAAACAAGGTAGAATCTGAGAATTTCTTCCTTTTAGGTTTTTATTCTCTGCTCTTGAATGAAGAAGATAGGCTCAGTCTAATCATACCTGATAGATGGATACTAGCACACCACAGAATTTGCTGCCAAGGGCTAGACAGGAGTTTTGAGCATTACTTGGGGGTTAACCAGGCCAACAACATCAGGACTCTCCAATGTCACTGAGAAACTGCGCCAGACCAGGGTCACAGTTATTACTGTCACATAAATAAATGGTTATATTTAAGCTATACAAGCATTACACTACTAAGCCTACAGCAGGAAACACTCACTCTGCTGCTCAGGCACCAACCCTACCACACTAAAAGTCCACCCTATTTCCTGCTGCAG
Source organism: Daphoenositta chrysoptera (assembly GCA_013397915.1). Classification (NCBI taxonomy): domain Eukaryota; kingdom Metazoa; phylum Chordata; class Aves; order Passeriformes; genus Daphoenositta; species Daphoenositta chrysoptera. The sequence continues at coordinate 1,410,901 of VZRO01000700.1, forward strand.
GCAAGAGCCAGGAACTATTTGTTCCTACTTGTCCCGAAAGTGTTTGGGAGGTCCTGATAGAAAGGCACTTGCTCATAAATCAGAAGCAACCAGGAAAGGAGCAGCAGAGAAAAGCACCTGCTATGCCCTTTCAAGGCTGGTGGAAGGAGGGACAAAGTGGCTGGCAGGCAGAACTACACACAGAGAAACAGAGGAACAGGGAGTAGAGGAATGTGGTCAGAAAGAAACATGGGGAGAACTGCCAGCAAGGCAGCAAGGCTGAGGGGAGATGGGATCCAGAAAGAAAATGCTACTTAGCACAGAAGCAGAGTTGTGCATAAAAGGAGAAAGCAAGAGGAATAAGGAAGGAGAACAATCAAAATCTACTCTCCAGAAACCTTCCTAGAAAAAAGGGTAACAGAAGCCACTACCTAAGTGCTGTTTGCAACAAAGGCTTTGGCTCTTGTCCCAGAAGAGAGGGAAGGGCAGGGCCCTGGCCTGGTACCTGCTCTCTTATCAGGCACCTAGAGCAAGAAGGCTCAGTAACAGGAAAAGCCAAGCTTTCCTGTTCTGGCTCAACATAAGCACTTGAAAATACCACTATCATTTTTAAAAGCTTTGAGTATTTCAGTTTGCTGCTTGCTTGTTTATTAAGTGATCTTCTCCTTGAGTAAGCTCCTAAAATGTCTCCTCCCAAATCAAAGGACTCAAATGGAGTAGCTGACACTTCATCTATACCATTTTTCTGGCTTCCATCTTGATGCTTCCTGGAGCACACTGCTAAATTTTTCAGAAGCAGATGGGAAATACGAGTTCGGAGCTAGAGAGCTTGTTCTAGTTGTCCTCAAGCCCTCCCTCAATCAAATGCTGAGAAACCTGCCCTCCATGTGACCAAAATCCAAACATCTTTCCTTACATAGTTTCAGTGAGGTTCCAGCTCTGGTTGTAGCCACATGACAAGGGCAGGATCAGCAAGCCTGTGTCTATAAGAAGCTGTGTGACCTTCTTTGGCTCCCCCTGTCCCTGCCTTCCCCCACTCCATCTGAACTGCTCCCAGGTGAAGTAAACACTGCCTCTTACTCACTACAAAAACATTTTCAGAAGTCAACATGAAGAAGGATTTCAGCTGGCACTGAAGACAGCTGTTGCAGCGTAAGTTTTAGTCTGACACAAGGATGACAGTGCAGCACTACAATCTGTAAAAGTTGGGGGTTTTCTTCTTTTGCTATACTCAAAATCTTCATTGAAATTAGCAGTCAGTTTAAAGACTTCACCTTATGTTCAGTCCTTTAGTGTTTCTGAATACTGAAATGAATATATTTAAGGTCTTTTAATAGCTTTTTTGGGACCTTTTGTTAATTTACAAACAGGTGCAATACTGGATTCAGAAAGCAGAATCAAAGTGTGAAAGTTACCATATTGGCTATTTTGCAACTGTCTATCAAACTGGAAGTGACAGATGCAGTCTCCAGCCAAGGCACAGGAGCAAACCTGAAGGATGTGGGAACAGATCACACTTTTGTAAGTGCTGCAAGGTGCTCTTGTGAGAAATATTTTTATGGGAAGCAGTGTACATGCATTCATCATCCGCATGTGAGGGACTAATAACACTTTGTCCAACAGCCATGTCAACTTAACTACACCAAGATGAGTATGTGTAAATTCCCTCTTCCTTTATTCTTCAGTTGATGTCTTTTCACCCCCAATTCTTCTGAATTAAATTAGATGGCACATACGGAACAGGCCGGTAACTGTATTTGGACTGAATACTTACTGCAGTTGTATGAGTTGGGGAACTCGAGCTTGTTGGCCAGGAGGGTACAGAATCTGTAGCTGAAGGATCCCAGATGGATGATGGAACATTATTGAATTCATTCCAGTTTCTCTGAACATCCTGCCCATAAGCAGATCGAGCTAAACCAAGCTTGCTAAAAACCTCTAAAAATAAAATGAAATAAAACTGAGTACATTACTATTCCTCTTTTCTCAAGAACAATACTTTTCACAGTTAATTCCTCGTATTTTTCTAGCAGGTCCTGCTACAGGGAGATTAGAAGAGGTCACACAATAATACAGATCTCATCTCATGTGACCAGCAGACAGGGCTACAAAGTTAGTCATGATTATAGTGGGGAAAGAGAGCTGAGCACTTGCTGTAGGAAACTCGGTGCCAGCCTAAGCACAGCAATACTCAGTGTCCTGGCAGTTTTCCCTAACTGCAGCACTCATTTGCCTTGCAGCACTCCCTTCCCAGGTGACTCCTGGTAGGAGGCAGCACTGGGAGTGCCCCAGCCCCGACCCCATCTCTGCTGTGAGAAGGAAAAGGGAGCACCAGCAGTCGTGGCTCGCCTGGTTCCCACACACAGAACTGATCCCAGGTATTTTACTCAGAGCCACGGGTGCCAAGTGTTGCTGCTGAATAAAAAAAGAACCCCACAGCAGCAGCTGCCACTGTTTGCATTTCCAGCAGACATCAAACTGTTGCAGCAGATAGCATTTTTTCAGTAGACACCGATGCCACATCCAAAGTTTGCTTTGCTTGTCATCTTTTCAGCCACCTCAAAACACACCACACATGTCCAAGTACAGTACACAAATCTTCCTAAGTACACAGAGCATCCATGCCCTGCAATCTTAATGTCTGCCCATCTCTATTTAATTTATAGAAATTTACCCAAATATTTAAAGACATTAATTAATTTCTGGGTTTAGCATGCATCAGTTCATTCTGTACCTATACAAATACTGCAGGAAAACACAAGAGGAAAACAACATGAGGGTTGGGCTACTGCCTCACTTAACAGAGGCATGGTTTTAGGCAGGTGTTTATGCTCAGGAAACCACAGGCCTAGTGGCACATTTGTGGGACTGAGAGTAAAGTTTTGGGGGAGGGATGGAGAGGAAGAAGACTAAGAAAAAAACCCAAAATCAAGAAATTTTACTGAAAGAGAAATTCCAAACCCAAGCATTCTCAGCCCACGCTCTATGTGAGATTGCACTGACTTTCTGTGGAGTGAAACACAGAATATACTACCAAATTTTTAACACACTTTCCTACATAGTCTTCCCTTTTGGGAGTGAGGATGGAAACACATGTCTGTACTTAGACAAGTGGAATGAAGGCATAACATTTCTCTACCTGTATTTGAATATGGAAAAATATTTGAATAGAAAAACTCACCTCCAGTTAAGTTAAAAGAGTGTCCGAATGCAGAGAAGGAGTTGAGAGGTGTGAAATCGGGACTGCTGGGATTGCTGATAGGACTCCACAAACCTGAACTACATTTTATGGAAGGCAATACACAACTTATTAACACAGTACAATTGACAATATTAACTTACTAATCTATATACAAATGTACGTGTACTTGTATATTTAGCTATGTATTTTTATATATCTCTACATAAAAATATATAGTTAAACATATACTAAATATATATTTAATGGTCATCACAAGTTAGGAAATCAGTTTGGTTTTAACAAAAGATTCTGGTGAAATACCATTTTCCTGTGTATACACCCACCTTGGAGTAACACAGTAATATAGACACAGTGCTCTTTAATCTGTAGAATGAGCATCAAACAAATATGAGCGTAGCTCTTTTGATCAGTTTTTCAGAAAACTCATGGAGTCCAAGCCATAATGCAGTTATTTTCTCAAGCAGATAAAATTTACAGTCACTTGGAAGGGATACAAATACACTCATGGACAAGCTTCTCAAAGGTAACAGATGAGTTAACTGGAACCAGTGTTAAACATCCACCCAAAACAAACAAAAACTCCGATGCACAAACATCACTCAGAAAGCAATTCCTTTGCATATGGAAACTTGAATTCAAGTCTCTTTTCTACTCCAGAAAGGTTACTGCGTTTTACAACTGAGACAGGGGCTCACTGCCAAAATGTCAGAAGAGACATGTGCCTTGGGGAATGTGACTGAGTGCAGCCCTATCCTGCTCCTACTGAAAACACAAAGCCCACTGACAGTTCTGGTCTCGTTGTTAAAATGGGGAGTGAAGGGTATTGCTGTGCAGCAAGGAACTCTGCCTCTGAACCTTCAAGTGACCTTGGTACACACTCCTCAGTACTGAGAGAGCCAAGCTGATTCCTCATTGTTTGGATGCCCAGGAACACAAGATTGTTGAGTTACGTGGAATGAGGAGGAGAAAGTTCCCATCACATCCAGAACACCACTCTACTTTTGAGTCACTTGCAACTTCTAAACTTTCTGCAAGGTGAGAGATGCTGTGACTAGACTTTAAATAATAGTTTAAAAAAAAAAAATAACCAGAATGAAATCTGTCACTCCCTTCAAAATGCCATTAATAGCTCAATCTTCTTTTCTAGGGGTCCAGGTATTTGCCTGGAGAATATAAAAATTACCTGTCAGAGCCATCACTGTCAACAACTGTGTGGGAAATGCTGATATTGCTGGAAACATCTGTCTTGCTTGGAGAAACCTTTGGTAAACCACTGCCACCTGCAAGAATATGTATGTAAAAGCTCAGTAAAATAAACCCCAGCAAAATAACAGGATGTTCAGGAAATATTTAGAATTATTAAGAACTCCAAACTGGTTCTAGTACCTGGACTTTTGTCATAACCTGCAGCTACAGCAGCAAAAGTGGGGTTTCCATTCCTGCCTGGAAGAGAAGCTGCCTTTGCCAGTTTATGTTTGGTACCATTAGGCTGCTTGCTTTTTGTTTCACTAAAAAGAGAAAGAAACAAAAAAAAAAAGAAGGGAAAAAGAGTAAGGTTTTGGACTTCAGCAGTTTGATTAAAAAAGCTGCAATTTAAGCTAGCATTCAAGAAAATGTTTATATCAGTGAGCCAATTCATATAATTGCACATTTTTCTGATCTACCAAGTTGTACAGCAAGGCAAGCTATGCACAGTGGTGAATCTGCAGAAAAGCTGTTTCCATGGGAAGAGGAAACGGCTCTGAGAATAGGGAGATGCCCCCTGGGAAGCACAGTTCCCCAAGTGCTCGGTGCCTGGGAAATCAGTAGGAGGTAGGATGTGGACTCACTTGCTGCAGCTGCTGTTCACGATGCTGCTGTAAGTTCCTCCTCGTGGCCCAAAAGCAAAGGATGTGGGAGGAGGAGGGGGAGATGGAGAGGCGGGTGTTGGAGAGGGCTGGCGCTGCTTCAGGAAAGCGTCTGCATTCAGGGTTTGCAGAGAGAGCTTATAGAGGTTGTCTGTAGCTATAAAGAGAAACACAAAACATCTTCCTGTAGTATTCACATTACAGCAAAGGCTTCTAGAACTTGTGCTATCCCCTCTGTTCAAATGGAGGAATTAGGAAAGGCTGTTTGCTCCCACTGATGGAAGCAGCAGTTCCTTCTCTGTGTTCACCTGTGGATATTCACGTTTACTGTTTATTTTCAGAGACCGTTTTGCAACACAAGCAACCAGGAGGAAGGCAAGTTGGCTCCCGCACAAGGGATTTGCATTGCAACCACAAAGATTGTAACAGTGTCCCAAACTAACCACTGCATTAAGGTGCTTTCAGTGTTCCCTCTCAAGGACAAATAACCTAGTTAGTTCCAAATTTGGCTGGAGCAGACCTGACCATGAAAAACACCATCTACTGTAGATAATACATTTTTTTTGAGCAGTAATTCTCATTTTCTCAATTTCCCCAGCAGCTTCTGAATCCTGTTCATCACTGGAGAGCTGCAGAGTGACCCATATTCTTCCCACACCATTTTCAAACCTCCCAAATTATACCAGATGCTAGCAATATGGGGCCTACTGAAACATAGGTTTTTTTTTTTTTTAAATTATGATTTTGGTTAAAGGTTGGCTTTGCTGAAATTAGCTGAAATAGACTCAATAAGTAAACCCAGCTGGAGGTAATTAAAAAGTTAATGATTAGTTAGAGAGTTAGGCCTGAAGTAAGCCTTTAGGATGTAAGTAACTGCTTGCTTGTCATCTTCTATTTGTTTAGCTGTGCCTAGAATGAGAAACAGAAGATACTGAGCAAAAGATCTAAAGAAATAGAGACAATGACTAATTTTTCCATTTGAAAACCCATTCATAAGTAATGAAGGGAGGAACTGGAGGTCCCCCAAAAGTAATGCATATTGTCAAGAACCAAGAAGGCAGAAAGGTCAAAGTGAGGGAATCTTACTTCACCACCTACGACCACTCCTCAATAAACTGGGACCACCGACTCAATTCAAGGAACAACCCACACATGCTTAATAACTTTTCGGCTAATTACCATACAAAGCAGAGAATGGGAGGTGTAAATGTTATCAATATGCATTTGTATTTTGAATATTTAAAACTTCTGTAGATAAACAGACTCTGTATTGCTTTGTAATTCGCACTACGTATTTGGGGAGCCCACGTATGTGCCCAGCCAAAATAAACATACACTATCTAACCTCGTTAGAGAGTCAATATTAGATCAATATCCATATTTTGGTAAATCACTACAGCAGAAAAACTGAGCTCAGCTATGCAGTGCAAAGCAGACCGGAAGATCTATAAACAGATCAAGCCTATTTACAGATATTAATTGCAGAACACTCATTCTGCCATTGTCTGGTGATTACTTACAGCTGCCAGCTTTGTGGAGAGGCACAGAGTCCCACTCTGGTGGTGGAGAATCCTTTTCCCCTTCTGAGCTGCTGGTGTTTCCTAGCTCCTGTCCAGAACCACTGGGGAGAAATTTTGCTAATACTGATGGTCTGTTCTCCATTAACTTACTGCTTGGGCCTATTAAAACAAAAGAAAAACCAAGTGTGTGGATAATAGCTTTCTTCTCACACCAGACTTAGAATTAAGCACTCAAGAGGGGTTACAGACAATGATATAAAACCCTTGAGGTATTTACAAAAAACAGCCTCACACTACCTCTTGTTTTGGGTAGGTTTCTTGATTTAGAGCCACTTGACAAAAGGTGAGGTGTAGAGATCTTGGATGGAAAGGTTTTGCGCTGCTTGTTTTCCAGTGGGGGAGTATAAGACAATTCCAAGGGACTAAAAGAAAACAGAAATCCTTTTATTTTGAAGCTCTGAAGTACTGAAAAGCACTTTTATATATATATATATATATGTATGTATATATATATATACACACCCACACATATATATGGGCCATACTGTCTCACAAAGTATTGGTCTCCTTTGGCTTTCTTATGAATAAGCAGAGTTTTGAATTTCTCCTATATGCAACTCCACGGTTCATAGCCCTGGCTCATTTTCTGAACACTGCTCCACACATGTATTAGGCTCACTCACATTCCAGGAGCAGATTTCACCCTGGAGCTCCAGGATCACAAAACCTGTTTGATTATACAGAGACAACAAGAAATGGCAACTGCCCTTTTTCTACTCTGCCCCTACACACCCCTGTTAGATCCCATTCTCCTAATATGCTATTGCCCTAAATGTACAGGATTGTTTTTTAATCAATAATATAAAACTACTCAAATGCACCACCAAATTCAATTGGCTGCATATTGCTCTTTTTCTCCAGGTATTTGATTCTGTCTTTCAAACATTTTAGGGAGGAAATATTTTCTCTGTTTCTTGCAGAATTTCAAGCCAGCTCTCATTGTGGCCTTTGAAAACTGTTACATGTAATGAACTTGTGAATTATAAGATAAAGCAAAGTACATAATTGTAAGAATAAATAACAGAGGAGACTTTGCCAGGCAATGTTTTCAGAAATATTTTGAAGAAAACTAATTTCTTCTAACTACACACTCAGTCTACAATTATTTACAACAGGAAAAAACACAGCCGATATACCATACCTCTGTTTGGTAAAGTTTACTTTTGTGGCACTTGGATATCAATCTGATTTCACAATACTATCTTGGAATGAACTAGCTATAGTAAGACTAAGATTCTTCATGTTTCCCCCTATCTATACTCTGCAATCAATCACATGCCAGTAAGGGACAGGGACTGGCAGTGGCAGCAGCCTCCTTTAATAACATATCCAAGACTGACCTTACTCTATGATATGAAAAAGGAAACCGTGGCTGCAGTTTCACAAGGGCAGCTAAAGGCACTCACATTAACACTGGCTCAGTGTGCTGCCCCTAGAAACACTAACCCCACTTTTTGAATGCAATACCTGTTATGAACAGGTAACATTGCTTCGCCTGATTTTCGTCACTGGGTTTAGCTCTCACTTATGTGCTCTATTTCCATTAAGTAATTTATTATTTGCAAGCTTCAGATATTCCCTGATATCAGGAAGGAAGAGGAAGCTGCTTAAAGGTACCTGCTTAAAGATACCTGTTGGCATGTGACAAACTGGCAGCCACAACAGTCAAACACAGATATTTTTATCAATCCATCTTCCCTTTAAACATGATACTTTCCCTACTAAAAAGCCTTCATTATGCTTACCTGGTTTTCACATCTACAGGGATTTCTTTCTTGATACTTGTAAGCACTTTTTTGGTTTTCTGTTTTACTGGGACTATTTCATTTTCAGGTTTTTCTGCTATTACTTTTCCCTTTTGTTTCTCAGGTTCCTATAAAAGACATAATGACATGTTAATAACCATGAAAAGTAAGTCACTCTTGCATCAGAAGACACAACACAAAGAAGGCCAAGGAAAGAATGCTGTTGGAAAACATGAGTATTTTTGCATTATTGAAGGTCTCTTTTATGACTTAGTGAGTCTACCTATAAAATATGGTTTCTATTTTTTCTATTTGGAGAAGCAGGAATCGAAGTCGCAAATTAATGAGTTTCAAGCAGATCTGATATTTGCAAATACTCATCTCCCCTGGCCATGGCCTCTGAGTCTACTGAGTAAGATGCTAGCTCTGTATGGAGCTTTAACCACACTTCTTTAACACTTTCTTTAACCACACTTCTAAGACTTTCTAAATACAAGTATATTCTCAAATAGCCATCCTGAAAAAATTACCAGTGATTTTCAAGTGACAATTTACTAAACTGTAACCTTTAAAATATATCACATGGATTTCATTTTTTTTCCCCACAGCTATAATCCCTGTCTTTTACGAAGTTCAAATTTAAGACATCAACATTTAGGCTTCGTTTTCTTCCCTTTGCCATTACCTCTGCTTTGTTTGGTCAGAGTTTGCTTTAGGACAAAGTACTTATGGCAATCTAACCACTACACAAATTGTAGACCATAGTTTATTACCTTGGAGCATGTGAGCTGAATAAGTTAGGGGGTATTGTGTAAGGCAATTAAGTTAACTACATGCTGACAAGTTACCACCATTGATCTGAGCCTTTGTAATTGACAAAAGGCATGGATTTAGCATTCGCCTTAATTATTGAATGAAATTAGTATCCACACTCTGGCATTTTATTCTGCAAATAAAACAGGCCAGGAGACAATTACCATAATGCTGCTGATAGCTGCTGGCTTGAATATTCAACCCACAGTTACCTTGGCATTTTTAGTCCTGAGACTACAGGACTCAAGCATGTTCACACTCAGAGGTGCAGATTTGATACAGATTGAAGGCAAGAATTGGGAAAGGTGCTTTTTAATTAACATTCTTCCTTTGTTAGGTATTATATGAAAGCTGGGGATGGTGTGGGGGAAAGAGACTGTGTTCCTACTCCAACAGGTGACACAAGGGCCTCCTTTTCTCAGCAGTGCCATACCTCTTTGAGAAGTGGTTCTGTATCTGGGTTGGAGGTTTCTGTTGTGGTTGAAGAACTGTCATCATCTGCCAAAGAATCCTTCAGCTCATCCTCCTGTTGCTTTCCTTTCCCTCTTCTGTCCTTTTCTTCCCGCTTCTTCTGTGGCTTAGCCTTGCGCTGAATTGTTTTCCCTTTTCCTAGAAAGATAAAGATGCTTCAGATTCTCAGCAGCACTACTCAGAGATGGGCTAGCTCCCTTCATTTTGGAGGCTACCCCATCTCATTAAGCCTCTGAAGTTTGTTGCCGGCTATGACACACCAACCACCTTTGCCCCTTTGCACCAAATGTGAGTAAAAGAAGAACCCTGAACCCCATCACATTTATACTCCTGAGCTGTGTCCCCATTGCTTCTCTGTGGATGTGGGCACCTGCTTGCCTGTAATTCCTCTAATTCCTCTCTGCTCTGTTCCTGGCATTTCTTTTAAACACCATAGAATCCAATTTGACAGTTTAACCATGTAACATTAGATTTAAACATAAATTTATGAGGATGGAAAAAGCTTTATCCTCCAAACAAATGAAGAATAGAAATTTTAAGCACACTTGTCAGCTGAAAAAAATCCAACAAAACACAAAACAACTTGAAATAAGACTAGTGTGGATGAGAAAAATCACTAATAGTATTTGTCTAGCAAAGAGGTAAAAAAACCCAAACTACCAAAGCCTGAAAATCTCACACCCAATTATACTTTCTCCTCCTGCTGTATTTTTTTCCTTCAGAGTGTACTGTTCTCAATACAGAGCAACTGTGCACATGTGTGTGTGGAGTCTTCATGAGCTTACCATTGCCTGCTGCTATGCTCTCACAGGATTTGAGCTTTCACAACATTCTTATGTCTTACTAGCTGTAGTATGTGCCTTTTCTCATAGGATCTTTCTTAAGATACTGCTCTTCAGAATAAGCACTCTCATTTATGAGCCATACAGTGCCTGCATACAGCCTCCTGGATGGATTTAATTATTCTCTCAAATAAAGACTCAAGTAACCTGTGCTGAATAACTGGATTCTGCCTCTTCTGGAATTTTTACTAGCTTGAGCTGGAATTGAGACAGCACCATGACAGCTGTTATATTTTATTTGGTAAAACAGTAAAGTTTGTACCAAACCAGTAATTTGCCTTTAGTATTTTAGCAAATACCAGATACATATCAGTGCCTTTGAACTTTGTTTTTTAAGATGTAAGTATCAGTGTTTTCAGTATCTAGAAGAACAAAAATATTGGAGATAAAAATACTCTTTTTAGCGTGAATGCAAATAGATATGTAATACAAGTAGATCTTCCTATGAAAATTTTTTCAAGGTTGGCTTCCAGCTGACTGGGGGCATTTTGGCTGTGCCTCAGAAGGGCTCATACCAAAATTTGCTTGAAATGTAATCTACACTCAGGATTGCCAAACAGTTCAATGTTCATAGGCAGAAAATCTATGTAAAATGTTATCATGACATTAAAATGTAACAAAGTAGCTGTTTAACAAAAATCTAATGCAGCCTCCACAGCAGTCTGCTAGGACCCAAGTATTAGGAAGCTGAAACGGAAGAGTATAAAGACAGGAATTCTGCACAGGGTCTTATGACAGTTTTAGTCCAGAAGCTGCTTCTGCAAATGTTTGTCATTAGCTCTAAATACTTACCTAAAGACAAATACCCATGTGTATATGTAGGTGCAGATAGATTATGGAACTTCCCCAGTGGTTTTACGTTTTAAAGAGGACAAATGGAAATGGGCACACTACATTATCTGGAGCAGGAATCTGCTTTTGAAACCAAACTTGGTGGTCTTCACATACTGTGTGCAGCTGCATCACAAAAAGCTCTCAAGTGCAAGAGCTGCTTCCTTCTTAGGGGAAGCTAGAAATGGAAAATGTGCTCCAGAAGCGCCTTCAGGCGTTCAGTACAGACCAGATCAGCCCACTGCACACCCGCTCACACGTAACCCATGAGGATGTAGCCTCCTCACTACCAGACACTTTGCTTTCCAGAGCTCCAACATTGCACTGTTTGCCACCGTGGACACCGTCCATGAAACCTCCCTACCACCACATCACCTTCTGGAGTCCCGTTTAGCCTTTATGGAATGAATACCTGACAAACTGATGGCAGTTGTCCTAATTCTCCCAGCCACCTCTCATTGTGAAAACTAAAACCAAAACAGCCCAGAAACAGAGTAGTATTATTTCAGCAAGACACCAAAACCTCTCATCTCTTCAAAGTCTCCACTCTGAAAGTCCAAATGCATCCTAACATCCACTCTGAACTTTCTACTCATTACCACCTAACAGAGTGAAGCCTTACTCTTTGGTGGTGCATGATCTTATAGATGGTGCAGTATTTATATGCCTTCCCATGATTAATTTTCTTAACTTTATCTCTAATAAACAACACAGTATCAGTGCCAATTTTGTACAAGTGTTGGTAGCAAAAAGTGAAAAATTGTTTAGAAATAAACACATTAAGATTAAATAATCATGTAACTCTGAGATGCAACTGAAATTGCTAATACAAAAATCATAATTAGAAATTCTACTCTAATGAAGTGTTCAGAACAAGGCAATAACTGACACAATTTCAAAAGTCTAAACATATCTAATGTATGAAATTCAGTACATTATTTTAAGCACTACACAACTGGAAAGATGGATAAACAAGTTCAACTCAACTATTGCCTCATCCAAAAATGAATGTAATGTATAGACACAGGTGCCTTATATTAATTCTCTGACCACCTGACATTAAGGATTTTCTACAACTGCAAGTCTGGGCATGAAGAATTCCATTCCCAAACAATACCACAGGGGTTTATTTGCCCATCTCTCTCTCTCTTCCCCTCCTCCCTTTCTCCCTGCCTCACTTTTCACAATACACTAGGACAACTTCCTTTTCCCTTCCTCAACCCTGAGCCCTAAATCCAAATGATGGAGGTGGGACAGCTGCCAACCCAAAGGCAAAGGAGTAGCAACAAAAAGCATTTTTCTTTTTCATAGAATCAGGTGTCTAGATATTCACACCGGCTTTCATCAAAACACGCCACCGTTTTTGCAGGAAGAATGACAAGCTAGCACTGTGCAGTGAACTTCACTGCCATCAGCTGACACAAGTGTTCAAGGCACGGGCACAGGGCAGGAAACTGCAGAGAAATGCTCCCTTTCCACACTACGAAAACATGACCTTTCCAGCTGATTAAATCTTGTCCTGTGGCTTACATAGTGAATCATCCCATGAAAGCAGAATTATATTACCTTTGTTTTTTGCTAGTGGAGATGGGGGCTGATCTGTAAACACATCAGGGGAAGGGGATTCTGGGTGGTCAAAGTCTTTTTCCATAGTTTCTATGAGCCCGGTGAGATCTGAATCCTCCGAGCTGTGCCTTCTGCTGCTGGCACATTCGCTGTGGGGCGGGCTGAGAAGTGGGAGCTGTGGCAAAGCACTTTCAGTCTGCTGCTCTTGCTGCTGGGGCCCGGACGCTGGGGGTTGCTGGAGGGGCTGCTCTGCCAAAGCTGGTGCCTGCTGCTGCATCAGCTGCTGGCTCTGCCTCGTCCCCTTGGCTCTTCTGCCTGCAGCATGAGTCTGAGCTGTGGCACCTGAATCCAAGGTAAAGGGGCCCGTTCTGTTCACTGCCTGCATGGAAGCTGCTTGTGCTGAAGTCCTGTTAGGTATACTTGAATTGGTTTTGGATTTGATGTTTTCAACATCAGGTGCATTTCTATTGCTGTGAAGGTGTGCTGTTGCATTGCATTGCTTATGATTCCCTGCACCGGATCGTGAAGACGAACTGCCTGCTCCATAAATTCCTCTGGACGAACTGTGATTAGAATCCGATCCAAGTGTATTCAAGCTGGAAGAATAACACATGTTGAAACATACTCTACAATGTTTCCGTTCTTCACCATGAAAAGAGAATCACTATATCCACAAGAAGCCTTGAACTACACTATTCTTGGCATACAACCAGCAAATATGCCTAAAACTGGTTTGGCAAATCTGTAGTTTTACCATTTCCTGTTCACTTGCCTGCTGTACACAGGAATGAAAACACAGTAAAATGACTGTTGATATATATGATGGAGGGAACACCGAAAGGAGACGATCTTTACTTAAGACACCTAAGGTAGGAACTTCTGGCCTGCAATTTTTTTTCAGTCTATACATATAATTTTTGAGAATATTAACAGGGTTTGCTTTTTGGAGGATTTCTGTTTTTCTTTCCTTTTTTTTCCCCAAAAGAAGAATATTCCTCACAATCACAAAATTCATCTTTTCATCCGGGCCATCTTTTTGTAATCAACTGTGAGGATATCTTTGTTCATTCACCTGTTCTACAGAGCACTATTACTTTCTTACTGGCCTGATAACTAAGGAAGAAATAAATAGGAAAAGTACCACAAGAAGCCCAAACATTTACTTACTTTCCATCAGATGAAATTCCAACTATTCTCCTGAGATCAAGTGGCCTTCCCATATCAAAGGGAGGGTTTGAGGCCTCTAAGGACAAGCGTCTTCTAAATGGCTCCCAAATTCCTTGAGCTTCTAGATAGGCTGTTCCAATTACCAAGAGAAAGAGTACACTGCAGAGAAGAGAGGCAGTCATCTAAGGATTTATTTCTTAGTTTTGAGCATTTAAAAACTAACAACTCTAATCACACAGGACAAAAAGTTCGTATCTTGTACTGAAAATACTGAAAATTGCATCCAAACCACAATTTTGTCGGATAGAAACAAAACATACACAAGACTGGCAGGATATGCAAATCACCAACACTGAGAATGGAAGCTAGATGCAATTCTGACATGCAGTTGCCAAGTGTATTAATCCAAAAGAAAAAAAGCTGGACTTCAAAATCTGAGGCCACAAGCATGTAACTATTCAAACCAAGAGCGATCTAGGGTAGGCAAAAATAATCAACACCTTATCAGATTAAAAAACATGGACTATACAAACTCCTAGTGTTCACTCCTAGAAATTAAGGATAGCTTTGTAATGATATGGAAGAGTTATTTTAGTGGCAACTAGCAAACACATACATGAGGGGATCCTAGAAGTTAGAGGCAGTTCATGCACAGAGGTCTTGGAATATTATGAAATATATTAGGACTCTTCTGTAGTTTGCTGCTAAGACGTATTTTTGTATTTTTAAGAAAAAGACACAGTAAGGGAAGGGATTCTTTGTAAAGTCTAATTCTTTGTAAAGTCTAATTACCAAATATAGCACATATAAAATCACCCAAGCAAACTACACTTATGAGCTGACAAACATTACTTACTCTGTCAAAGAACTAAAAACAAACTCAGCCTATACATTTCTAGCACATATATAGAAGAAAACCACGTAAGTACTCACTCAGCACTTTAAGTAATGCAGTGTTAGTGATGACACAAAATTTCCTAAGTAACAGAAATTTTCCTCTTACTTTGGAAAATGCAGTTTCCTCACTAAACACTGCATTACTTAGGAAAGTGCTGAAGTGTCAAAAAAGAAAATGAAGTGGCCTGTAATTTTATCTTCTCTATTTCTTTTGTTAATCCCTACAAGGAAAGACAGCCTAAGTGAATATCTGCAAAATGGAAGAGCCAGTAACTTACTGTGGGGAAAAAAAAAGGAATAGGACATGTATGTGATAATGCTTTGGATTTGCAGCACACAGAAAGAACACTTTTCCTTCAGAGTCATCTACAGCGCCAATACATTTCACACTAAGATATAAGCTTAACACTAATGAAAAGAAAACCAGCATTCGTTGCTACTGATAAGTAGAAACTCATACTGATAAGTTTCCATGCTAGGGTTTTCTCTGCACAAAAGCAGTGGGTTAAGGTGTCTCATATCCAAGAGGTGAGAAGGGACACAGGGTTTACAACTTCTATTTTCAAATAAAGATAGGTAGAGGTTAAGACTTTGAAAATGGTGGCATTTTCAACTCATAATTCAACAAGGTATAATTGACACGTCTGTTTGCTGAGGAAAAACATACATTAATATCCTACTACGTAACCTGTGGGTGTGCAGTGTTGCAAACAATGTCCTTCAGGTTCTCAGAAATCCCATTATTAGTATCACCAGTTGTCTGTCACATAACAAGTGGCAGCAAAGTTAAATTCATCCAAGGCATCTGCTAAGCTCATTACAGTCACTGCCTCATATCTCTCTAAAGCACAATACTCCAGAAGGATGCTTGCATTTCTACAGGAATTCACTGCCAGCAGTACTTTAATACCTAATATGCTTCAAGTTTGGCTTATTTATCAAAACCCCTCCAGATTAGCTACAGAACAGGAACACAAATCTTACTTAAGAAAATAGGTTCAAGCAAGATGTGTATTATTTTGTCCTTGGTTTGAGCAGAAAGTCAGTAGTCCTCTGCCTGAAACAGTTCATACTCAATTTATAGGAGTGTTTATTAATTTGATCTCCTTTTAGCCTACTTTATTTTACAACAATTACAGCATGTGCTGAATACACATGTGCTTCTCTGTAACCCAGATTTGAGCAGTGCTCGTTCGTGCCCATACAGAGGTAAGAACACACACACACACTACCTCATTATTCCTGAGATGATTATGTACAGTGCCAGTTCCCAGTTGGGCCTGGGCAGCGCTTCTGCACACGTTGCCAACATGTGATATGGAAGCGATGCATTCAAGATAAATACAAATTCAGAGCCTCCTGCAGTGATGAATTTTAATTCACGTATAACTCTGGAAGCAGTGAAATCTGGTGTAAACCTGGAAACAACATAAAGCACATTAGAACTTTTCATATGAACAGCACAGAGGTTTGAGGCTATTTTTATAACTCAAAAATTACAAATTAAAAAAACCTGTAACTCAACTCCATAAATTACCACACAGCCTAAAAATACTTGTGTATCTTTCAAATCTCCATGATGCGTTTGACTATGTCCATTAATACCTATGCTTAACACATCTGATACTAGATTACTCCTGAGGTACCACACAAAGTCAAAATAACTGAAAATAAAGTTTTACCATATCTGTTAATAAAAGCTGTGAATGCAGTAAAAATTTAACAGCAGTTCACTACTATGTGAGCTATGAATTTTTTAAGCACTTCACCTTTAAGTCACAAATGTGACTTTTCAAAAGCATCACCTCTATGTCACAGTCTCATCACAAACTAAAATTGTGCAGAAATACTAGTGAAGTACTATTTCACTACAGCACTATTTCATACAACCATTTGCAGAACAGAAGCAACTTCTGAACTTGTTAGATAACATTTTCTGAATAGTTTACTTTACAACAAAGCACTGTTAGAAGATCAGTGTTTGGTGCAGAGATTTTTTACAATACAAACTGACAGAATTACACAAACAGTATCATTAAGGCAACAGACAAAAATATTCAAGACTAAAACACTGTGCATTACAATAACAGGCCTTAGACCAAAGGCTCTTTTCTACATACTGCAATGCACCAAAATCATATGTAGGCCTAGATCCCATGTGCATTCACAAGTCAAATGAGGGAAATGTATATAACCCCATATAGTAACATGTTCCAACACAGCAAGTTATACTTACTGGATAGTAATAGAAATAATACTATAGCCAGTCACAAAAACATGGTATCATGAACAATCAAATAGTGTTTGCCAGAAGAGAGAAAAAAGCCATAGTTGTGTAATATTGTATAAAACCCCCATACACTCAAAACTTGAGTAAAAAGCCCTCAGCATTTAACCAAGAGAGTTTTCCTCTGAAATAAAATTAAAATTCCAAATGTAACGCTCCATTTAGATGTAAGAAAAAACACTTACAATATGACAATGTCTTTAGAGGCATTGGCACTTAGTGCAAATTCCTGACAGTTAACTACTTTAAATCCATATCCTTCACATGTGTAGCCACTGATTTCCATCGTTTTCACATTAATCTGCAGCTGCCCTGTATTTTCCACTTTAAATGTTCTTCTCAGTGTGAAATTCGGTTCTTTGTATTTCATTTCTAGAAACAAACAGCAATGGTTAGTGTTATGCTAAGCAGATATCCTTCACTATATTTATATTCTACAGCAGAAGAGAGTTTTGTCAGTATTACAGCATAAGGGGGACTAACAAGGTCCTTGGAAATTAACTTGTAGGAACGTATCTCTGCAGCCAGATTCCCATCACTGTCAAGGTAGGGCACTTGTACAGCTCCAGAGTCCTCTAACTCATCAGGGGAAAAACAAAAACCCCCTAACCTCTGACAGCACTGCTGCCCCACAAAGAAATCACCTAAGCTGCAAAGTTCTTTGATGTGCTGCCTAATGTGGTATTCTGTGAACAGTCCCAGCAAGAGAAGAATTAAAACAGTTTTTTTGTTACTTTTTTTTTGTGTGTCTTAAAAATAAAAATACATGGCTTAAAAACACATATCTTATTAGCAAAAAATAATCCCTAACCACAACAGGTAAAAGGTAATGACTGAGCTTTACTTCAAGTTTTCTTACTCACCCGTCCAAAAAAGCAGAATAATCTCAGATAATAATTAACATGGCACCTTAAAAATGCCTGGAAAACTGCAAAGTGGTGAAGCAGATTTTACTACCAGATACAACTAAAGCTCTTTTACCTGTCTATTTGGTAATATAGGTGCTCTTAGCTCTCCTCTCAGAAGTAAGCCTGAGGCCACATAACAGAAAACCTCTCTCTGATCTCAGAGTAGAATCTGGCTGGGATTTAATTTTCATCAAGGAACATACTCAACCTTTCTTCCCCAATGGCTAAGTGCTTAAAGAGTACGACAGTGTGAGGAAAAGAAGTACACAGAAAGTTGCACCCATCATCCAATTTGTATTAAATTTAGGATCTAGAGTTTTTGCTAGGAAATATGCCAAGATCTTTGCCTCCTCTGTCTTGAATTTTAGTGGACAGAGAGCTTCTGTTTTATCTTTCCTAGTTCTCATGTTAAAAAGAAAAACATAATACATTTTGTATTCTGCCTAAATAAAGTAGCAATTTTAATGTATTTAAAGGAATTGAATTTCTGGGGCACTAGAAGAGGGGAGAAGTGTTTCCACACATTTCAAGTTTTACACATAAAATATGACTCCTATTCTGTTCAGCATATTAGCTCAAGAAGTACTCACTTTCTGAACAGTCTTTTAATAATGCTTCTGTGATTTTAAAGCGTAAAGAACTTCCTGGACCAGGAGGTTTGCCTGCAACCTTCAAGCTCTCAGTTGTTCCTTGTCCTTGTACCATTATGGCATCTACTACAGTCAAATTATTTCTGTGTTAAAAAAAAAAAAGGGCAGGGGGAAACATTCATAAAAGCTTCTCTATAGACTATGAGTCTATATCCCAAATCTGGAGAACAAATATTTAATCTGTTCCACAGATAAGTCCCTACATTATGGAAGTAAACAGCAGGGGTCTCAAACATAGTGCTAGCAAGACAAAACTCTTAAAAATCAAAACATAGCATACAAACCCCAGTGGAATAGTAGTTCAAATTTCTATCTCTCTTACTAAGGCATCACACCTGATACAAAAGTGAAATAGTTATTCAATGTTCTTTACTAGAAAGGCTGAACTTGCATTGCAGCTTGATCTTGCAAAGGGCATCCTCTAACTAGAGACCCTTTTTTCAAGACAATGTAGGATGTACTTCAGAAACCAAGTCTTCAGGTATTGGTGGATGAGCAGCTGGACCTGAGCCAGCACTGTGCACTCACAACTCAGAAAGCCAATCACACCCTGGGCTGTGTCAAAACCAGTGTGGCCAGCAGGGTGAGGGAGGGGATTCTGCCCCTCTGCTCTGGTGAGACCTCACCAGGGGTGCTGCATCCAGCTCTGGGGTCCCCAGCACAGGGAGGACACGGGGCTGTTGCAGCAAGTCCAGATAAGAGGCACCAAGGTGAACAGAGGGATGGAGCACTCCTCCTATGAGGAAAGGCTGGGAGAATTGGGATTATTCAGCCTGGAGAAGAGAAAGCTTCCTGGTGACCACACAGGAGGCTCCAGTACTTAAAGGGAGCCCGTAAGAAAATTGGGGACAAACTTTTTAATAGGTCCTGTAGTGACAGGACAAGGAGTGATGGTTTTAAAACTTAAAGAGGGTAGATTCAGACTAGATACAGGGAAAATAAATTTTTACAGTGAGGGTGCTGACACAGGAATGGGTTGCCCAGAGAGGTGGTAGATGCCCCATCCCTGGAAACATTTATGATCAGCTTTGACAGGGCTTTGAGAAACCTGAAGGTGTCCCTGGTCATTGCAGGGGCTTTGGACTAATGACTTTTAAAGGCCCCTTCCAAACCAAGCCCTTCTGTGATTCTGTGGTAAGTATAACAGTGGATTATGTATTTATATTACTGAGCATGTACTGAATACAGTTAAAATAATGTAGAACATGTCACAATTACATTTAAATTAAATCTTTCTGCAGACACGTAATTCTAAAATTATTCTTGTAAAAGCAATAGTTTCTTGACAGCTGATCATAAGTATGATCTTATATATATAGAGAAAAACAGAGAAAAACCCACACTTATTTCAGAAATGTCTCTTACCTGATAACAATCAATGATGAAACAGTTTTATTAAGAACTGGAGTGAACTTTACTTTGACAGACTTTCTCTCACCAGGTTTTAATATTAGACTTAAAATGAAATGATGAGCCAGGCCCTTTGTAAGTCCCACTGTGGTCTGTAGTGGTTGGACCTTAAGAGGGTGGGGAAAACAAAGCAATGCTTTAAAAAATAGGACATTTTTACATGTATTTGATAGAAATGGTATTATTTTACCTAGAAAATTGGTCTTGTCATAAAAAAAGGATAGTACTCAATGACATAGTCTGGTTTTTTAACCAGAAGCTCTGATAGCACAAAAATTTCCCAACTTATTAGTAAACTGCTTGTGTTAGTGGAGAAGCAGAACAACACAACAAAACAGAACTGAGCTAAACTTCAGCCATGTAGATTCATAAAGTTGTAGTGGAAGAAAGGTATCAGAAGTTCTTGCATATATATTTCAAACACTAAATTAGCATCAAACCATTCTGGATTTTTTTTTTTCAGAATTCTCCATTGTTAAGCAAACAAAATAGAAGAACTGCACATAAAAAGTGTATTTTGCTAAGTTTGCCATTTGTCTTCAGACACTGAACAAGCATCAAATGTTGATCTAAAACAAACTGCAAATGGAGGGGAAAAGTCAGATAAAAAAAGAAGTGCTTAGGATGTGGCATGCTCTATATGAAAAAGCGCACACTTAAAAGTAGTCCACAAAACTCAAATCACTTAAAAGAACCAACCCAGCAATGGAAAAATAAATTCTTTGCTAATTTTAGAACTAGTAACAACTATGCTGAGGAAAAGAATCTTGTCAGTAAGAGAATGAGTTAATGCAGTTTCTCTGTAACTTCAACAGTTTTATTATGATGTAAGCATATAGAAAAAGTGACACTTTATTAGTTACATTTAAAGAAATATTTCTTTTCCCAATTTCCTGATATCCAACAGAGACATCACATTTTCCATACTAATACCTAAACTTGAAGGCATGTATGGCTGAACTATTATTAAAACAACAAAATATCTGAATTTAAAATTACTGAGAATGTACTGAAATACTTACACAATTTCTGAAGACTTGGAACTCTAGAGTCCTCTGATTGAAATTAGTTGGTTTACTCAAATTAAACCTGAAACGAAATTGCAATTTTTTCTTTCTCACAGATCAGGGAAGGTAATGACATACTTGTATTTATGGATTTTAGCACAAATCAAGTATCTATGGTAGCCCAATATGCAGCTGAAAACATAATTTGATTTTTTTCTTATTCCCCCCGCCCATATATCAAGTTAAGGAAAAAATGTAAACACATTTTAGCTCAGTAAAAAATACAGATCTGTGTTCAATGGCAATAGATTCAGTTCTCAACTGGCCTAATAATTCAAATTCTAGAGGTGGCCAACACTAACTACCAACACAACTGCCATATCACACATTAGTTCCTTGTAAAATGCATTTTTTCTGCCAAGTGAGAACACTCCACAACAACACTTACCGTTCTAACAGCTTATCAACAAAAGTGGATGGGTTAGAATACAGAGCTACTGGAAGAAACTGAATATACACAGGAACATCAGCTGGATTTTCTAGAAAAATTTCTTCTTCCTATTCAGAAAGACAATATTTTAAAAGTTTACATTACCATTAATGCAATTAGAAACACCAGTTAAAATGATATTATCACTAAAAAAACTTACTGATGAGCTGTTTGTGTTGGTAAGAGGGAAGTGTAGATGGCGTGGTGAACTAAGGATGGAAGGCCAGGACATTTCTGCTGTAATTTTCAACTGGACATCCTTCTGAAGATCTGTGTCTACTTGAAATACAGCATTCAGTCTGGAGAAACAGTTACAAAACTTACTTTTACATTTTGCAGGAACAAATTTTGAGAATATAACTGAGATTCAGATCAGTAAGAAAAATAAACCAAAATGTATTTGATGATTTGAAAAGTACAACCAGTAGAAAGGAAAAACTCCAATATTGCATCCACAATCCAGAAAATGTATTTTGCCTGCACATGCACAGTAAATCAGTTCATCTTCTCTAAATGCAATGGATACACAGACTGTGTGCCTGCACACCTATCTAATAAACCTAAAGCAAATCTGAACAAGTCACACTTGGTGCTAGCCACTATTTCCATCAGTAAATGAAGTTCTTTGCTATTAACCAACCTCCACAACAGACTTGAGTACCATTCTCCTACAAGCTCTCCAGCATGAACTGAAACAAAACTAACAGTACTGACTTCTCCAGTCAGCAAAACAGATGAAATACTAGACTTCAAACCCAGAGAAGTATTTTGGAGAGACTCCAAATGTCCAAGTAACAACCCTTCTGTTTTCAGAAGTTGTCTCTCCTTTCCCTGAATGATCCCTTGGACAGTTGGGTAATTTTAACTCTCTTTAAAAGTATTAAATACTCTAGAATATATTATAATAAATAATATTAAAACATTGTATATTCAAGCTAGAACTACTACTTATTCAGAACTAATCTTTAGTGGCATTCTCCTTTACTGTTCTCTTACTGTAGGGGATAGGACATTCTTGAAAGTTACTTGCGTGGTCAAATAGAGGATTCTGTTTAGATCAAGTTTTCTTAGGAGTTATTAATATATCACCACTATAACACAGAAGTGATAAAGGGGGAATGCTTTTGTTATTCTATTTGGTTGCATACAGACATTTTGTTTCTTCACATACCTTTTTTGAAAGGGTAATCTGGATGCTATCAACACAAAAGACACACACTTGCTGTTAATGTTAACTCATGTCTCCTGGAGATTAAACCAACTTTATGTATGAGAAGGCAGATGTAAAAGGTATGTAGCAGTCTACAGAGTTTGATTTTCTCTAAATATTAAGTAGCAACCACTAATCATCTCAAGGTAAAATACAAGAAAATTTTGTAATTCACTGAAATGCAATAATCCTGGTATGGTAACAACAGAAAACCTTGTGGAATCTTAAAAGGAATATTGAGGATACTATTTTTAAACAGCTTAAGCAGGGATACTAAACAAACAGTATAATCTGGTTTTGGAAATTTTTGCAGAGTAGGGACTGCCTTGCTGTTACAACCCTTTCAAGAACTCCAGCGACTCAGTGAATAGTAACTTCCAGTGTTTTCTTTAATTTGAGAAAATTATTACTGTTTTTTAACTTTCAGAATGCTCTCTTTAAAGGTTTTGCAGAGAAGGCCAAGCAATTCCTTCCTGGCCCCCTCTCAAAGAGCACAGCAATATTAAGAAGCCTTGTATTCAATAAGAGCACATATATCACAGAATTATTACTGATTTAAGGCCTGAGCAAACAACAGGAATAAAATACTTACCTATGGCTTGCATTCTCTTTTATTTCTGTCCATTCTCTGAATAAATTCTCATGCAAATCCCAGTCAGAATCCCATGAATCTTCTTGCATTGCTATGCCGTGCTGAACTTTAGATTCCACTGTAACAAATAATGTGTTTTTATAAATCTCCACATAAAATCATTACTTAAGGGGAAAACTTATTTTAAATGATTTTCATTATAAAGTTGAACATTACTTACTTTTAGATAGAAAGGGCAATCCTACATAACAATGATTTCCACATTGTAAACTGGGATCAAAATAAATATTTGCAATCTGCAAAACATGTAAGAGCTGATCAATTAAACAGCACAGTAAATCTAATGACAAAGAAAAAAGGAAGAAGATTTCTCTTGAACACAGAAACTTAACATATGCTATATAGAAAAGAGAACTTAGAAGCATTTAGAAATAAGGCATAAACAAACCTTTGATTTTTTTCCTGGCTCTAAATCTTCTTTATTACTTCTTAGCCTCTTATAATAAAACCTTACATCTTCTGACAGGGACCGTATGTGTTGTATTTTCACTTTCTGAGAAAAGGAGTTCATAATGTTCAGGCTCTGGTGAACTACTTTCCCCTACAGAAAATAAAAGGAAATAAGTCTGCAGGATATGCATTTTTCCCTAGCATATGTATTTATTTATGCAGGTTGGCAAAGACCACAGCACTGTTGAAATGCTAAATTGAGATTTTTAACTATGTTATCTTAAAGAAATGCCATTTGCAACACTTCAAGACAGTAGGTTTCTGTGAAGTTGTATTCTTTCCTCCATCTGCTTCCAAACACAGTTCATCCTTCTTTGAAAATTAAGAACACCTGAAATATCTTGGAAGGCTAGGACAACAGCTCTCCTTAATCAAATCATGATAAAAGAAGTATCAGAAGAGGAAAGGCAAGAGAAAAGTTCAATTTTCTGAGCCTCCTATTACTAAAGGGAAACAATCTTTTTGTAAGAGATCACTGCTAGTAATTAGTTGCTATTAATTAGAAATACTCTGAAAGGAAGAGTAAAGGGAAGCTAAGATTACAAACACTACAGGTGACGGAGGGCATTTAAAACGCTCCTTCCTGCTCCCAACTGCAATTAAGACACCAGATGCCAAAACTACATTTAAGAAGAATATAGGAAATTTTTCCTCACACCTTTACACCCTGCCTCCTTTTCTGAGTCAAACAATATATTATCTTTTAAGCATAGAAAATGCAGTTTAATTGTCATGATCAAAATCCTTACAATGCTCAAGCTCTACCCCTGCCCTCAGTTACAAATCAATGATTCTGTGGTCATGTTTTATACCTTACCTCAACACCCAACCCTGACACGTATAGAGGAAACAATTAATAGAAACAAAAGCAGAAAAAAAGTGCAACTCAGGACTGGTGGTGAGTCTTCAGATTTATGGTAAAAAAAATCAGGATGAGCAAATATATATACCCAAGACTATCTTTTAATGAACGTGTTTTTCTTGTTCCCCTTAAATCAATACTTTAGACTTTAAAAAAAAAATTCTTTAAGTTTAAGTGGAGACATGGGTGAGGTCTTTTGCAGGTTCAAAATTTGACTGTGGCCTCAGGAAACAATCACATATTGCAACAGTCTCAATAGCAGTAACTGCAGAGGGAAAGAAACTACAAGAATAAATCCTTCACGGTACAGTCCTGTTAAACTGAACAGGAGGTATGTCCGAGCTTCATCTGTGGATTCCTATGAGTAACAAACTCATCAACTGAACAAGATACAGGTTTGTTACAGTGTCTAGAAAAAATAAATAGTATCTTCCTAAGCATAGCATTTAGACATGAAACGACAGACAAGGGAAAAAAAGATTGTTCATCAGTACTAAGAAAAACAGAACAATGCCATTTAGTATAGAGGTCCTCAAAGATGAGCTTTGATCAGGGAAGAGTTGAGAGGTGGCACTGTGAGGTAAAGATGACACTATGAAGCAGAAGTCAACACAGCTAAGACTTGTTTAAATCAAGACACTGACCTTTACAAGGCCTGTATACACTGTCAGTGTATTGCTGACAACCTTCAACAGAATACCAGAAATCACACTTAGGTACAAATACGCTAAAATTATAAACAGACAGACAGCTCTGAGAACCAGGCAGCTGCAGGAGAATTACATCCTAAGTACGAACTGAAAAGCATGTGTTACTGAAATAGTAGCACCTAGTTATTCCTGGATGGTGTAACTGCCAAGGTTCTCTACCAAACACTGAAACAAAAAGAACTGATGCTATTTTAGACTTATTTTCATAACTAATAGAGCCATTACAGAAGAACTAAATACAAAGTAGCATGAATTCAGTGAGCACAAGTTTAGTTTGAAATGAATCCAAGAAAAAGTAAAAGTAAGTCTGCTATTAATGTTCTCAAATACAAAAAGAGCTAAGTGATAAACTAATGGAAGTAGGAAGTGAAGCTGACTGCTCTGAAAAGCTTGGGGCTTGAACACAGTAAATAGTCTATAATCTTGTCCAAGGTGATAATTATATCTGAATCTATACTCCAAAACAAAATTCAGGAGGCCAAAGGTCCCCCCTGAATGAATAACTGTCTGAAAACATTACTAGAAAAAGCATGAAGACAATAAAAATCACAACAATCAGGGGAAGAGAAAGAATAATGACACCAAGGAAGCTACGCCTGAGAAACACAGGTGCTATAAGTAGTATCTGCTTAAACAAAAGAAAGCAAAAACAAATAAACAAAACAAACACAACGCCCCAAATCCAAACAACAACAACAAAAAAAACCCCACAAAAACTGCAAAACCAAATCAAAAAGCCACAAACAGCAAACAAACAAAACAGAGCCCCGCCAAAAATCAAGCTGACCAAGACTGTGGGCATATTACTATGAAATACTGAGAAGTTCTTTAACTGTTTCAGCTAGAACAAACTCAAAGAAGATTAAAAAAACATTACTTCTTTAAGGTCCAACATGGAACAAAATATTTTAGTGTGGCACTCAAAAGGGACATTCTTCACAAGAATTCTTCTTCTTCATAATAGTAATAAAAATAATTTCTAATAATTCTAATAGATTCACATACAGAGTATAGAAACTGCTTTATCTGCAGTGAAAGAAAGGGAAGTGGACCTTCAAGCTATTTTAGGTTATCAAAAGCTTATGAAGCAGTTCATAATGAAGTTCTAGATGTGGCACTCAGTGTAATAAGTATCCATATAATGGTGAGGCTATATAGTAAAAAAAACCCCAACAGATCTGAAAGATAAAAAACAACTAGTGATCTTCACAACTGTAGGCATGACTATTTGACCTCAAGAGTAGCAAAAGACTTCAGAAGAATTCGTGACACAGGCGATCGGAAGGAAGATGGAATATGTGGCAATTGCAGCAAACATTCACTGAAGTCCTGCTGACTGACCTATTTTCCTCTGATGAGATCTATTCCATTACATGACTATTCCAAGATCCCATTCAAGTGGGCTGTTGAGGAGATGTAGGGAAAACTCATGCTTGGAACACGTGGCAGAAAAACCCCAAACAACCCCCCAAAATAATGACAAACTGATCATAACAGTTCAGTAAAACAATTTCTCCAGCAATTTGACATAGAATTCAGGACAGTGGTCTCCCTTGAAAAGGGCATATAAAGAAAAAACACACCAAGTAAACATTTAATCCTCTCCAACTCTCTTACCGGAAAAGAAGGTGGAAGAAAAACATGTTTTGGGGAGCAGGTCAATGAACCTACAGCAATCACGGCCTTCACTGGTATAGTTAAAATCTGGAGAAAAAAAAAAAAACAACCAAGAGAAATTTAGAAAAAAAACCCTTGCACTTCCAGCCTTTAAATGTCTCTTCCACTTTTAAATTGCATAGAATAACAAAACCCTGAAATTCTACAATTAATGTAGTCTAGGATTATACAGACATTTAAAACACAGAGACATGAATTAAGATATCAACCCATCATCATATTCTGAACAGTCACTCCATACTGTCAGGAAGTACTCCTTTACTCAGCCATCCTCAGTTCTATTCTACATGGAACTGAAAAGCATACTGAAAACATAAGCTCCCCAATGGGGTATTATACAGGTGTCATTTGAATGGGGCTTACTTTGTTGGAAAACAGGAGGGTAACATCTTTAAAGTAAATCAGGGAAAGATACACCCAACTTCTCAAAATGTCCTAAGATGTCACTGTAATACCTCAAGACACACATCGAAAAAGTAGTGTGGAAGGGATGGCAATAAGATTCAAGTACCAATATGAGTAGAATAACTTGTAACGAGCAAGAAAATAAAATGCTTCAGAATCTGTAACTGAAGGATCATATACATGTGTGAGTATATTATAAAAATGCTTAAAATCTCCAACAACTGGCAGAAATTGGGAATTTCCCATTTTCTGTAGCACCATCATAACCCCACAATCAGTGATATAATTTCCTGACTTCACGAGCACAGAGTCACATTTGGGGATTTTTTTTTCAATGTATCACACAAGGATATTAAATACAGATTGCATTATTCATTAGACTGCCTCCTGCAAAAATAAGGCATATGAAGTTGAGGCAACTGGTTGTTCCCTCCCATATTAATCAGTGTAAGGATTCTGTTTCATCAACTGCCAGCAAACTGTGGCAAACTACAGTATGGTTTACCAGGCATGGTGGTATCCAGTCTCTTCAAACCTAATGATTCTATGACTCTCCAGCTTTCACATAGCGTTTTGACAAAAAAGTCTGGCATTACAGGTCAGTTTCAGCAACTGATAGTGTACGGAGAAGCACATTGTCAGCACATGACACGCCCCATTGATGGTTTGAGGATGTGCCTTGTCATTGAAGAACCCAAACTGCAAAACATTAGGTCAGACTTAAATGGATATTTCTCAAAGCCAGATGAAAATCATAATAAAAGCTTAAGTAGCATTCCTATTGCATGATGCAGGGTTAACTTGCAAAGATAACCTGACCTCCAACCTCAACTTCTCTCTCATGCTACAGTCTGTCCACTAAAACAACACTTAAAGACTGAACATATCTTTTGGGCAACACCCATTTATTGTACAATAAATATACCTCATAATCTGTCGTGATTTGTACAGCTCCATCATGAATTCCTTCAAGTTCCTTCGCTATTAGATTTACTCTGAACACTGCATAATAGCCTGATGCTAGGATCACCTGTAAATGGTAGAAAAAGTCACCAATGTATTCCACTGAACAAAATGAAATCTCACTAAGAATAGACTCAAAATCCATTTAAAACCACTGTCAGTGATAAACAAAGAGTTCTCATACATAAGTGACTAACACAAAAATTATCTATTCCTTGTGGTGATAAATTCCCACTCATCCCAGATTAACGATGAGCATCATCTGAGGGTATGGAGATTGGTTAGATTTTGAAAAGGCAGACTTCAGAAAAAGCAATTTGAATACAATGCTGCTCCTTAAAATAAATTTAGGAAGTCTACATGCTCTATCATACTCAAGTTCAGACAAAAATTAAGAACTTTCATCTCTCCTCTGCTAAAATGAAACTGAAAGAAGTTGCAGAGGTTTGTCTTTCTCCCCTCCTAAATCTAGCTTCAAGCAATGGATTCAAAGGATTACTTACTGAAGACTGATCAGATGCAGTAGCATTTTGTAGTTCGTGGTGGTTTGCAATTATTGTTGTTCTGTTTCCCTTTTCAGTTGTTAGAAGTTCTACAGCCAAACCATCCCCTATAATATGCCAGCTTTTTATAGCCAGCTTAAAAAGAACAAAAGGTACTGTTTTCAGTAACAACAATGATGTAATTTTTTTCAAAGATAAACTAAAAATAAATGCATCCTTACCTCTATTGGATTGCTGTTGATGACTGCAAATAAAATGCTGGTAGCTTCTGTTGCACTCAATATGCCAAAATCTATAAATCGCTCCTCAGTTTTTGGAGACAGTACAAAGTACTAGAAAGATTGATAAAAGTATTTTAGCATAAGTGAAATATAAAGTGTGCTTAAACTCTAAGCTCATTAAAAATGCATTAATAACTTTAATACAACAGTACCATGACAATCTCAAAATTCTACATTATTACATTTCCTACATAAAACTAAATCTTTTAAAGGGAACAAAAAAGAATTTTTCAGCAGACACCCAAGTAGAATAAAGAAATAAAGAGTCCTACAAAGTCTCCTCTAATTAGACAGAAGTTGCCAAAAAAAAAGGAAAATACTTACGTCTAGAAATCCTGTGTATGCTCGGACAGGTAGGTGAAATTTAGAAGCATTGGTGATAAGTAGAATATTGTTATCTATGTGAACAGATGATGTGGAAGGCATAAAACGAAGTGTAAAAATGTATCTGGATTCATTAGGTGGAATTAAGACTGGTTTACTGAAGTTCTGGACCTAGATCAGTGAACAATGAAGACCAAGGTTACAATTCAACGAAGTGCATCACATTTAAGCATTTACTAATAGGTAAAAGCAATCACTGAAATGGGACTTACTTTAAACATTGGTTTTGCTTCTTCTGGTAACACAACATCGTGTATAAGGACTGCAAAACTGAAGGTGTTTGTTAGATAGATCAGTCTTTCCACAGAATCGGCAGCACTGTCACGGATGTGAAAGAGTGTGGCAGCATGATCAAATCCTAAATATCTATTAAAAGAAAACAGTGTAAAGAAAATAAAGATTATCCTCAAAGCGTTTTCCTTACACAAAGACTAGAATTCATTATTTCAAACAACAAAAAAGGTACATACCCCACTGCATGCTGAAACTATATTATTAGCACTACAGGGACGTTAATAACTAAGTAATTCAAATAAGGCAAGAAAACATGTAAATCAGAATAATAGGAGGACGAAAAAGAAGTGTTGAAGTATTAGGACAATTTGCAAATTATGCGTATTTCTTATTAACCAAATCATGTGTCTGCAGAACAAAAATTCTGATAGGTAAGGTTTAGTTTGTTTGCCTTTAAAATACTCTACCAATTCTGTTGATAAAGTAGCACCTCATTCAAAATGTTTTTAAAGTCAACTTAGCCATAGTTTGTAAATAAGTAACAAAATCCAAGGAAACACTGAGAGTTCTTCCAAAATTTTGCTTAAAACCGAAAGTATTTTCTCTACCCTTATTTCATATAGCAGTAGAACAGCTAATGCAAAACCAGAAATATTTCCAATACTGCATTTTTAAAATGTCTTATCTGTAGTCTTCAGCTGCTCCAATAAACAACTCACCAAGGTCAATTTTAACTCAAGCCTTGAAACCAACTTAAGAATGGCAAAGACTACCTCCTCAATTTGCTTATAAACAGGAATATTCCCTTCTAATTTAGAGCATTTAGTTTTTGAACAGTTCAGTTACTGGAAGCTTACCCATCCAACACTTCTGCTTGATACGGTATTTCAAGTTTGGAATAGCTCTTCTCTTTTGCTTTAACAGTTATTTTCCCAGAAGACTGTGATGCTTTTTTTGCTTTTGATGCTGTACACACAAGAATATAAGAAGTTTGTTAGAGCTGAAAAAAATTGATCCATTAAGTTAGACTAGAATGAGTGGAAGAACAAAACCACTGAGCTAGCCCAGAAATTAATTACCATGGAAGGAAAAAAGTGGAGCTTAAGGAAATTAATTTCAATAAGCAAACTGACATGGTGTTAAGTCTCTGAAGCAAGAGATCCCAATTCTGCATTCTTCCCATTTAACACCAGTTAGATGACCTGCCTGATTTAGTAAGCTTATCTACAATAGGGAAGCCTGATTATTCCTGTCATAAAAATAACTTGAACATGTCCAGAGGATAATTTGGATCCCAGATGAACTTATATCCCCACTAAGAGTACGGAATATATCTACCCCTCCCCTAACAGAACAGAAGCCTGAGATTGCTGGGCCCCTCACTTAGAGTTACCAGTTGAGAGGAACTTTGGGCCAGAAACATAACAACTTCTTAATACTGAAGAAATGAAAGACAACCTAAACTTTACAAAAATAGAAGTAGAATCCACGTAAGAACCCAAACTACACAAGCACCAAGAGTGATGCTCACAGGTTTGCTCCAAAATCACAGAACAAGCAATGTTAGCCTGGTAGCAACAGTGCCAAAAAAAATCAAGGGGATTCAAATACTAATTAAGAGAAAACACCAAGCCCCCAAAGCCCCTGCATGTAATTAGGACAGCTGAAATTGAAAATATTTAAGGCTGGCTGCTTCACTGATAAGAATTCATCAAATCAATTCCTTAAACACATTAGGCAGCTTAACTGGGTATTTTTCCTAGGAACCACCATTCCTTCTAAGATGCACCATATGTTAGCCAGTAGGTCCTCATATAACAATTCCCACCAGCTTCAAAATCTGAATGTATTATCATCTCAGGCTGACAGAATTTATCTATTTCAGAATTTATAAGCTAAAACATACTCCGCGTGTCTTAAAAACCATGAGCTATTAAATTTCTAAAGTGCTAATCCATAAATGATAATAAAAATCAATTCTCTCCTCTTTATCCATGCAACTTCTGTAATTATGTCTACCACAAGTATTGCATTTATAAGATTCCATTTTTAAGCAATCCAGGCAGAAAGACCTACAGCACCAACTAATATCTTATAGCAGTAACATCTGCGGACTCACCACCATTTTAACAGTTGATTAAATCTCTATAAAAACAGAGGTGCCTTCCTACAAAATGTCAGCATAGTATTTAAAGTCACACTATGTAGGAGAAAAATCACAGAATACCAGGTTGGAAGGAGATCTCAAGGATCACTCAGTCCAACCTTCCCTGGCAGAAGTACAGTATAAACAAGATGTCTCAGCACTCTGGCCAGATTGATCATAAGTGCCCAACAGTGCAGAATCCACCCCTTCTTGGGGAGATTATTTCAATGGCTGATTGTTTTCAATGTGAAAAATTTTCTTCTTTTGTCTAAGCTGAATTTCCCCAGGAGTAACTTGTACGTGTTACCTTGTTCACTAGGATTTCTCAAAAACAACTGTCTGTTTAAAATAAAAATACATTTAAATAATCAGTGCCTTAACATAAGAATACTGCTATGTTTATTAGAAAAACTAAGAATACCTTCTCTTGTCATCTGTATTTACCAGTCTAAGATACTTGCTGATCATGAACAAGGACAATCCTTTCAGAAATAACTGAAATTCAAAAGAACTGTAAGCCTTTTCCAGGTAGGAAAATTCTATTTCCTTCTCAAAATTATAAACAGCATTTTCTTAAGAGAGTGAAAATAATCAATGAAACATCAGTAAGTTTTCAGAAGCACTTGACAAGTTCTAAGAAGAGAGGAGCAGTACTTACCATCAAAGCTAATACTTGCAACTTTGGTATATTTACTTTCAGAGGCTTTTAACGTAACGGGCTTGAAATGTACTGTTATAGCTTCGTTCTGTGGTGTAGGTCTAACACTCTGCAAATAATCAAAATATGAAGAACCTGTAAATTTATCACTACTAACATGCTGTGAAGCCTTCATGTGTCTTTCACAGTGATACTAGTGAAACTGCAACTAGTTTTGGCCAAGGTCTTACAGGTCTGTCTTTCCTATAACAAAGCAGCATTACAAGTGGTTTTAGAATTTTTTTCAGGTCCTACAAATTACTCAGTCAATATGCAGGAAAGTGGGTAACCGTGAGTTTTCCTTGGGGATGTTGAATTAAGTGACAGTATGGCCAGAAAATGCTAATAAAATAGAAAATAAACCTGATTTAAATTAACATTTAACTTTTATTCTTAATGCTGCAGGGCTAAAATAGCTAGGCTATCTGTTTCTGGTGCACTCACTAACAAAGCTGTTAACTGACTTGTGAAACTACCAGAGAGGATACAGACATCTCCCTTGTCTCTAATCCCATGCTAAGTCTGCAGAGAAAAAAATAACTAACTGTATAGAGAAACATTTTATAGATCTGTGATGACAGTCGTTCTACACTAACACTTTACAAGGTCACCTTTTACATCTGAGGATTACTGTTTTAAACTAAATGGAAAAGGTAAATGGGCATTGCTGGAAGAGTTATTGTGTCAGGTATTAGCCAGAGCTGCTTTGTAGAGGTACTCATTGCTATGCAGCAGGATAAAGGATTCCATGTCACCTGAAGACTCTATAAAGATTGCTAGCAAACTCTCTATCTAGATTCAATGGAGAAACCGGGCATGAAGCATTTAAATGCTCTTATTCTTGTTTTGCTTTAAATTAGGACCACTGCCATGATTCTTCCTCCCCAGCTGTCTTGTCTTGCTTTAAGAACAGCTCAGCTGCTCGTGTAGCAGCTGTTAAGCCACAGCAAATTACAGGATGCTGTATTAAGGAAACTGAAATGAGCGCTGCCTTACCTTCTGCTGGGCTGCAGAGGTTTAGCACCTGCTTGGTAAGCAGCTGAGCCTTTCTTGGTCAGGGAGGAGCAAAGCAGACAGCTAGTGGTACAAACCAATTACAGTTCCTCCAAGCCAAGCTGTCCTTGATTGTAAATTAAAGCCATAAACGTGTGCATAAATAACTAAGTTCTGCAGACCACACGATCCTTAGTGGGAACAAGCAGCACTACTCCTGCAGCTAATGAATAATCTCTGTTAACTCAACCAGAAGTTTTGTATTTTGGATTTACAGCACTGACCTTTGTCCACCACCATGTCTGCATAAACGGGGTGCAGATATTCGGTATTTCTCTTCATAAGTCAATTAATAACTATCTTGATTTTCTTCTAATGAAATCCACACTACAAAACTGAAATCTTGACATATCTTTTTTTTTAAAAAAACCTCTTAAATCAGATG
Source organism: Daphoenositta chrysoptera (assembly GCA_013397915.1). Lineage (NCBI taxonomy): Eukaryota > Metazoa > Chordata > Aves > Passeriformes > Daphoenositta > Daphoenositta chrysoptera. Next base: position 1,445,205 of record VZRO01000700.1, read on the forward strand.
AAACCAAAGCTGTGATAAAGTTCACAACTTTTGCATGGCAGAGAGGACAGCCATTTTTAGAAGCTGTTTTCATGCAAAATGCTTTAATTACTGGTTTGAAATAATGCTGATTTCATTTAGTAAATCAAAGTGGAAACACTCAAAAGGACGGCCTGTTGCCAGAAAAATGGCAGGTTTCAGAAGTGTATCTCTTAAACCACAAGTGCAACAAACCTACATGTATTTACTCAAAATGTCTACAGCTGGAGAATTTAGTTAAGGGGGGAATTTACACTGTTTTATTGAAAATTTCTCAACCACATAATGCAAATTTCTCATTTGTTGCTTGATTACAAGCTATAAAGGGAAATACAGAATTAAGACAACTAAAGAAAAACATCCTTAAGAATCCTTTCAACTTCACTTTCCTCAAATTTCAACCTATTTCAAATAAAGCTCAAGTAAAACCTGTCCTGAAATATGCATTAAAAATCATCAACTATGGACAGATCTTGAAAATACTTTCAAAACAAGTTCCATCAAGAACATAATACTACCAGTTTTCTCAGAAAATTTCTTAACACCAACTTTTTTACCAAAGAATAATTTTTAATAGACATGCTTCAGTAACACACAGCTCTCTCACAGAATGCCCCACTCAAGATTCCTGACCCCACTCTGTAAAGACACATGCAATATTTAGCATAACTGCAGAAAAATTAAGACCTTAAATGTTCTAAAGGACACAAAGGGGGGCTAAAACTCTGTGCTTTTGCAGGAGTTCTTGAGAAAGACTTTGAAGGTTTCAGGACTCTTGGACTACGTGTATTCCAATAAACTAAAGAATATGGGTTGAAAGACTGGTACATGTTCATGTGTAACTGTTTACCAGTCAGAAGGCTCCTGAACCTAGTTTTGTCTTGCCCACTTGCATAGACAAAAAAGCCCTGTGGCTACAGGAAGCAGTTTTAGGCTGGTTCCATTAGTGTCAGAACCACTACTGTTCTTTTATTTGCTTTTACAGACACAACTGTTAGTAATTTCTTGGCCTTCTGTATAAACAGAAAAACCCCTAACTAACTAAAGTTCACTTTCTCCATGAAGAACCATCCAGAACAGGCATGGAATAAACTACTACTAAAGTGTAATCTTTGATAACTTGTGATGACACAAGACACATGCACTCAAACATGCAGATGAAAATGTAACACAGAAGTTACAGAACTACTTCTTGCAGATTGTTAAGAGAAATTAACCCCTATTCTAAAAGTTGGGACAGAACTAAATACTTTCTTATGCAAACACTTTTGTTTTCAAACTGATACAATTCAGCTTCACTAAGGCTGTCCTGAAGTTCCTGGATCTTCATGCATCAAACATAGTCAGGACCTCAAGTTTTGAAGTGTCCCTTTGCTTTTACCAGTCAAATAGGCTTAAAGTGCCTCAAGGAAACACAAAATTTTCATTATAGAGAAGGGATAAAAGAAAGTCTTCTATAATCTACATTTACCAGATTTTTGACAGAATGGCTTAATTGTTGCAGCATGACTAGTTCTTCCAGTCATAAAATAAGAATTATCCTCCTTAACAATGGAACAAACCCTACAAAATGAGGGAGATATTAAAAGGAGTTTTAAATCTTGAAAAAAAAGTGACTTGGTCTTATTTTCCTCAACCAATTTGTTGGACCACAGCATGACTAAGTACTTGAAGGCAGAACAACTACAACTCTGGCAACAGTATTAGCAGTCTCTCACACACTGATGACCTGAAGATATTTAGTTCCTCCAGCACCCAGCTTAAACATATGCTAAATATAGCCCTGGCCTTTTCTTCTGACATTAAGACGAAATTTGTCACACAGCTCTGTCTCACTGCTTTTAAACCCTAGCTCTAAAGGGTGAGAAGTCTATTTGTCAAGCTTTCCTAGAAGTAAGCTATTCACCAAGTTCCCTCCAAAAATTTTTTACTCTTGCTTAGCACTTTGAAATTCCTTAGTTGGCACAGCAGCAGAAATTCACAGAGTCCCTTAATGAAAAGGGCAATTGAGTTAATGTGCCATGTGGTACACTGAAAAACACATCATGTCTGGACCTGTGTGGTAGCTTTTTCTTTGCAAAAGTGAGTCCCAAAGGCTTTAAAAATAACAAATCAACTGCTTTGATACACAATAAAAAAATAATTTATCTGGAAAAGCTTTGTCATGATGTGTATAATGGTTATCAACTGACAGCCTTCCATTGGATCAATATTTATGGTTTATAGCCCATAGTCTGAAGACCACAGATTAAAAAAAAAAAATGGATAGGCTTGGGGTTTTTTTAAATGGAGGAGTATGAACTAGGCACTACACTACCAGGTATTAGAAGTGATACTGATGACCTGAAAAGATGATTATTTGCATTGTACTCAGCAAGTATATTACACACTTTAAAAAATAAAAAAACAAAAGAAAAACTGTCAAATCTAAGAAGACAAACACGCAAATATAGCTGGAAAAATAATTTAATGAATTTACCAACTCTCTCAATGCAAAAATCATATACAGGTCTTTTTGGTTTTTAAAACCCTCTATGGAAGTTGTGCTATAACTTACAAAGCCATGATTCCTATAGGATCACCTGTCCTATAGTGCAATAAGTATTAGGACATCAATGAATTAAAATCTTTAGTGCAATAAGCATTAGGACCTCAATGAATTAAAATCTTCTTGCACTATACTGTAAGTTTCCCTTGTTTGCAGTATACTGTAAGTTTCTCTTGACCTGAAAATTATTAGTGAATAACAGCTTAGCAAGCACTGCAATGGACTATTGTCACTGTGAAAAATTCTCTTCATCACTAAAAATATGTCCTGTTTCTACTTTAAATTCATCTAGCCTCAGTTTTTAGTAGCCTAAGGTTTTGCCAGATCTCTACTATTAAAACACTGTTTCTCATAGTTACAGCTTCAAGCTTTACAAACACAGAAATGCTCTCCAAGATCTCAGTAAGGAACCTTTGCCAATCCTTCAGTCATTCTTCTGGCTCCTCTGGTTTCTTTTCAACACTTCAACACTTTTTGAAGTGCACTGGGACAAGGTATAGCTAGCTACACAACTAAATCTGGAGAAGAAGGAAGACAGGAAGGGGAGAAGGAAGAAGTGAGAAAAATAGTGGGCAATGAGAAAAACCACACAGGAAAAAGGTATGAATGAACAAAGGCGGACTACCAGACTAGAGCCAAAATCCTGTAATAAAAACAGAAAGTAGAAAATCCAGACGCTAGAATTCTGAAGCTAGCTGCACTTCACATTCAGCAGCAGTGGTCTTACTGCAAAGGGCCCTACAGTGTTTGGGTTCTTTTTGTATTTCAAGCAACAAAGCAGATAAGCTCAAGAAAACAAGGGTCAGTTTACAGTCAGCTCTTGAAAGCTACTCTTTGCTTACCTTGTAAAATTATGTTGGGTAACTGCTTTTTACACTGATGTGTAAATGTGATGTATGTATGATGAGGACAAAGAATCTCACAGACTCTGTATTACTCTCACTCACTGAACAACTGTGAATACTGTTCTCAAGTATAAGAGTTTCCAAAGGCTCAGATATTGCAGGCACAGCCTAAAAATGCTGTTCAAAGCATTCAAATGAGGCTATGAAGCAAATTAATTCTACCATGCATAAAAATTATTTGCTCTGCTTTTAAGTTACATTTTCAGTCACACATAACCTAGCTTTTAATTCTGAACACTATATGCTGAGCCTGTGAATGACCAATTTTTATGAGAAAAAGTAAATCCAAGTAGAAAATTTCAAATTGAAAGAAAATAAAACTTACTGTAATTGGCACATCTTTTGTTCCTGAATTTAATAAATGCAGATTTAAAATTTTTGGCAGATCTGTTAAAGAACAAAAAACACAGTTGTCTATTAGGCTACTTTAACATGTGAAACTTATACATTTACACTAGCTGGTTTCTTATATAACTCCACTGTTCTGTGTTAAAAAGTTGTACTAACATGACAGAACAGCCAGTCAAAATAGCTAGCCCCAAGAATCTGACACAAACTGCATTTTTGTGTATTAGCAGGTATTACATGCTTCAGCTTACCACTCATATTTCTAAAACATTAAGAAGGGAACAGGCTAAAAATACTACAACTGAATGACTTTGTCAGATGCACCCATGTTCAGAAGAAATTACTCTTACTTGAAAATCTTTACATGTTAAGGAAGTTGCAAGGAAAAGTTCTTCAGAAGCTATTGTTTTTTAGTGGCAAAAAAGATATATACTATTTTTCTTCAGCAATAAATCCCTCTTACAGTTAAAAAAACCCCTCCGATTTTACTACTTTCTGATATATATATATTTCTCACTAAACAATATTAATGTAAGCATAAACTGTTAAAACAACTGGAAAAGGTCCTATCATAAAACATTTGATCAAGTTTGCACACCAGGTTGTAAGTCAGGGAACAACATTAGTGCTACACAGTTGCACATGGCGTAGTCTGAAAAGCACTTCAGTTCACTTAGTTTGTGAACTTGTTTTGAAAGATTGCTTCACATCTGGGTAAGTTTTAATGATTTTCAGACACTGGGAAAAGTGAAGGTGTGCAAACTACTGCTTGCTTGTACACACCCCAAGTACTCTTGCATCTGTGCCCTGTTGTAACCCACTGTTATCTGTCTTTTTAAAAGCATCATTCCACAAGCAACCCTGAAGAGTACAAAGGTAGCTGGGCTTTCCCCTCCCCACCCTATTCCTGATAAATACTTTGAGAACTGAAGAATGGTTTACCTTGTGTTCGTAGTGTACCAAAATCTAGCATTTCTGTTGATGAATAGATTCCTGGGGCTTAAAAAAAAAAAGTTACAATTTTCTTATTATACTAAGAATTAATTTGAATAACTGAAAAAAATCCCAACCAAAACACAAAACAAACCCAAAAATCAAAAAAACCCCAACCACTCTTTCACAAACCTGTTGTAACTTCTACTTCAACCGGGAGAATAATAAATTCTGTGTTGTCTGAGGCATTTGTTTTTATTCTAATAAAGGCTGTATGATTATCTGCTTCTCTTGAAGAAAAGCTGGCTCTCATCACTCCTTTTGTTTCATAGGGAGGTATTTCCTGATAAATAATCAAAGCACATCTATGAGAGCACAGTAATTACAAAAAAAGCTATCACATCAAATTATTAAAATAGAAGCATTAAGTATAATTGTGTTAAGAGAAAAAGCTACAATAGCAGGAAGAGATAGACTTCATAGAACTAAAATTACCATTAAATTTATAAAGAATAGTTGTAATAATCTAATATGACACTGATTAAAAATATGTATATGCACGAGAACTTTCACGTCCCATTTGATTGAGTGAACGATTCTATGATTCTAAGTTTTATGTATTATATTTGTGGTAAAAAGACAGTAGACTAAATTAATGGAATCTGGCAAGAAACAAAAGATATTCAGAAAAAATGTTGACAGTAACATCAAATATTGACTTTGCATATTCTAACTGTTTTTTCTCCAAAGAAGACACAAGCCATACAGTTTCAGTGCCAAACACAAACTAAAATAGAGCACAACCCCATGTAGACAGAAGCTTGTGGAGCTCCAGGTTTATTAGTCACCATGTAATTTAAAGGAAAAAGTAAAAACATATTTTAGTTCTGTACCATGCCTATTCTATCAGTTCTAATCTGCATTCAGGGTTTGAAAGACAACTCTTTCTGTATTAGCTGGACACAGTTGCAGCACAAGACTAACTTCAGCACCACAGCTGAAATACTAACATTGGATTGTCTTTCCTGTCATATTACAGAAGGTCTGAGGATTGGATTTTTAGCTAGAAGATGAAAACCTTGATTTGAAATTTTCTAAGGCACCATGACTGCAGATGTATTCTTTGAAAACTGTTGAATACCAAAGTAAGTAGATTACAAGTTCTGTTTTCACACTTATTCACAGACCCAACATAATGCAGCCATTCAATAATGTTTCAAAGGATGTGATCTGACTCTTCCATACGTGTAACTAGGGATCCAAAGCTGGTTGGATCCCTGAAGTAACTTTGAAGAGTGATTACAAAAATACTCCTGCATATGCAGACTGTTTCATCCAATCATTCAAGCATTTGCCATCAGAACAATTCTATACAATTATGCATATCCATATGTCAAAGTATCATCACCATATTTCAAATATTTTCTTCATTTTGAAGCTTTTTCTAACTGCAGTGCAGCTCTTGACATAACCAATACAATGATTGTATCTGTGTGTTTCCTCCTACTGGTTTGATTTCTTCAAGCTGTCTTATTGTTTTGAAATACCAATGGTTGTGTGAAAATGCATACCAATGGGTATGAAAATTAATGGATATAAGAAACAAGAAGATTAGTCCTTCCGAGACACTGGAAGCTTTCACATGCATGTCATCAGGGCTTTAACTGGCAGCCTGGCTGGGAGAAGCTGAAGAGCTACATGCTCTGAAAAACACCTCCCTTGAGTTCTCCTAACAACTAGGAAGAGGCTGTCTTTAGAAGCAATGCAATTTGACTAAAACAGTGTCAAAACATTAGGACATTTATGTTTTAAAATCCATTTTCATGTGAACATCTAATATGATGTTTCCAGCATCTGTTTCCACTGCATTTTTTTAAAAGTTGTGATCTGTGTTAATACTTATTTCCTTGCAACTTTTGTACCCAAAACTAAAATAATGCCATTCTAATGGACTTTCTCCAGAAAAGACAAGAATTAAGTATTGTGATTGTCCTTTGTAACTCACTTGGAAATACCCTGATTTACTTTGCCTTGGAAATATCCTCTTAAAACAAATATAACTCTCACATGACTGTAATGATACGCTTGAGCAAGAGACAAGCTTAGGGCCCAATGGCTCTGAAGTCTCTCCCAGACCAAAAAATCAAATAATTCTAACTGAAAAGGAAAATAAGTTTTGTATCTAGCTGGACATTACCAATGGTGTGATATACAGCATGGAGCCAAAAACTGTACCTTCGGGATGCTTCTAAATTTTATTTCACTTCAAGATACCAGTATGTGTGACTTCAAATCAGATTTAATGAGCCAGCCCATGAGTCAATCCAATCCACTACCTTGTCTCTAGCAGCAAACATGAGGAGTAAGGAGTAGCTGCAGGGCATGCATGTAGGGATATTTTCCACAACAGTTTCCAGCCACTCTCAACTCACGATCTAGGGATTTGCTTCAGCTAGACACACTGCTGTTTTATTTAGTAGTCCGTGATAGATTTTTCTTCCCTAAGTTTGTTCAGCTTCATTTTCAACCCATGTGTGCTTTCATAGAAATTTGCAGGAAGGACCTTTTATGTTAAAAAAACCCCACCAACAAAAAAGCCAACACACAAAAAATAAAAAATCCCTAACCAACAAACCAAACAAAGAAAACATGTATACTTTTTCTGTGGGTTAGATCCAGCTCACAGGCCTCCAGGACTGAAAGCTCAGGTAGGTATAATTCATTCTAATGGGAATCATTTTGTTCTTTGCATTTCAAAATGACACAGTTCAATACATATGGCTTATCTTAATTAAACCTTTCAATCAACTCCTACTACCACAACATTAACAGACCCTGTTATTGTTTCCATTTTTATGGGGTATTTTAATGATTACATGACAAGAATCAAAGTTAGTAAAAAAATCCCAAAGCCTAAGCTCATATCAAAATAAAACCTCCCCAATAAGTACAATGAGTGCTGCAAGACATGACTACTCACCCATAGCTTTCTTGTACCTCCCTGCTGACCTGTTGGAAGCTCTAAATGGAGATCACCTCCACTGGAATACATTTCTACCACCTGAGGTGGATAAAAGGAAAAGGTTAGCACTCAGCCTTAAAGGGATCCCGTTTAGTTATCAAGTACTATCATGTGCAATGGCATAGGTTAGTGACCACTGGAATATCTTACAAATTCACTTTAATGCTGATATAGCCATTTGCTAGTGCTACACTTTATGTGCTTTTTAGAGCATTTTACAGTTTGTCAATCACTTAACAGAATCAGCATATGGTTAGGTAAAGACATCAATCCTGCCTGAACAAAAGAATGTTTTCCAACATTACATACTGGGGTATACTCAAACAACGCCTTATGCTGTGCAAACCAGACAGAATGAAGCTAAGAGGCATCACTGGATTACAAGATCTGTTTAACTTTGTTTGCTTCAGTATTCTTCCTAATTACCAGTGAAGTTTAAGTCTTTATTTTTCAGAAATTACAACCATTTTAAAAACAGAAATTTCAATGTAAAACCTCAGTTTAAGAAATTAAGAGATCTGCGACTGTAATCTACAATGTCTAGAACTGATTTGCATTTGAGCAGAAAAAAAATCTTAAAATATGAAAGACATGACCTCAAATAGCTCTTAAGGTCAAATTTTAAGAAGTACCAAAATAAACAAAATTTCAGTTTAATACCATAAACGAGCATTTAATGATTTTTCTCATAGGCTCACCTGCAAAGGTTCACTGTGAGGGTTATGTATATTTATTATAGGAGAGAAACTGCTATTTACAGGAACTCGTGCCCCAATAAATGGGCGCAATCGATAGGGGTTCGGAACTCCAATGCCAAACACCTGGTTCAGAGAAAGAAACACAAACCTAAGTCACTGCATGTAATTGCTGCAGAGCCTAACATGTATACCCATTTTAGCAATCCACCAAGAACTCTTTTTGATTAATTTTATAGTATACTTATAACCAAACCTTTAAAACCAGTATCATACTACAGCTCTGAAATAAAGAAACTGGTTTAGTTTGCAGCTAAAGGCTATTCCTCATTTCTACTATTTACTTACACGTATACTGAAAACCAGGAAATCAAAAACGCACCCTTTTTTCTGACACTCTGGAATACTAGATACCAGCTAAAGTATAATGAAATATGAAATGTTCCTTTAATCATATTATGAAACAATTCATATTGGGAAGCATTTTTGTTGTTTGCAAAACATTGTCATGGTAAGGGTCATATTCTTTCAACAAGAGGATTTCTCACATTTTTCACTTTCTCTCATCTGTCTGAATTATCTTTCTGAATCTCCAGTGAGTAATTTTTTGCCAGCTTAATGAATAACATTGCCTTGCAACTGGATCAGATAAGTAAAGAGCTAAAGGACGAGCTGGATCACTACAATGAGCCACTAAAATAACACACACAAAAAAGGTATCGGGAGAATTGTAAATTAATTTCATTGATCTGGATTACAGTACTGCCCTACAGATCTTTACAATGGTGTACCCATGTTACAACAAACAGCAGGGATGGAAACTTCTTCAACTGGGCTGATGGAAAAAAAACCCAAGCCAACAACCCACCACTATTGTGCAAATATCCTTGGATGTTTAAGCATCCCATAATAGATACTGCTTTGACTGATTCACACTTCACTTTTCTGGAACGAGTGCAATTCTCTTACCTGATAAGTAAATACCCCATGATTAGAAGTGTTAATAAATAAAGTGTTCTCAACGTTTCCCACTACTCTTGCGAGGAAAACGACATCAAAGGACGTATTCCCTCCTGGAAGAATTTTCTGGAAAAAATAAAAGCAAGCAAGCAGAGGGGTAAACAAAACTGTTTACTGAATAAATTGCATCATGCAGATGAACAATAGTTTTCGTGCTACATAAGATCCTCATGTGTTCTTTATGGAATACCGAAGTTAGAAAGTCAGTTGCAGATTTGGAAAGAGAAAAGTAGAACTTTGAGACAAATGAAATGTGTAACAAACTAATAAAAACAGCAATAATTTAGAACTATTATCTAGGGCAGGATCATATTTAATTGAATTTTTGCAATGAATTCTGAATTTAGAGTCCAGCTTATCACAAAGATATTTTAAACTGATAGTTCAAAGGTCACTGGAGAAATGCAATTGCTACAAGACTTCCATAAATGCCACAGGTTGCTTATTACAGACAGGTTTTCTGAATTTTTTCATGTTTAATGGCTCTTGTTAAGCCACAGGCCCTGCAGACAAAAGTGAAACTAGAGGACTCTATCTGACAGCAATGTGGTTAGGAGTTAACCACTGACACCACGCTTTTGAACGTGCAAGTTCCTGTAACACAATTACTTACAGCCCTAAGTACATTGGAGTGACTACTGCATACTAACACAACTTCATGTGACTTAGAATATTCAGAAAAAGTACAGAAACGGTTTGTTTCTGTAAGTGCTCTAAGGAAATGTACTCACTTCAGCAACAAAGGAGACCTGCTGTTAAACCATCAATTACAATATACATTTCCAACGTAGTCAGAACTCCTTGTATTTCTGTGCTCAGTTCAAATTTGCTCTGATGAGAGATGAAGAACTGCAGTATCTTAATACTTCTAGGTATGTAATTATTGCAGTAAGTCACTTTTTTAAAGAAGCTTCCATTCAGATTGGAGAGGGGGAAGAAAAGTTAATTTTGAGAAAGCAAAAAAAGCTTACCCTATTTTGGAAAAACGATGCATGAAAATGTGATGTTGTAGCAGATATTGATACTAATGTAATTGTTTCTTCTGAGCTAGGGTTATGTAGGTAAACTTTTTCCATTTTTGGCATTCCAACTGGCCTGTCAAAATAGAGAGAGAGAAAATATTTTCAAAATGTTAGAAATCTAGACAATTGAGCATTGCACCTTTTCCCATTACACCAGATAGGAGCATAAAAGTGAGGAACATTGACAACAGAGCTTTACATTTAATGCTTTTTTCAAGTAACGTATGTAACTTGGACCTAGAAGAATTACTTACTTAACATATTTTCCTTTATTTTATTGCTTACTTTTCCTGAAAGTTTACCTAATGTTGCATCATGGTCATGAAATTCTATTGTCAGGTTTTTACTTCAGAATGAAAAGAAGCAAAGTTTTCTATTCCTATGCTAGAACCTCTAAATAATTATCTTAAGACAGGGTGTACACAGCAACTGAAAATAAACAGAACACACCCTAGACAAAAGTCTAAATGCCAGTTTTTTTCCGTGATACATTGTAAGTAGTCTTACCCAGAACCCAGAATTTTTCTGGTATTATATTTTAGAATATGCTCTACAGAATTAAGCATGCAGACATGTACAGCGACAACTATTTTATTTGAATTCATACCTTAAGTAAAAAAATTAAGACTTGAGACAAATTCTAGAATTTAGGAATGCTAAAACATGGAAGTTACACAGTCAAACAACTGCACAATTTTTCAGTAACAAGACATGCTAACAAATTTATTTGACACAAGCTTTTGGTTTGTTTCTTTTTGCTTACAACAGCTGAGGTGACAATAGATGCTCCAGCTTCAGCAATTATTTTTCAGACTTTACTGTCTCTTCATAATTTTTTTCAAGCCTTTTAACTCATACATGTTAAATATCAGCACCACAGCACTAATAAAGCGTGCAGATGACAGATTAAAAATTGCTACATTTGGAATTCTGGAATTTAAAATAGCTAACTCTTAACTTTCAGGCTACATGTACTCCATGCAGCACTCCCATGTCACTAGCTCCAAACACTGCAAGGACACCAAAACCACTGATAAGAATTACTACCTGTAGTACTTGCAGTGATGATGACCAGAAACAGGCAGCTTTTCTGCCATCCTCAATTAACCTTAACAGACCAAATTAATATGTGCTATTGCAGTCACATTTTTTCAGAGGGGGTGTGGAGTATATCTCAACAGATGAGCCAACATAACTGTGCTGTAAATTAAAGGCTCCACTGAATGGAGAATTTAGTGACAATAAACAAACTATGACACAATTTACAAAGTAATTGTGGTTACAGAACCTCCTACACATGAAACATGGACTAAAGAAGCAGGTGCTAAAGACCATGTTACTAATTCAAAGACACAATTATGAACCGTCAATAAATTACATCATCACTAACAGAAAAATATATCTGCACTCTGCCACTATAAAACTTTTTGCTTTGCTTGCCGAGTCCACCTAATTTCATGTCTCCATCAGCAAACAATTGTTCTTCATCCTACTTTCACTGTCAAAAAATCTCATTTTGACTCCTCTAACTTCACCAGTAACTAAGACCACAATTTCTCTCACCTTTCAAAACCTGTACAAAACCAAACATCTGGGTTAAGCCCTAACAGAAAGTACTTTTATCTCTTGCCGGCATACATGGGGATGTCAGAAAGGGAAATGGTTTATCAGCTGTGACACTTTGCATTAACTACTGTAACTGCTACACTGTTGATCAATGGAATTAAACAGTAAACCTATGCACCTGTTTTTCTTTTGCTAGGAAAAAGCTTACCAGACCAGAGGAGTGCAAATGAGAGCCAGCCCTCCAAATTTTCTCATCTCTACCTGAACCAAAAATCCCACCGTAACAACAAGCATGCAAATCCACAACCAAGAAAAGTGTCTGCTGATAGGGAGTTACTCAGCACACCCTGAATTCTGAACCCACTGCTTCAAACACTCTTTCACTGACATCACTCCAGATATTCTTGAGTATTTTATCTGCTTGGTAACTATGAAAGGCAGAAGCTTCTATACCAATCAACACTTCTGCAGCAAATTCCTTGTTCAGACAAAGTGGTCAAGCCTTAAACTAGAACTCCAATTCTACCAACACCGTTTTTGGGTTTTTTTTAAAGGGAAGAAATAAAATGGTTGATCTCCTCCAACACTAAAGAAAGCTCTTTCAGCCTGAAGATCAGCTGTCTGTTCCCTAGTTCTTATTTTTCATTCTCCTTAGTGGAAGACATGGTCCCAGTGCCTTAGTGCAACTTTTTTACTTGCCACAGTGCAGTTTTTGGACACTTCTCTTCCCCACAGCACATTCAGCAGCTTGTCAAGTAGGGGAAATCACCCTCCTACTCTGTAACAAAGCACTCCAACCACGCTTCATATGAGGAGTTTAACAGCAAAAACTAGAATCAAACTGAACAGTTCCTTCCAACCACAATAGCAGGAAGAGAGAGATGAGTAGATTTTAATCACTGTATTACATGTGAGCAAATGACATGACTAGTGTATCATTTGTGGTCTCTAAAGAGAAACAGCTATGTGCTGAAAACTGAAGATCAGAGTTCACTTCAGTGACACTTATGATGCATCATATGTGACATCACAAAGCCAAGAAAATGATCTTGAATGAACTGGAAATAGCAAAGTACCAGTCGCTCATGTCAGAAAAGTAGTTTGCAAATAAAGCTCAGTATCCAGGAAATATTCCAAATATTAAAAATCTTTAAGACCTTCATGTTTTTCCAGTTCTGAAAAGAAGGGACAATCCATCTATTTGATAGGCTCAAGTCTATAAAAACAAACTGGTAGGGAAATAGCCATGACCAACAACACAGCTCTCTAATTTCATATTCCAGACTAAATTACTACAGTATAGTTAAAGGTAATAGAGGCAGAAGGCACTAAAAAGGAATTCTGATTTTAGGACTTTGTTTTACTTTACTCTTTTGCAGATCATTCTGATTTTGAAACAATGAGCCTGGTATTACATCTGGCTGAGATACAGCTTTCCTTATATTCTTTAAGCGTGATGTTAGCCAAACATACAGAAATAGGACCTCCTAAACATCACCTGTTTTTTCTGCCATCAGACATGGTAAAATCCAGGTAGGGCAGTGTGCACCAGACACCTCTAATGAACCTGCATCCCAAGCAATTATCTCATAAGGGATGCTCCCAAAGATGCAGATTATCAAACCACAATGATCTGCACAAGTATGGTTGTAGCTGATGCCAAATTTTAGTGCGGAATTTCCCGGAGCAGTCACAGCTAGCACTTTTCATTGTGAGAAGCTGGTGTAGACACAGACCTTCAGGCAAACATGAACTATCAAAGCATGTAAGATTTTGCTCCTGATCCTTTGTCCCTGCATAATGCTAGGTCCACCTACACTGATAAAAAAACCTGATACCATAACCTCGATGAGAAGATGCTTATTAACAAGGGTGAGGTGCCTGGTCAAATGGGTAATTTGTTACCTCTGTTCATGTTCTTTACTGCTGCAACTCAACTCTTTCCATAGTCTGAGTTAGTACCTGCAGTGTATTGTAAGCATCTCCTTGTAATGGAATTCACTGCTGTTCCAGGAATCAAAGGGTAGAGTCTTCTAACAATGGAAATAAAGCTCTTACAAATTTTGGGGAGATGAGTCCTTGAGTTATTGGCCCAAAATTGACTTGCAAAAATATGTACCTACTCATCGTGAAGCAAATGCAAATTGAGAAAATGCCCTTTTAAAAGTGCAAACAATTTTTTTTCTTACTGCAAATTTTTTAAGCACCTCTGTAAAATGCTCACTTGATTTATGAAAACTGATACAAATCTATTACTGAAAAGTGAAAGATAATGAATTCAGCAGATACATTCTTTGTCTTCCATCTCTTATTCTTTCTAATGAGACTGGAGAGAGAAATTAGGTCAACCAAAAGCTTTCTAGTTACATTTTAAAATGCTGGGAATATGGATAAATATACTCAATATTCAATTCTGGTAAATTCCTCATAAATTTTCAGAATGTGACATATGTTTTCCCCCATGTATTTTTTTCATTTAGCATCTTTGGCAACTGCGGAAACAATTGTAAAACCAGTTGTCACGCAACATTTCAGAAGTGTCACAAGGGTTAAATCAGTATCCTGTCATACAGTATCCTATCAGACAGGGGTGAATAACAGATGCCTAGAAGGTAGAGTGTAATGTGGAAAGCATACAAAGTCAGGTGCCCAGGACACTCTCCTAGGCTCGGGAACTTCCTGAACCAATGAAGACAGTTCTCCAGCCATAAGATCAGACTGAGCCAGCTCCACCAGGAAGAACTTGGGTGTTGACCTGTAACATATCCAACTACTTTTAATTAAAAGAAACAAAACGAGCTGGTCTTACAAGGTTACCTCTAGAGACTGAGGAGGAACGCCTTTTGTGCCCCATTCTGAAGAAAATGCTAGTTTCCTTACACAAAGGAAGCCTGCATGATGTACAAAACTAGAGAATTAGCAGGTAGAGTATTCTTCCTGCTTACACAAAACCGGTTGAGTGACACAGGCAAGTAACTTCTTTACCCCAAGTTAAGAGTAGCTGAAGCACATATATTTACATTCTCAAACGTGTCTCCAACTCAGAAAAGCAAAAGAAAACAGAGGGATTCTGGTTTTGTATATGTACTAAGCTATAAACCAGTTGTTTTTTAGCTTCCAGATTTCACTGGCTTTTAACAAACAGAGAAAGTTCTTTGACACTAGACTTGACAAGAAGTTGGTGCCAATTTAACATACTAAATGGACTGAGTGCCCCATTTTATGTTAGGAATCTAACTTAGATTCCACACAACAAAATCATGCCTTTTCCAAACAGTTGTCAAAACTACATATACAAGTAGTAGAGTTTACCCAACCATGTCACCAAGTGTGACTGGAATGAATCTAAGAGTGTAATGAACTTTCAGCAGCATTGTGCAGTCTAGCATGATATGTGAACAAAACCTGAGGCAGATCTGGACAAAACGTCAATCTACTGTCAAGAATTTCTCACATTCAACAAACTCCAAGGGAAATGAAGTTTCCTTTTGCAACATTTCTTTAAAATTCCAACAATCTCCAACTCTCACACATTAGAAGTGTATCAAATGTACTGTGTAAACAGTTGGATGTACATTACAGGCAACTTACAGGTCCTTTCACCAGCTGTAAATGTACTTAAAATGTAGGAAAAATAGCAATCGGAATAAATTCTCTAGTTGCTAAAATTCTTCACTTTTTTTTGTATAAGAGATTAGAGTTTTTTAAGAAAATAGACCATTTTGCTAAACCTACATAACCTTACGTTACTTGAAGTAACTGCCATGGCTTTAAGGACATTTATATCGCCTGTATATCTAGTAGATGTAAATATTTCATATACAGCTCAGGAAAACTTTCAATAACTAAATTGTTAACAATATCATTTCTCCATTCTCTTGCTATGCTAGTCCTCCCCTAAGTTTTACAGCAGTCAAGCCTTACAAGGGAGTAAATCAGTTTACACTGCAGTATAACACATTCATGATCTGCCTTGGCTTTCTAAATGCCCCTTTTTCATTTGTCTTCTTGTTTGTAGCTCATGTAATTAGAAGTATAACTGTAGGCAGTGCAGTCTAGATTCAAAGGGAGGTATATCAAGACAGGTTTAGTGTGGCTGTATTCTCCAGATTTTTACCCATTCTGACACTATCCTGTCTTTAAAGTAAAGCATGGCCTTTGTGTTACTTAGACTAACATAAGGTCTCCACACCTGCAGGAAGGTCTCAATATTTGAACATTGCCAAGCAATTGCTTTCAAGCCCAGCTCAAGCTTTCATAGAATATCCTGCCAAATACTAGAGCTCACAAACAAGAAGACATTACAAAAATCCCCAAATCAAAACACTTCAAAGGAAATGCAAAATGAGATTGTTTATCAACACAAAACTGAAAGAAAAAACTTCAGAACACTGTCCTACCAGTGAGAGAATTTTGTCTGAGCATGGGACCTTGCTCAAATTGAGGTCAATCACACTTACAATCAAACTGAGTGAAGCAAGAACCTCCATTCACCACAGAAGAATATGTTAAACAAGGATTAAAATATTACTGTAACCAAAACCATAATTTCATACATTACAAAACATTTCTATGAAACAGGGGTAGGATGTCAACTTCATCTAAAATAATTCCATATTTTAAATTTCTTTTGATAAGCAGTTCTAGCTTATATTGTGGCAGTATCCTAAAATACCCAATACCCAAGTGCTCCATTATCAAAAGTTACCTCTATCAAAAGTTCAGTTGTGAAGAGCTTACACTTTACTTTTGATATAGTCAGAGTTGAATTAACAAAGATGAAGGCAATGTATTGAGATCTGTGAAGATACACATTCTCCCAAAAAGCAGGTGCAAGAACTGAATACAAACTGCCCTGCAAAAGTATTCTTCAGCCTTCACCCTGGGTGGTCATCTGTAAGACCTCTGATATGAAGACCTGTCTTAAACACAGAAAGTCATATAAATAATGACTGTTCTGCCAAAATAGCCTCTGAGCAACCAACTCCCAAAGCTATGGAGGATAACATAATGATTACTGTTTGTAGGTTAGAACACCTCAGTTACTCCCATTTAACAACAGGGGAGAGTAACAGTTTAAAAGAGAGAATACAAGGAACAGAATGCTGGTAAAAGTAAAGTCAGCTAGTTGTGGAGATGGCTTTAGGTGGAAGGTTTTTCCTTGTTTTCTTTACAGCCCTGAATCTCTGATACCCAAGATGTTGCAGAATTTGTTCCAGAAAAGATTGGTGTTGCTTCAGAAACACAAGAAAGAAGCTTACACATTAAATCACCAAATGAGTATTCCACACGTAGTCCAAGCAGTCCCCTGGCACAGTGATATGGGAGAACCTGCCTCAGCTCTATCCCATTCCCAGAGGCTTAATGTATACAGAGAACATTTGGGATCTCTTCAAGTGAGCTAAAGATTTGCATATCCTTTTGCATATCCTGACATACAGCATACATTTCTTTAGATAAATGTGAGATTACCTGGACTACCTTCAAAGTGCTAGAATACGGTAGTGTTTGCTTTATATTAAAACAGCATTAAAAAAATCTTCAACTGTTATAAACCAGAAGTAGAAGGCCATTGTAATCTCATCTCCAGGTGGAACACAGGAAGTGTGTCTACAGCACATATTTATCAACTTAATACTGGGTTTGATTTACTGAGATCCTTAGATAAAGTACCATTTATTAAATATTATTCCAGCTTAAGTTGGCATGTTTTTGAAACATCTGATTAAACCCACACATTCTTAACAGACCAAAAATGTCACAGAAAGAATGGCTTGAGTATGACTGAAAATAAATATTAGAACTTTCTTTAGCCTAGGAATGATACATGCTGATAGCTCAGCATAAACATGAACTTGCAACAAGTTTGCTTTACTAAATGCTACATGCTACCTATTAACAAAACACCCTTCGGGTATAGTACTTACTCAGAAACTAAACATGCATTTTATACCTTTTCTAAAATCCATTAATAACAAAGACAGAAAAGCCAGAATTTGAATGTTTGTCTGTTTTAGAAGGCAAAAAACTCAGAAGCTTAAATATGCATTATTTGACTTCCAAGGCGCTTGGCACCTGCAGCTTGTTCCCACCACCTTGCTGAGTTACTCAGCATTTCTCAGCGTTGGTTCACAGATTTGAAACTAAACTTTGGGGCTCCATATGTAAACCTTTTCTAAAACTGCTTTTGGCAACTTAATAAGTTTTAACAAACCAGAAGAGGATTTCTGCCTGAGACTATAACCTAAATGACAACAGATAAATGAATGATATACTGCCACAGAAAAACCCCACCCAAACCAAATGAGGAACACATAATGAATCAAGATCTAACACACAGGTTCCTTATTTTGACAGAAGGCAGCAATCCCCCAGTGCAGTTTTGCATGTATTGTACAGAGCCATTCCCAAGTATGAGATCTGTTCTACTTTTAACAGTGTACTAGATCTATACTACTTCTTCTGTGATTTTAGCTTTGGCAAGAACAGCTTACACAAAAAGCTGAAATGACTTAAAGTATTTATGATACTTTCTGGGATCTACTTGTAGCAAGGGGAAAAAAATCCATTTTGGAAATCCACAAAACACAGAAGCACGTATAGCTTTCCTCAGAGCATAAGCATGCAAACTCTAGATAACCTTTAAAAGATATCTCAGAGAACATCAAATTTATTCATAGTAGAAAAAGGTGCGTAACATACATTCTCAATATCAAAGTCTGGAATTACTATGAACTGAAAACTTTAAAAATTTTTAAAATATGATAACTTAAACTCAAATCAATAGGTAAGTTTACAGTAACTAACAAAAAGCACACTGCTCTACGAGTTTGAATTTGTACTGCACTCATTAAAATAATTTATTAAGTATAACCTAATTTTCTTATAGCAAAGATGCAGTAGAGTAGGGTTTACCACTAGGTATTTTGCTATTCAGTTTAGAAACCCAATATTCTCTTACCTAGGACCAGTTACTGACATTAGGAAGAAAAAACAAAAAACCCACATAGTATTAAAAGCTAAAGGAAATTTTGAAGGAAAAAGGAAGAGGGGGCAGAGTGACTTATTCTGTCTTTAATCAAAAGTAAAGCCACAATTTTGTTAGACTGCATACAAATAAGTTCTGTAAAATGAGGCATTTTCATACAGCTTTGTTATTTAGTGACATTTACATTGAGGTTTTTTGTATAGAGGTTTTTTTCTGGAAAGCTACTCTGTGCAAACAACATACAGTTATGGCTTCTCTTCTTTCAGAAGTATATACCATGTCAATACACAGCAGCTTCCTTGCACAACTCTGTAGTCACCACACTGTACAACAGTCTTTCCAACAGAAAAGGGTACTATATTTTTATTAATAATCTGTGGCTTCTCTGTAAAGGAAACAGCCTTTTACCCAGCAGCAGTACTGGCTGAGGATGGGGGAAGCAATGCTGTGCTAAGGCACACCTGGACTGTTTTAATTCTTCCAGGCTGAGCTGGTAACAAAATGAAATGCCTTCACTTAAGTTTACATCGGTCAAAGTATCAATCATGCACAGAGGCTCCATGAACAATTGGTTCTCCCAACTCCAGAACCTGTTTTGGGTGTTGGGAAGAAGAGGGATTGGAGCTACCTATACACAATAACCACTTAATGGTAAGACAAGTTAAGACTGAAGTAGTTCTCACAGGAACTGATTACAAACAGGTACATTGATGAAATGTTTGATTTCCTGCCTCCTCCCTTTTGTTTAATGGAAACAGCAACCAGCTGCAAGGTAGAGAGCATGGAGCTAGGTTCCTGAAGGCCATTTGTTCTCCTTGAGGCTGTATTTTCACAACTCAACATTACTGTTCTAATAACTGGAGATCCACTATCAGTTTTTTTGCCACCAAAACAATAGTAAAACTGATGTGCTAGGGTACATGCTCCCTGATGTGGGTTACATTCAAGCAGAAAGGTAATCTCATCTCAGGACATTACGTTCTAGACTTAAAACTGTCCACTCTGGAGAGCAGCTGTACAAGTACCTAAAAAGTACAAGTACCTACATCATCAAAACCATGGGAGCTGACAGGTTGCTACATGCTACTTAAGACTGAGTACAACACCTCTCTGTAGGTCAATCACACTTACAATCTATTAATGCAATCTATGTATACAACCTTCTCCATCAACTTTAAATGCTGTTCCTATATGTTTTCTGGGGCTTTTTTTGTTGTTTGGTTTTTGTGGTGGATGGGGGGTTTTCTTGGTTGGTTGTTTTTTGTTTTGGGGCTTTTTTTGTTTGGGTTTTCTTGTTGTTGTTTTGGGGTTTGTTTGTTTGTTTGTTTTTTAATTTGTATAACTAAGCAGATCAAAAGACTTTTCAACTTACTGTTCATGGAAGTCCAGCATTGGTGGCTCAAACCGGAGAGGTCGGCAATTTCCCCGATACAGGGATACACTGCAAGAAAAATTGAAATGCTGTAAAAGATACTATTAAATGACACATTTTTGCTCCCTTCCCATCTCAAATAGCCCTTTCTTAGCAAAATGTTCATTAATACTAACAAAGGACCTAATTCAAAAGAAGAAACAAACAAAACAAACTTGTCCAGTCAGAATACCATAATTTTACAACATGTTTATGTGGTGCCTCCAAGAAAGATTATGCAAGAGCACATATCTTGAAAATGGACATAATTGAAATGTAAACCTCTCATTTATATAATGATGGCTGAGTGAAACAACACACTAAATAGTTTTACATCATCTTTCATTGCATTGTCCAAACACTGCTAAGATAGATGTTCTGCATATTGTCCAATGTGTAACGGTAGTTTACATACACATCCTGAGTCTCTCCAGCTACTTCTATACTGGTACATGAACATTCCTGGACTCATTTGATGGTACTGGGGCCACGTGAGAAAACAGCCAGTACTGTTCAAAACCCGCAATATCCAGAAGACAATGACTCTGCTCTGGAAACATTCCTTAGCTTTCCCTATACTAACCTCCCACTGGCAACCTTTTAGGACAATTCTAGTAGATGAAGACCAAAACTTAAATAGCACTCAAACAATCCAGCAGTGAAGTTAACAAAGTACCTGGAAGCATTCTCTACTACTGCTTATTTTATCAGCACAGTTATACAGAGCACAATAGCTAACTGACAACAAAAATTATAAGTAAAAAATACAAAGCAGTTTCATTGAAACATTTTTTACTATTCAGAATGATGTGATTGTGACCACAGTTAAGCATCTCTGTAACTTGTAACACTTTATTTTGAGCTGAGTAAAATCCTATTCATACAAAAAAAAACAAAACAGGAGACAACAACATAGAAAAATAAATGGGGAAAGCTAAAGAATAGAAGATCAATGGCTCCTGAATTGCAAGACCAACAGCCTCTCTTTTTTTCTTAAAATGCTTTTTTTTTCTGATATTAAAACAACATTCTTGTTTTAGAACATTGTTTTCTGACTTTGTATCAATCCTAAATGCCCAAAGACAGAGGTGGAGCCACTTGTCCTGGGTCAGGAAAGCTAGCCTACAAACCCAGTTCTCTACCCAGAACTAGGTAGTTCTGCCTCAACAAGAAGGAGCAGCCAAGAAATGGGACAGGCACATGTGGCTTGTCTTATGAAAGCTGAGGCCTTGAACAAAGATCAATCCAATTCCATCCAGTGCAATTCCAGGAAAAATAATTATTGATAAAATTCAGATGTCTTTCCATACTCCTGAACCACTTCAACAAGGAAGCTATTTACAGGAGTAGAAGTTTAAGAATAGGTTAGGAAATCTTAACTGTATCCTTTAATCAAAATCAAATCAAGGGCTTTTAAAATAAAATTACAATGTCTCAATGACTCACTCTAAAACTCTGCTATTGAATCTTCACACTTCAAGTATAATACACAGCATGCTAATCAATTTCCAGCTCTCTATGTTTGGATGTCTTCAATGCTACAGAGCCTAGTCACTAAAAATAGCTTTGTCCACACAATTGTAATAAAACACTATCAGGACAGGAGTGGGCTTAGTACATCCAGTCAGCCTTAGTATATACTTTAATGTGTGTATATGTGTGTGTGTGTGCACATATGCCATGTGTGTGCAGATCACAGTACAACAGAAGTGAAGACATAAGAAGACACCAATAGGAAAAACTGTATTCAGATCTAAAAAAACCCCCTAAAATTCTTGCTACTTTTAAGTGCGGCTGTGACACATTACAGTTGCCAAATAAGAGAGTGCTTGGGTACACCTTCTCAGCTAAAGTCAAACTTCAAACTGTAGAACAAATGCTAAACGAAATGAAGTTTACAGAGACACTGGCAATAGGCGAATACAACTATACTATACAACTATACTATACTAGCAGTTATGTTTCATAAGGATAAAACAAATGAATAATATGTCTTCAGAGTTTACAGTCTAATTTTAAAAACCATTTAGAGTGCATTTCTAAATGAAAATGGTCAAAAAGTTCTTGTACCTCCATTGTCAAGGTAACGCTAAACAGAAACCACTCCTCTTAAAGTGATCTTAAAAACAATTCCGTCCATTTCTCCCAAAAATTAAAAGTCTGCACAGTCAGACAGCACTTCTTTTGTATTGGTAATTATTGGTAGAATGACATACCAATTCTTTTTATGGAAAAATATTAAAAATATTTACAGTATTTACAAAAGTATATTAAAAAAAATTATTTCAAATGCATTGAAAATAGTGTCAAGAGTTAACTTGGTCTAACCTGAACAATCAGGACATACTCAATTCTCCACATACATGTAAAGTCTAGGCAACATTTATTCATGCCACAGAGCTGTATTATCCTGGAAAGTCAGTTGGACAACAAAAAATTTTAAATGGTTAAACTTCAGTAAAGGCAATGACATCATAATGAATGCCAACTATTATAATAAAAGTAATAACTGTACTAAGATTCAAACGGGAACAAGCAATATTGGGATTCACAAACTTTGCCTACTGAAGGGCCCAGCATGAGTCAACTTGCAGCAGACTAGAAAATGATGATAATGTCTGCTCTGCTGGGCATTTGCTCACCGAAAGCTGGATACACCCATGGGTAGGGCAAGTTTACAGCATAACGACATGAAGTTAATTACTATTGTATGCATGTAGAAATATGGCTCCCGGTCTTATATCATAATTTAAACATTTTTCCTTCCCTACGTCTCCAAGTTTTCTAACTTTTAAAGACAGGAAGAACAACACAAAAAAGAAAAGATGCATATGGAAGAGAGGACTGCTGATACCTGCCTCAGTCTTAGCAGACTAAGAACTGGCCAGGAGTCATCTGAACCCATGACTTAAATGTTCTCAACATCTTTTTCCTTCTGCAAGAACTTTGATTTTAAAAATGAGACTTGTGAGTGAACTACACACAGTCCCCCAGCAGGATCATTATCCTCTCTGTTCCATCCATGCTGTACCTGAGTGGGCATTTACCTCAACTAAGGTTTTTTTGCTACCCAGAAGCAACCTACTACCAGATGCAATTCATGTATGTGCAGTTTCATGTCTCAATAATGTTAGTCACAGATGCTGTCATAAACATGGTCAAAAGAGCAATGCCTGCAAACACTGTAGCTGATATGGGTATCCATCTGTGCTGAGCCACAATATTCTTCTGTCTTAAGGACATTCTTCAGCACTACCATAATGCTTTGCTGTTTATTGGAGTACTAGGCACTCCATTTTAGATAATCAATGCACATCTTTGCATTTGGAGATGAAGAAAATGCTTGTCACATACAGTATTTAAAGATTTCTGCAAAGTTGGGCAGCAACTGTGTCTCTGTATCCTCACTTTACCTTTCTAGCTGTTCTGGGATTTCTGGAGGAGTTATGTGCTCTGTGGAATCTTATCTCTAACATCTTTAATTACTACTGTAGAAAATTCAAATCTAAGCATACCCCACATGTATTTTTTCCCACATTACTTTAGCAGTTGTTTAAAGGGTTTTATTTCCTCTCTTGTGCCGTAAATTGTAAAGAAATAAAGACAGCAGCATTAAGCTGTGAAACAGCAAGTGATCTCATGATTTTATTTAGCAACATGAACTCTTAGAAAGCCGCTACTTTATTTCCATTACCACAAAATCAAAAGCATATCTAAAAATAACTATGTGAACCTTTAAAATGACAAACTGGCAAATACTTCACAGTGGGTACTTTTTGTGCCAGAATCCTCGAAAGAGCCACTGCAGACTTTTCACCTAAAAATGTCCTGTAAGTAACCTGAGTGCATCCATCCTTTTTCATATTTAAAAATAAGGCTGAACTGCATATATCAGAAAAGACATTTTAATTTTAAAAACTGAAATTTTTTTAGGAATATGGGTAGTAATCACAGGTTCAGTGAGAAAGTGAACTCCCACCAAACAATGGAACCACTTCAGTATCTGGCTGTAGCCGCTGCTATAAAGGCAGATGAATAAAAATACTAGCAACAATTTTTTTTCATAAGCTACCCAGATAGTAGCTGGCTCAGATATGTCAACATTGACCCTGTATCAGGAAAACACACTCATACCAGACAAAGTTCAAAGCTAACAATTCCCAAAGGGGAGTGTCTGGGGAAAGAACAGGGAGAAGCTTGAATAGATGCACTGTAACCTGACCATGGGCATGAACAAAACAAATTAAATTGCTAGTTCATTTCCCTCCTTCCAATTAGTGCTAAAAAGTAGATCAGAGAACTGAACAAACTGTCTAAATAGCGAAAAAATATCAGCAAGCTATACCAAGAAGACGATATTGTAATGTCTCATAAGGACAAGGAAAGACAAATCATCTAGATAAATTAAGTATTGTTTTTAGCAATGCCACTGAAAAAATCACCTAGAAAAAAAGGGAAAGATTCATGCAAAACCAGTAACAGCAACGCGAGAGAAAAACAGAAAGCAAGTTTGGTATTTACAATGTAACATGGTATCAGAGCTTGTGATGCAGACCTTCAATCACACCGTGCCCGAACTTCACATAGGCCAGCGCTCTTAAGTGGAATGGACTATTTGTTTTCAGATATATAAACCAGTGTTTTAATAGAACACACTCCAGTACACAAAAGTTTCCAACACAGAAAGCAATCATTTTAGCTGAGAAATTAAAGTAAAAAATCCTGTAGGCAATCTAGTCCATGGCCTCAATCTCAAGAACCACCAAGTACAGTTGTTTTCTGGGAAACAAAAGTATTGCATATAATCCATGGATGCCAATATAGGCACTTTCTTTCTGCCATTGAGACTTGATGATTTAAACAAGATACTATTCCTTTTAAAGAATCTCCATAAAGTCTGGCTCTATCCAATACACAGAAATACACTAACCATTGTCATCTTTAGTTCAATTGTCATTCCTATAAATTCATGTTCTCATACTTGCAATCTGACTGACATACTGCAGCACATAGCTAGTTTGCATTCCTGTCCACAGCTGGAGATTTCATAGGTTTTTCAAAACTTGCAAAAAGAAGGATCTTAAGCCCACAATTAAGCAACTGCACACACAGTAAAACAGGAACTCATCTGAAATGGAAAATTCTTTTACTAGATTTCCTGAAAAGGAACAGAAAACAGCTCATGGAAAAAACATAGCTGTATTTACTGAAAATGCACTATGACAGTTTGTTGAATGCTACTGTACAAGAAGTAAGCTTCATTATTACTGTTCAATGCTCTCATTAAATAAACAAGAGTATCTGATGATTCTCTGGAGAAAAATTAGGGACCAGGGAATAAAGAGGCCACTTATTTTCCTTCTCAGATATTATACACGGCAAATTCTTCAGTAACAGATTATGTCTTCAGGACAGGAGAGGACAGGACAGGATCATGGGTTTAGTCTGGAGAAAAGGAGGCTCAGAGGTGACCTCACTACTCTCTACAACCACCTGAAAGGAGTTTGTAGCCATGTAGGGGTCAGACTCTTCTCCCAGGCAACCAGAGGAAATGGCCTCAAGCTGTGCCAGGAGAGATTCAGGTTGGATAGTTGGAAAAAAATCATCATGTGGTTAAGCATTGGAACAGCCTCCCTAGGGAAGAGGTGACATCACCATCACAAAACAAGTAGATGTAGAACTTTGTGATATGGCTTAGTGGGCATGGTGGCACTTGGCTGAAGGTTGGATTTGGTGATCTTGGAGGTCTTCTCCAGCCTTAATGATTCTATGATGCAACAAAGGAATGTGAGGAAGAATCTATCAAAAATAACATCAAGTTTTTCTTCAAAAGGACACCAAGAACTTTTGAAGCAGGCAAACAAACCTACTTTCTCCTCAATAAAAGAAAGTACAGTAAAATGATTCTTAAGAAAATCTACAAGCAGAGTTCTCATTTTAATTATACAGAATTGCTCTGTGGTATACATTACAAAGTGAATTAAAGAATTCTTCAGTTTTTTATTCCACATGTGAAGTTTCTTCCTCATGAAGGGCCGCAAAGATGATTAGAGGGACAAAGCAGCTCTCATACAAAGGCTGGGAGAGTTGGGGCTGCTTAGCCTGGAGAAGGCTCTGAGGTGACCTCAGAGGTACCTCAGAGTACCTTCCAGTACCTAAAATGGACTACAAGAGAGGTGGAGAGGGACCTTTCACAAGGTCATTTAGTGATAGGACAAGGAAGAAAGGGCTTTAAACTGAAAGAGGGCAGGTTTAGATGAGATATTAGGAAGGAATTTTTTATTGATAGCATAGTGAAGGACAGGAACCTTGCCCATGGCAGAGGGATAGAACTAGCTTACTTTTAAGGTCCCTTCCAACCCAAACCCTTCTATGATTTAGCTGTTCAATATTAAAAACTACCTCACATTTTAGTTTCATTTCCTCTGTATGAGAAAAATAATGGAAAAAAAATCACATGATTTGTATTTGATCTTTTTTATACTAAACATTTATTATTCTTATGAAAAGTATCACAAATCTTACAAATGAGATCTGTATTAAACTTTTAGAAAGATGCTTACCTTTTCTGTTGATATGAACTGAGGCCTAAAGTTGTCTCAGTCTGTAAAAGAAAAAGAAATTTAAATTTAAGACACCAACAGCATTTTACTTCCAGCAGGGGAAAACCCCAACCTAACAACCTGGCAACTGCAACAAGTTAGTAAATCAGAGCTTGAAAGACAAAAGGAGAAGTTCTGAACTGGAGCAGAAAATGTAAATTTTTCCAATTAAAGAAATTAAGTTTGGCCCTGCACAAGAACTGTGGTCATTTCCAGTGGTAGGAATGCCCACAAACTACAAAGCAAGCAGCAACTTAACAACCTAAAAACCAAGAGAAGGAAAAAGTCCAGGAAATTATAACACTGTATGGAACAAAAAAGAAAAACCTAGCATATATGTAAGAAACAAACTACAAAGAAAAGCATATAGAACAAGAAACAGTCCAGCAATTATGTCATTGATGTAATTTAACACCTAGAAAACAAAGAAGGCTATAATCTCCATTTGACTAGGAAACATCATCTCCTTCTCTGCTAATGATCTTCTAGCCTCTATTATTCATACCCTTCCTTCCACTCTGCTGGACATTACAGTTAATTACCTGAAAACAAGGAGGTTAGGTTGTCTAGGGATTTCCAATTAGTTTACTCTTGCCTAAGAAATACCAACTGGTTCAGAAGCCTGCATATGGAATGCCCTTCTGATACAGCTCATGTTAAACCATACCAGACTTGGAAAACTTCTGTCTTCCCACAGGATTTTAGTCGTCCTTCTAAAGACATGTCATGGCCAAGCTAAATATTTATCTCCTGAGAGTGGGGAGAAAGCTCACAGGTCTGATAAAGTCTACAGTGCACCTTGGCTCAGTTCATCCTACCCAGTTCACGTGGAGCACAAGTACGGCACTTGTTTGCAAGGGGAATGCAAACTTGTATCTCATTTCAGAACTAAAAATCAAGCCCTTTGCTGGATGCTTCACTGATTTCTATTTCAGCTACAAATTACACTTTCTTTCTTTTTTTTTTTCTAAGCCAAAATTATTTTTAAAGTAGTTTTGCAAAAATTATCTTTACTTAAAATATAGATTTTATTATTAGAGGAATTTTTATTTTGCTATTTGGAGATCATTTTTGGAAATTTTATAATTACTCCTATTAAATCACTGAGTCTACAAACATTAATTTGATTCATGTTAAGGAGCAATTCTGGATTGTAAATCTAAGCAGTGTCACAGATTTGAAATGAAGTTATTTGGTTTACTCACCGTCCAACTTACAACAAACTAAAGAAAGCTGGAAGTGTATTATTTACCATTGTAAAACACAGCTAATATATTTGTAACTTGAGGATTTATTTGCAATTTTGAAAGACAACGCAGAGTATTCATTAGATTTTTTGCTTTAAAACCTCTGATATAGACAGTTAGACTGCCTTGCTAAAGGGATATTACAGGAAGGGGTTCACATGAAATTACACTTTACAGCACAAAATAATCAGCACAGTTTTTCCACAGTGAAGAAAAGACTAAAAAGCTAAGTTGCTTTATATTATATTATTGCAATTTGAAAGTCAGCAAGCTTTCCTTTAAACTTACCTATTATATTTGTACTGTAATTAGGAAAACAGTTCATTTCCTATTCTTCATGAAAACATCATTATTTTAATGAATAGGAAAAAAAAGCTTACACACCCTTCCAAGTTTTCCCAGCAAAGGTATACTACTCATATACTCATAAGCTTTTAGTTCAGCTTCTTAATTTCTCATGTCACACTCCATTTTCTATTTCCAGTAAGATACAGGTAAATACTTACTACTCTGAAACAATTTACAACAGATTGCAAGAGAAATTCAATTAAAATGAAGAAGGAAGAAATTTAAAATCAGCTTTAGTTAAGTGATGAATGCTTAAGGTACAAAATGTTTCCTATCTGAAACTTTCTGGGAAGTACTGCCTAACAAGTAATTAGCTCTGAAATCTAAAGAAATGAAACAGCAAAAGGCAGGTCTCTTCCTTCCATACTTAATATTTTCCTCAGACTGGAAAGACAAAGGCAAATCTTCCAGTTTTAAACTGCCACACATTATTTTCTCAATTCAACTGTGAGAAAACTCATGGGTTGAGATAAGGACAGTGGGTATATGACTTCTGTGACAGCATGTGTCTGGGAAGGTTTAGGTTGGATATTAGGAAAAGGTCCTTCACCCAGACGGTGGCTTGGCACTGAAACAGGCGTTTAAGAAGTGTTTGGGTAACACTCTCAATCTTGGGGCTGTCCTGTGCAGGGCTAGGAGTTTGACTCGTTGATCCTTGTGGGTCCCTTCCAACTCAGAATATTCTGTGATTACAGTTCTGTGATTTCTTTGTTTTGCTCTACCTTTTTAAGTGTCTTTATCTTATCCCATGAGTTTTCTCCCTTTTACTCTTCAGGTTTCCTTCCCCCATCCCATCCCCTGGGGGAAGCAGAGCAAGCAGCTGTGTGGGGTTGAGCTTCCAGCTGGGGTTAAAACACAACAACCAAACTTATTCTGTGAAATTAACAGATATATAAGACCGTATATAAAACCCTGTAATCCTTACCAATGTCCCTGAAAGCACATTAATCACTAGAATTAAATAAAATCTTTCTTTCAACAATGAAGGGTTTTTTTCTTTCAAAACATAACTAAAGCACACAATTAAGTTACCAGCAGTTACCTGACATTCAGATGATAGAGGTAACAAGTTCAGATCCTATGACAGGGCAACTAAAATAGCTGTTACCAGCACTGTCCCATCCTCGACAACTTGCTTTGGCTCTTAACAAGACAGCATGCTCTATTAAGTTCTAAATAATTTCATACAGAAAGTTGTTAGTTAGATGTACTCTTAAGCATCATAATGGATGATCACAATTGGCTGTCAATACCCTAATATTAGACTCAGCCTAAGACCCCACCCAGGCCAGCTTTTAGACAGAGGGCAGTGGAGAACAAATTTAACTCCAGAAAAATGCAGAAACAAATGGAAATACACATAACTGATAAAAGTGCAACTACTACATTGCCATGGCTGTAGTTAACTGTTGGGAGTTGAATTATCTGACTGCACACCCAAGGTCTTCCCCTCTTCCCCTATATTCTGAAATTACAGATTTGCTATGAAAATATTAAGTTGAATATCTGTAGATCAGATTTAAAATCACAAATCACTCTGATAAGACTGGTATTTCTGAGATACATTCAAGAGCAAAAATCCATCAAAGAATCACGCTTACAAGGTAAAGCCTGGTTTTTGCTTATAGATGTCCATGAAACACAAGCAGCATTATAAATTCATTGTAATTACACTTCCTATTTTTTGAGCAGGAGCTGTTTGCTTTTTGGTTTGTTTGATTGTTTTTGTGGGTATTTTGTTGTGCGGATTTTGCTGGGGTTTTTTAAGTTTGTTTTTTGGATCAGGGTCAATCAAGAGCAAAGAAGTAGCATACCAACTTCAGCAACCATAGCATCATGGAACTAAACCAAAAATAAATCTCATGTGGCAGTTTCTATAATTACCACTCATTTTTATTACACGTCTATCTTTCAAGTCATGCAGTAAACAAAAACATACAACTGTGTTCACTTGCAAGTCCTAAATACATTTTTGGGGCTTTTTTGTTTTGTTTTGGTTTTTTTTTTATTTGATCTTCAAGTATAATTGTGGACCTATTGTACTGCAGCCTGGCCTGTTATTTTTCCTGTGTGGCTGCACAAAACTGCCAGGAACTAAAGACAATCCACTATTTAATGTGTATGTTTTGCTTAAAACTGTTGTTTTATCAGGTAAGGAGAAATAAAATTATGCTCTTTAAAAAATACAGCTTCATCTTTTCTTCCATGAACGATAAATTGTAAAAGAGCAGAATTAGCAAAATATTATTTATATGAAACGTTTATTAAATCTTACCTGTATTGGAGAAGCATTAAAAATAACAAAATATTGCAATGTACTGATCAGGAAGTACAATGTGTGTGCACACTATTAATATTTCAAGATATATAATAAGATAAGTTACAGGGAAAAAAACCTTTCAATTGGATTAATTTCTCAATCCAAATCCCTAACAAAAAAACCTAAGGTCAGCACAAAAGAAACAACAGAAATATACAACTGAGCGGGAAAAAAGTGAGAGAGGGAAAAATCACCCCTTTTACCATTACTGGGCATTTATGATCCTTCTGCCCAAAAGGCTTTGTTCAAGCCTTGAAGATAGATGATACTTTTTAATTTTTTTTTTTTAATTTAAAGACAGTATATAATATTTAGGCTGTTGCTACTAACAGTATCATGCCTTAATTTAATCTCTTATATAACCCTAGAAGGATTAAACTATAAACCAAGAGGATTTCAGTATAAAGATCTTGAGAAAACTTGCACACAGTGAGCTAGAAAATTTGAAGGCAGTCAGCCAACACCACGGTTTCAAGACTTAAGAATAGTTTCTCTCCACAGGCTTATATTCTCAAGACAGATTTCACAGAGAATCTGTACCTCAAAGTACACTTTAAAGACTCAGTGTAATTGTGGAAGGCACCAGACAATAATCTTGCATACATGGAGAATCAAAACCCATACCTCACAGCCTGAAGCTGTCTCTGAAGAAATACCCATGGTTGCTAACTTCAGCCAGAACATGAAAACAAAAAATCCCACCAAACAAACAAACAAACAATCACAACCACCAAGTTAATTTTAATGTCTCACCAATTTGTTATAATAGCTATTCTTCACTTCTTGGTAAGAGGTCATATTACCTAGCACTACATTCAGTCATCTAAACATAGGCATCTGCTGCCACTTGAGATAAATGTCCTAGGGCAGCCTGCCTGGTCTCAGACTGACATCCAGAAGGACACAGTTTCTCCTACACCCTGTGCCATATCTGCCAGGTCCATGTAAATGTCCGGGACAGTCCAGGACATCTCAAACAGCACGGGTTACCTATGTTTAAGCAACTAAACTAGAGCTCAGAAGTCTTCAATAAGGATGGTGGGGGCAAAGCAAGGAGGCAGACCCTCTTAATCAAGACCTGGGTTTCTGGACACCAAGTATATTTCTTTAATGTTAACAAAATTCTCAACAACTGAAGTTTTCTGCATTCCTACAAAAGAGTAACCACACCGATTTAAAAGACTGCTGCAGCCTGAAAGACTCAGAACATTTTACATCTTGCTATTTCATAGCAAGGCTGGTTCCTTCGTGTAAAAAATGCACGTGCTGCTTGCAAGTAAACGTTGAGAGAGCTACAAAAGTGACACACAGCTTAAATCTTCATTGTTGCATTCATGAGCTCTATGCTAATAATTAGCATAATTAAAAGAAACAAAATTAATGAGGAATATCTTGCTCAAGGTAATGAAAAAATGAATCCTGTAATCTGAAAGGTAGCTGAAAGTGGACTGAAGTCATTCTTGCCATGGTCTTTCATGACCTAAACTCACATAAGGAAACAAACATCAGTTGACTGTAGCTGACGCAACAACACGTGCTATTGACATTGGCTTTGCAACAGTCACTCCTGGGCACCAATTATTTTTAATCTAAAGCCTGGGGATGGCAATTCTTCCAGGACAAGAAGCAGAAGAACTTCAGCTGCACACAAGCAATGGCAATGAACTAAGATGGCTCTTACTCCTTTATAAAACCTCACACATGGGAAAGAAAGTTCCAGAGGCCACTAAGTCAGCTGTTGCTCAGTGGAGATCTCATTAGTGCAGGTTGCTCACAGCTTTGGGCCATCGTGTTTTGGGTATCTCAAAAGATAGAAATTCTACTACTTCTTTTGGTTACCTGGTCCAGTGTTTGAACATTCTCAAGTTTAATAGTCTTTTTTTTTTTCTTACATGGGTTTTAGAATCTGCGTCCAAAGCTTCTCATCCTTCCACTGCACACAATGAAAAATCTGGTTCCAGTTACTACACTGCCCACAGCAATCAGTATACCTCTTGGTCTTTTCTCCTAATGGCTGAAAAAACACATCCTAACATGAGATGGGTTCCAGCCCTGAATTACCCTGTATTCCTCTGCTGTGCCTGCTCCAGTATGTCAGTGCCTTCCTTACACTGGGTAGCCCAGACTGGACACGATACTCAGCTGCAGCCCCACAGCTGGGGGGAAAATCACGCCCCTTATCTTCTGGGTGCACATTTGTTCACAATTCAGTAGGCTGGCAGTTGTCTTTGCTACAATAGCACATGGAGAACTTATGTTCAACACATTGTCTACCAGAACCCCCCATGTCTTTTCTGCAGTGCTGCTGTCATGGCCCAGCCTGTCCTTGCATTTGTCTGACCTGAATGTCACGAGGTTCCTGTCAGCCTGCTGAAGGCCCTCTGAACAGCAGCCTTGCCTTCCAGTGTAGTAACTACTTTGGCTAATTTGGTATCATCTCTAAACTCACTGAGAGTACACTCCATCCATACCACCAAGCAGGCTGCTAAAGACAGCATTCAGCAGTGCTGTCCTCAGTTCCAAGCTCTATCACAGACTGCCAGCTGAACTCTGTCCCGTGGAATACACCCATCGAGGTCAATGGTCCAGCCACTCTACTGCCCACCTACAAGGCCTGATTCTTAGCACTCTGGCTACACAGACATCAGTGGAGATCACATCAAACCCCTTAAAACAGTCCACATACATTATGAAAATCTGAGTTAATTAAAAAATACCCTTAGACTTCACTACCTGAAAACACTATTGCTGATATACCAGGAATGAATGCTTGCCGCTTCTGTTAAGGGAATTACTTGCTGTGCCACTGAGAATGAAGTACAGATCATGCAGAAAATACTAAACTTCCTCCAGTAAGAGACCAACATTGCTGAGTCCCACAAAAGCAATTTGGTTCCACATCTTCTGTGTTACAAAGCCACTGCAAGTCATATTAAGGGCCTGTCTCTTTGTCATGTAGGACCACTGTTCTCACTACCAGTCTTTGTAACAGGCAGTTTATGAACAAAGACAGCAAATATGTATTAAGTACATATAAGCACCTAGGTTTTCTTTTTTTCCCTATTTCAGCCATTCTGCAAACCAGTAATTATCAGTAAAATAATTTCTTGGAGTTTATCTGTAAAAAATGGTTTCATACACTTCTGATTATTGCAGCAGATTCATGTTAATATAATTTGACTGAGAAGTCTTACCACTTTTCTTTTTTATTTTAGCAATACACTACTTTAAAAATACGACTACATAAGCAGAGGTATTTTCCAAACAATTAGTCTGAATTTAAAAAAAAAAAAAATCAATCACTCTAAAAAATAGTGGTCCCAACTACACTGTGCAGAAGAATATTAGATACCCAAGGCAAAAGCTCTAACAACAAATAGAATTACCTGGGAAACAGTCCTTTATTAGTGAAAAAAAGAGGAAACTTTGCTTTGAAAACTAAATTTTCCTTTACTGTTCACTTTTCAAAGTAAAGTCCTCAAAAAGTGAGACAGTATGTTGGCTTAACATGAAAGGACAATTTATTAAAAGTAACAGTTGTAGTTTATTTCAGCCCTCCTAATAGTTGCAGATGACATCACTGTCAGAGACATGAAGCATCTGTCAGGTCTGGACAAGGGTTCAAATAATCAGGACACGTGGAGGAGATGGCCTGACACTGCCATAGCAAAGTTCAGATAAAGGAAAGCTTAAATGTAAAACTGGGAAGGGAATAACTGATAGCACACTACAGAAAACAATGTGCCTGGAAAGCATAGTGAAATACAAACTATATGAGCAAACAAAATGCTGTCAAAAACTTACAACTCATTTTGGCATTACTAAAACAAGCATTACTAGACAGGGAAGGAACTACTCTGTCCTGTCTTTGAGCACAATGTCCCAAATAAACGCTACACTTTAGGTACTGACAAATAAAAATCCAGTAAAGTTAGAGAGTGTTCTAAAAAACTTGTATGAAGAAGCTGTAGGTAGATTTCAGCACAAAATTCTCATGATGAAGAGGCAAAACAACCTAACAAAAAACCCAAGTGAACATGTTTAAGAAAAAAGAAGCAGCAAAACCAGCTTAGGCATGAAACAAGTAGGTACTTTTCTAGAGGTTTTAAGAACAGAAGATTCAAGCATCTACCAGGCATAGCCCATCTACACACAACACCACCTGAAAAATGTATACATGATCTGCCAAGGTCCACTACAATCAACCAAGTCTATGACTCCGAAGTGCCAACCAACTATACAGACATCTGCAAACCACCTGCTACTGAAGAAAAAAACCAAACTGTACATTGCATTTACATTAATACTGTTCTTACCTTATGTTCAGGATCTAAATGAATTATTTGAAGAGTCCAAAAAGTTGAGTTCTTAAAGGGACCAATTCATGTGAATAGACAGAATTAAGAAATTCCCTCATTATTTTAATTTAATCCGCAGACAGAACTAGCATAAATTTACTTTGATATAAACCTTCAATCTGAACACATATGCTAAAGAACAGAATTCTCACTTTTGCTCTGGCAAGACAGAAGGTTGAACTACATGGTATAGCACTTTCTAAACCACAAACTCTAAGTCTACACCCAAAGAGTACAGTCTCTACTTTTGCTAGTTATTCAGTAGCATGATCTCATGAAATTTCCATTGTCAGTTTATTTTTAGCAATGAAATGTTTTTCTACTTAAACATTTAAAGATTTATTCTCTTTCAATAAATAGCTGTTTTCAGTCAGACTGGTCAAACCAAACTTTTCAACACATTTAATTTCTTTTTTACAGCAAAATTCCTAAAACGCGATTGAAACACAGAAGGATTATTTTACCGACAGTATGTACTCCAAATAAGTACAAAAAACCTGTATCAAAAGGGTTGACACTAACTGGATGGAGGTGGCAGAAATCCCTAAAAATAAAATTATTCAAGGCTTGGCATTTGATTTGCCTTAGTTGGAAAGCAACTCTCTCAAACAAGAAAAAGCTTGCTTCCGCTCTAAAGACATCAAATTCTTGAGGGAAGTGGAGATAAACCAAGGCTGGAGACAGCTTTGATACCTCAATGATTATTAATCACTATGTACTGAATTGGTTATTTTTTATATTAAAAAAAAAAATCACCTGAGGGTGACATAACATTAGACAATACTGATTTACTACATCATGGTATTTGTAATGAACAACAGACATTTGTGGAAGCTATGGAAAGCCCAAAAGAGAAACAGTCAGTGACATCACAGTAGGTTTAAAACTTCAGTAACTGCTGTTCAGAAGACATAAGCCTGGTTTTACAGCAGTGTAATTGCTTTTTTTTAATTGCAGTAAGTAGTCACAAGAGGTCACCATATCAAAATCTACATGAAAAAAACCCAAATGATTTGTAAGCTAGAGGAAACAGTATATGTTATCATTCTGATTAAAAGGAAGTGGTTTCACTTATATAGGTATGTTTGGCTTAAGAGCCACAACCATGACATAAAACATACAAACCACTTATCAGAAATTTTGTCTCTCGTTTTGTTTTGAATCAAACATTCAGCAACATACTAAGGGAAGTGGTAGCCCAATGCGATCTAAAGCACTGCAAATTTTATGGTGCAACATGCAGGAACTGCTTGACTTTGTCCCACCATAATAAGTTCTCTTGTCTCGGCTACATCTTGCAACAGTGTAATTAAGAATCCTTTTACTTTCCCATCTTTCTGTGGGTTACTGAGTGGCTCACAGCAGTACCATTACTTTCTAGTCTAAGAAGTAGTGGTTAATAGATTGCTAAAATGAGTAAGATAATTACAGATTTGTAAGATTAATTTGAATTAGTTTTAAAAAAGAATCCTCGAGAAAAAGGAACACTTAAAATATAAATGAGCAAATGCGACTACATATTCTTTACCTTAAACACTGGGCCAATGACGAGTCTGTCATTTTTATTAAACCACTTGTGTCAAACCAAGTTCTAATGTTCTAATAGAGTACATAAAAGAAAAGAAACTAAGCCTTGTGGGTTTTTTCCTTATATTTATACTGACATGTGGTATCTTCATGCAAGTTAAAGAAATATTCAGAGTCAAAAGCTTCAATAATTGAGACTGTAACTACTATATGAAAAATTTCCACCACTCTACACATCCAAACACAAGCCTATATATAGGTTTTTATTATGAGAATGTGTTTAGCACATGACAGCTAAACAACTTGGTAGGCAGGGGAAAAAAAGACACCATCATAAATCTGAAACACATAATATGTTGATGTATATACTGACTTTCCTGGACTAGATAGGAGGTAGAAATTATAAATCAAGCACTGCACTGGTAAGTCCTCTGCTCCCTTTCAAGCAGTAGGCTATAACCATCAAGGAACTTTAAGAAAAATATCCTCAACATACATAGAATTCACAAAATGCATGCATATGAAATCCTAGTCAATAGAACTTCAGCGCTATGTAGCTCTAGTATCAAACCACGTTGGTATGTATGTCATTCCAACTACTACCACCATCACAAAATTTCAGCTGATATCCTTTAAAATTAACTTTTTTCCTCTTTTGACTCAGACCAAAAAAAAAAACCTGACAGGCATGGCAACATCATCCATGAAAAACACGTACTTGCAACAGTAATTACTTCACTGCAGTAATTAGCAGTTCTTTAAAGAAGTGGTAACTTGGTCCCAAGAACTGCCTTTAGGTTTGGGAATCTTGCAACACTTGCAGTTCCTACAGATGAGTTAGCCAATTGCATCCTGACTCTAGATCAAGATGAGCCTTAAACACAAAGTATCTCCCAATTTTTCTGAGAAAAAAGGAACTGGACAGAGAGACAGGCCAGGGAGAACATGTGGTAAAACCCACCAGTTTTCCCACCACAAAACATCAGGGAACCAGAACCTCTGGACACACCAAAGCATACTGTTGCAAGTAACTTTAGAAAGTCCAAAGGTTCTGCAGACTTGAGGTCCCTGCTCGCTTATTTGCAAAACTCCACTAACCCATGAGTTTCAAAGAGCAGCTATCAAAAAGATGAAACATTGCTAGTTCAGATGATTTACTCAGACTACATACCTGCAATAGGTCTCCTTCATCAAAACGTAGCATTTCTATTATGCCATCCGACTGGATGAAAGCTGCAAAGAAAAAAAAAACGAAGTAATTTAACAAAAACCCGTTATGTTATTCAATGAAAAGAACAATTCAAATATCTAAAATCTGTTGTATCTCATTTTGTAGACAGTTATGACAAATCAAAATAACAATGCAGAATCTAACAAAATACCAAATACAAATCTGTGACACTAATTTTGCTCGAGAAGTACCACACTTGGCAAATTAGTCTTTTACTTAAAAATGCTTAACTCCAAAGGGAACAACTTCTTCTAGGGTCCCTAAAAGGAGTGATTGTACCAAGCTAACTCCATACTTCAATGAATATAACCCGCTGGGTACCTGAACAACTGATTTTAATACATCTAAGCCCACAAAGATTTCAGACACTGTTTGCGTCTGAATTTCTGTTTCATTTACACACCAATAATCTTAACTGTACATCTGGAAAGCCTCCTTCACACTGCAGCCTAATCCTTGGCATGGCAACAATCCTCTCCATCTTGACAGTAACACAGTAAAATTTGAAACACTTTAGAAGTGTTTGCACCATAAGACTAAACTCTGTGAAAAGTTCATGCCTCAGTCACAGATAGGATCCTCAAATGCTCCACTTATTTCCTGTACACATTTGGTCAGGTAGTTGTTTTCAATACCTCTTAAAATGTATGGAATGCTACTTTCTCCTAAAGACAAAAAAATAAGGGCATTGCCCTTCCTGCAAAATATAATAATTTGTACAAGAATGAGTATGATTTAAAGAGGAAAGACAAGTTCAAAGAGTTCTACCTTTTACTCCCCAAAAATCTGCTCTCACACACACACACAAAGGTCTTTAGAATAAAGTGCATTAACAACCTCATATGAGAAAATTGTATTAAAAAAAAAGCCCTATAATTAACTCCTCCTCTACCCCATGTCCTTTTTTCCATGAGTGTCTTTACCAGTTATCATTCATGCTAGATGAAGCTGAGTGAGTGATAACATGCCTCTCTTTCCACAAAGAGGAACAACTTCAACAGGAAGAAATTAAAGATTTCCCAGTACACAGAAGTACAGTGTGCACTTTTGGAAGACATATTTTGAATCCCAGTCTGAAAAAGGAGATTTAAACCTTCATCTCCCACTTTGAAGCTCAGTGTTCTAATAAAAACAATTATTATACGGTCACCAACAATGCCACTCTGTGATGCTTTAAGAGAAAAAGTAACAGTACTTTCAGAAAACAAAAAGCACTCTTGGTAGACAGGAGTAAAGGCACCTACCATGCAGAGAAACATTAGTTTTGACATATATTTGTACCAAACATTTCCTCAATGGCTGCTTTGGTGACACCTCACTCGGAACCCAAAATTCACTATACTACTTAACATATCACTGTTTGCAAATCCGATTCTGCATCCCTGACTTTCCCACATATTTTGGTATCTTCTTAAAGGCACAAGCTCCACAACCTCGCTTTCACTTGACCCAAAGTAAGAGTTAAGGTAAGACAAAGATTGCTGCTGTCATCTCCAAAAGTCTCTTTCAGTATGCAAAAAACCTGAAACAAATAAACAAAATCCCCAAACAACAAAGTTTTACGCAATTACTTTTCAAGCTACCATACCACACAATTCTAACGTGGCACAGGCTGGGAAAGCAGCCCAGGTCAGGTGGAGTGTGAGAATCACCACAGAGGAGAAAGGGGGAGCTCAGATTATAAACAACATGCATGTCCTGCAATATCTACAGTGGCATGAGAAGTCCTAGTCAGTTGTGCCAGCAATAACTTAGTATTTTTTTCCTGTGTGTTTATTGTTATTACCTTAATGTTACCCAAAACAAACAAAATCCATCCCTGATCCAAGAATCAGGAGTTTGGTCAATCATTTATATGGAAGAGCTATAAAGAACACAGGGCAAGAGACCCAAAAAACACCCAAAACCAAACAAACCAAAACAGCATGTAAAAAGCTTTTACAAAATCAAGTCCTGCAGTTTATGAAAGTTTGGGCTGTTAAAACTTAAATTACTGGAATAGGTCTGCCAGTTTAAAGTTTAATGCTAGAACAAAGAAAAGTGAATTCTTCTCAATTTAACTGGCAATACATATGATGCAAGACATTCAGTTCAGTTTAATTTTGATTTTAAAACCACAAAAAAATCTGTAAGTGTATTGTAGTGCAATATGTAAGAAAATGAAGCTTTGACATTTTATACTAAAATGCAGAGTATGACAGTTAATCGTGATTTCACAGAAGTATCATGCTTATCCTCTGTGCAAGAACCCCAAATTACAGATTAACTGACACAGAGGGAAAATTCTCAGTTTTTAACTTGGGGAGAAATACAGAATGAAATCATATTTTATCATGCATTTGATTTATTGAAAGTTCAGCAATAACAATTTCAAAAAATTATAGATACAAGCACACCTTCTTATTAATCAAAAGGAATTGCCCCTCTGAGGTTGGACTTTTTGGCATTCTATCGCTTTCTAGATCTCTGGTTTGGAAACAAAGAATACACAGCATTTGATTGTGGTATCAGGCACAAACAAAAAAATTAATTAGAAAACAACTTTTTATATAAATAATCTATCAACAACCAGCAAAGCATAAAAGGCTATTTCATCTAATCACAAATTCTTAATATTTTTGAGGCTTTTTTCCCTTGTTTTAAATATGATACACCATCAGTACAAAGAGCAGAAAGCAGCAACAATTCTTCCACAATGATAACACACACTGAAGCCCCCAGAAATTAGCCCAAATTTTCTACTCAAGCATCTTGAATTCAGACAGACCTTCTGTAGACCCCAAACACTTTTTCAGCCACTCTTTAGTTATTTCATCTTTGTGACAACTTATGAACAAAGCAACAGATGTTACAGAACATTGTGAGTGGATGACACTGTTAAATAGAAGTGCCATTCATCATTATATCATTTAAGAAATGTTTTCAGAGAGCAGATGACAGTGCCAGGTGAAGTCAGATGCACTGCAAAGCCTGGCTGCTGGCCATTTCACAGCAGGCACATCTCAACCGAGACGGTGATGAAGCTGCTGTGGTTATACCTTTTATTTTGGTTTAGACTAACTTTAAAGCCTGCGTTTCTCTTTACTGGTTATTTCATTAAGCAAGGAAATGGAAAGTAAATACGTATACCTTCATGAGATGAAAGCTTGTTTTTGCAACTGGCTTCTCAGACTCAACTCAGGATGAAGCAACAAGTCACCTCATTCAAATGAAGCAAAGCTAATTACATTTTAAAAAAACCCCACTGGTGAGTCATAAAGAATCACCCAAATCCCTCTAAGAGCAGCTCTCAAACTGTCCAACATGGACCACAGAGAGGACAAAGCCTTCTTCAAAGTGAAATGCTGACAGTGCCCTTCTGGGTATTTTTTTGCCCATTCCAGAATTAGAAGCAGTCGGTCACCTTTTGCACTTGTGCTACCTGACCTAAGTTCACAAACTTTGCAATGCAAGCCCCAAAACAGTTTTTTCTGTCCTTTTACACAGAATATGTATGTCACCAATAGACAACAGGTTGTTACCAATGCGTAAAGTCACTGTAAGTAATTAAGTATGAGATCACTTGGGCATGCTTTATTAGGTGAACCATTCCCCATGCTACAGAGGAAGATGACTGTTTTCTGCTAAGTCCCTAACAATTTCCCCTGGAAAAACTTCTTCCCAAAACTTGAGCTGATACCATCATGGTCCATTACCATTCTAATAGTGTAGCAAATACTTCAATACTCTGGAATAGTTAAATGCAGCAAATTAACAACTGCTGCCTGTGCCATTTCAGTCACCCCTGCCACATGACTGGTGACTGCTACAAGAGGGGGACAACATAATATTTGGGGTAGGAAGCATTTCAGCTCTCACAGCATGATCTGCCACTGCACAAATCAGCAGCCAAGAAGCCAAATTACACATTAGGAAAATAATTTCTTCCTGACCTTACAGGCAATTGAAGCCCTGAAGGCTAATTATAATATCTATTAGTCAAACTTTAAATGCTCATGGACCAAAGAAGGAAAAGGATACATATTCATATCCGCAGATTTCAAGGCCAGAAAAATCAGTCTCCTTTCCTCTTCCCCTATGCTGAACAGAATATACAGAGGTATACACAAATTCCTCTCAGTAGAAAACCTCTACCCTTTCAAGCTTCCGCAAAAAGCAAATGTAACAGATTCATGAGAATCTGTAACAATTTCAGTCACTCTCACTAGTGGGTTATTACATGATTTCAGGGTAAAATTTTTTCAGCTTCTAGCTTGTGTATTCTTTATTTCCTCTTTTTAGACAGTAGGTCACTATTAACAGAATATATAGAAGCAAACACTAAAAATACTCTAAGTTTCATTTTTGGTTTGTTTTCAATCTACAACTTTTAAAATGCAACTTCTTTGATTAAGTTAGCTTTACTATGAAAAGCCCATAAAAGATATCAGAAAAAGACCATGAACCTAGTCTTTCCACTTGCTCCAGAACAGCTTGTTCTACTGACAGCACTTTCCAAGCTTTCCAAACTCTTAAAAAAATGGCAAAAGAAAACCCACCACCACAACCATAGCCTCCAGCCCGCAAACCACAGCTTTCTGGAACAGTAAAAGCACTATCTAGTCATTATTACCAGTAGATTCCTAAATGCTTTCCCCTGCCCTTTCAAACAACATCACAGTTCTTGATGGTAAATACCTAACATGACAAAAATTAAACCAACAGCAGCTGAATTCACTTAAATTCCTCAAAGCTTAAGCAGCATCTTTTCACAAGTTTATATAGCTAGTGGACAAATCTTACTCAAATACATCCCTATTTTGATTGTCTCTTTTCCAAGCCTTTCATATTTGGGGCTAAACCAAGAAAAATACAGACCCATAAGCCATCAAATAAGAAGAAAATTTAAAATCCTACACATCTCCAAAGCAAACAGGAACTTAATATCAAAATCACTTTAGCCAACACCAGTCTTTAGCTGTGACTGAATTACACAAAACAGAATAAATTTGCATGTAATGCGAGAGCAGTGAATGTGCCAAGGCTCTTGGTGCACAACAATAAAAAAAAATCTCCATGGCTCACAGGTTATGAGGCCTGCTCTAACTGAGATCTGACTTTTAAGGTGGCTTTGCACACTTATCTTTCCTTTAGCCACTGTTAATTTCTTCATTTTAATAGAAAAGTATATTCTGGCATATATACTTATAAAAACACTATTCTAAATCATAACTTAGCTCTGGAACAGCTACTTGATAACATTAATTTATTTTTATGTTAATGATCTTTATATAGTCTCTCAGATGCTTGTAAGAACTGTTTTCTTTCCTAAGTCTTGTCTAAACCAGTTTTCTTTCTTATAAACTGGATTTATACAAACCTGTATCATCTAGTCTACGAATTTTCTCCAAATTCTGAAAATAGTGTCCTATCTTACCAAAATAGGGACAGATCAATTATTTAAATCATTCCTAATTTACACTAAGGTTTTTTTTAAAGTCCAGTTTCTAACCCTTTGTCTTAATGACTAAGCCCACTTCAAGCTAGCTATAACCACATGAGCCAATTAAATGCCACTCAATTCTGTCTATGTAACTGTAATTGCTACATTTGTATCACTGCTGGTTAAACTGCAGAACTAAATCTGGGCACGTTATTTTTAAAGCTTTGACTATGAATTAACTGCTTGTGCCCAGTCACACAATTTCAATCATCCTGAACAGTGGAAAACAGAGCAGCATGGGGAATACAGGCAGGTGGATACAGAATGAAAAAATAAAATAATTATGGATGGAGAATTACATTGTAAAAATTAAAATACCATACAGATAAGGGAAAACAGTATTACACTGTAATGCGAGCAACCATTTTAATCAGCTTCAGGACTGCAGAAGTCTGGTGAGCCTCAAGAAACATGTCCCAGTTCAGTCTTCAACACAATAAATCTGTTTAAAAAAAGGCCTGTTCTGCAAGATGGAAGAGTCATTGTTAGCTATCAGCCTGGATTTCCGCCTACACCCCAACAGGTGACTGTTCACTGGAAATGTAAAAGGTCATTCTTTTATGAGACAGCGAATGTCAGGCAAGTGAGAATCACCAGCCAGCAGGCTTGCTTTCCAGCTAAATCCTCTTGCACTTACCTAGGCTATTTGGTTGTTTGTATTCCAGTACTCCATAACAAGGGGAAATTACTAATTTTTCCAACAGACCTCAGGAAGAGCCATCCCAACAAAGAAAATACACACAATGCAGTAAAGATCACACAAATGTCACACTTTGAAGGCTTTTTACATAGAAACATATTTATTCTTTCTTCATTATTAAAACCTCTAATGACCTTCCCTCAAAAAGGCAACTGGCCAAATCTGTATTTTCTGTTTATATATTAGATTTGAAATAGAACCATTCCTAGCTAATGCACGTTAATCGTCATGTGAAATGAAAAAGCAATACAATTAAGCTGAATAACAAAAAGACAGAATCTTCATCAAAACCCTCATTTTGTACTACCGCTTAAAAGAAATTTCTGACTTTTCACAATACATACTCGAGCAAGTTCATATGCACCAACATATGCCCAAGTTAATACAAGCTAAACAGAGACAACAGATCACTTGCACTGCAATACCTGAGCACACTACTGACTATTTTGCAGCGGGGGGGAAAAAAAGTCCAATAATTCATACTTTACTGCACAAAACAGCAAAAATTGAGCGTATCACTGACACTCAACTAAGTCTGCATATAATCTTTCACTAACTTACTTTTGTGTCATTTCTGCCTTCAGA
Source organism: Daphoenositta chrysoptera (assembly GCA_013397915.1). NCBI lineage: Eukaryota > Metazoa > Chordata > Aves > Passeriformes > Daphoenositta > Daphoenositta chrysoptera. The sequence continues at coordinate 1,490,081 of VZRO01000700.1, forward strand.
TAAAAGACAAACTTCTTTACACAGCAAGGCCCTTCCCTAGTAAGAAGAGCTGTCACGTTGTGCTCATCCACTCATCTCTTTTCCCCTTAGTTAAGATTGATGCAGATTTTTAGGAATTCAGTCACCAATTCAGTTTTTAAAGCTAGCCACAAAACAGAAAGTGACAGCACGATTGTGATTCAGAACACAGGCTCCAGACAGACAATGAAGCTACTGCTTAGACTGAGAAAGGAAGAAAGCGGGTCTCCACCCTGCAGCCACTGCTCACACATCTGGCTCACAACATTTTACGCTTCGGAAGACAGTGAAACTGCTTAAAGGTTTCATTTACAGTTAACGCTGATTGCACGTGTTCTGTGACAGATAGATCCTTGCAAGAAAACTATACAAACATACATAGACACAGAAAAGCTCACTGAGAGTAACATGTACTATACCTAACAATCTGCTTTTATTTAGTTACTTTCTGAACAAAATTACATTAGATGATTTCAGATTGACAAACACACAAAAATCACATTTTATTCAAATACCTTTGTTCTCAGATGCTTATTTTGTATTCAGCTTGTATTTCCACCTTACAGAAATGTGCATTTCAATCCACTTCAACTAAAGCAATTTTTATTTTCATCCAGTTTTTTGCAACGAGTTAAAAAAATTATCTGCTATTGGCCAAAATGGTGCATTTCCAGTGGTAGCAATAAAGACCATAAAACTTCACTTGGAAAAAAGCACCAAAATACTACTTTGAGAGCTGCCAGATGCTTTACATTGGTGCTTTAAAGTTTTCAAAAATTTCACTTGTTCCTCTAAAGATATTTACTTCCTGGCTCCAAAATGCATCTCAGAAAATAATTCTCAATTCCATTCATAGGGGGGTATGAATGAGAAAACTTACTTTAAAATAAATTTTTAAAAAATTAAACAAAAAGGAGAAATAATTCTCTCAGCAGGAAAAAAACTTTAGTTCACACTATTTTTAAGCCAAAGAGAACAATAATCCTGACACTCATGGAAACTTCTCAGAAATCATTTAAAGACAACAAAAAAATTAAAAGGAAGCTAAAGACAAAACAAACATCTGCAAATAGCATCCTTTTTTCCTGGCTTTGGGCCATGCAAAATGTGGCTTTCTATTCCTTCTAACAATGGCAATTTTAAAATTTCAATATGTTAAATTAGGATATACACCCATACATGTATTTTTATTGAGCTTGTAGAGACATAAAATTAATTGGAACTACCCTCAAAAACGAGATAAGTTGTCCTGCAATGACAAGGCCCTCCGAACTACTCTTAAGGATTTATCTCAATTTCCCAAGTTTTAGATCCGAAACTTTTCATTGTAGCAGTTTTACGACTCATGTAGCAATGAAAACTGATGTGCGAAAAGATAACATGCACTTAATGGCATTCCAATCTTTTTAGCATATAGAAACATTCAATATGTAGCTTGCCAGAAATGGTAGTTCATGGCTTCTGGAGTCTCAGGAGAACAATGCATTAAATGATAATAATTTTACCTATTGCCATTAACATCAGTCTTCCAAACTTATACTCTTATGAAATGAACCACTGAAAGACCCTCACTTACTCAAAAAAAAAAAAAAAAGGGTTGTATAGGCACAGTGGAAAGACCTACCTAAAAGGTACATCCAGGATGATTAATGACCTTAATAAACACAGACAGAGGTCAAGCATTGTTCTACACACCACAGAAAAGAGAAAGGAAGATGCAATTTTCAGAGTTTCCAAAAAATCCTCCACAGAACACAAAGGTGACAGAGCCAGGCAGATACCTCCTGACATCTAAATGTCTTGCTGGCAACGTGAATGCAATCAGGTAAGAGATATAGCCTATGCTCTGCGGACACTGCTCAGTTTTCCATCCTTACTCCTACCTTGCTACCTGCTGCAGAGGACGCTTTCTATCACTCAGCTTACGGCACAGAAACAGCAGCCTACTAAGTGAGAATTCTGCTCTCCTCCCTGCCCTGATTTCGCCTCACTCCCTTTTTTTCTTGGTCAGTTATCAGGGTGGAACTGCACGAATTTTTAGAACAATAAGGGTACGTGGACAACACAATTGTTTAGATTTTAGGTTGTGCAACACTTGCGACTTCAGGTTAGCACCAAGTTACCGGAGAGAAGTATCATTGGGAGGGAGGAGCAGAGTATCTCTGCCCCTCCTATGCTCACTTGGCAACACTCAAGTGACCACTGGAAACAGCAATTAAGCCTGACGACAAGTAAAAAAGAGTGGCGACATAATGCTTGTTCAGCTACCATATGAAGTTTATAAATACAACAATCAAAGGCCAGGAAAAGGTAGAAAAGGCCTGATGTTAGAGCTATAGTGTTAATGACGTGGCAGTAACACTACTTACTGATTGCTGAGCACAGCAGTCTGTCGACTTGTCATGTGGGAACACTGACCAGCAGGAAAAAGCTGGCTGCAAGGTCTGATAAAACCAGAGGAGAAATGGGTGGAGAAGAATGGCTGAAAGTTTTGAAAGAAGATAAAATACAGAGCAAAAAGACTCAAACAAAACAGGCGAATTTCAATTTAGAGGGAACACTCTGAAAACATTAACAAGAAATTAAAGATGCAAGTAGGTATAGGGAAATGAAATGCTTGCAGAAATGCAATTTAGCCTCCTAAAATACCTTGGAAGCAGTTACCCATCAGAAGTAAATAAACAATCTCTTCTAGTCAGACTCTTTTACAAACAGCTGTGGTGATCTAAGCTGACACCCTGTGCAACACAGATAATGATTTCACCCAATAATTCCAAACCCTTAGGCTTAGTGACAGTGTATGTTATGGAGAGACATCTAATTCTACTTTGAAGATTGCAACAACCCCTCACCATTAAGTTGCCCCCTAAGACAAATCTTCACTCAAAAATACCTCTCATTTCTACTTTGATATGCCTAGTACTCAGTCTCAACCTTAACAGGCACACCTTTGCTAAATTCAACATCAGAGTGGTTTTTTTCACAAAACAGGTATATTCACAGCACAATTAATTAAATAATGATAAATAAATAAATGTTTTATTCAGTCTCTGAGATCCTTAGCCTAGTCTTTTTCCCTAGAGAAATTTCATTTAATCAAAGGAAGAATTCACAGCACTCATCAAGTACTGAAACTCTGCTCAAATTTTCCCTGATGAACTGGAAGTTCATTTCGGTCTTTTCTCCATCAGATAATGATATTCAGTAGTACTGATTGGCAGAGTGACTTCACCTGTGAAGATTCAGTCTCTGTCAATTACAACCATCTCTCCTTCAGCATCAAATGTAATCACATTTCTCCCAAAACAAGGAATTTATTAATCTTTTGATTATTTTGGAAGATGCAGGTCTGCCAAAGCTATTTGGGCACATCACGACCTAGTTAAGCTACACAAAAGGCAACTCACAAGGTATATGATAATATAAAAGTAGCTATATCATAATATAAAAGTTACACACATATATACCTTCCTTACCTTCTTATACTTAGGAGACACAACTTAGAGGGCAAGAGTAGTCTCAGTGCTTCCTAGTACACACTAGATAATGGTAATTTCTGGTACCTCTAAACTGCCTGTTGCTGGCTCCACAGATTGAAGTTACACACAGTTTCAGAATACCAAAGCAAACACACAAGAAGGAAATGGTTTCTAGTAAGGACCAAGTACTCCATGTCCTCCACTGCAAGAAAGGAATAGTCAAAAACTTCGCAACATTAAATACCCAAATCTCTCAGCATTTCCTCAGACATATTAGCTGCACAGGTTGTTAAGTAGTACTTTAATACATCTTGTATATTAACATGTAAACCACAATTCAATGTATTGTTATATTGCCAGCAGCTGGCAAAGATGAAAACTAATAACTGTATTATGCTTCACAAAAAAGATGGGATATGAATATGCCTGTTGAAACAAATTTTTCAAGAGAAAGAACAAAAACTAGGGGAGAAATAAAGCCTATGTGATCCATGATTACAGAAATAAGGACTGGTTGACAGGGTCTTGTTTTTACCTATGATCACATTTTTTTAGTGATGCAGCAACCCATGAAGCTTCCTGGTACAATTACAACTCTGCTTCTACCTTGTTTATATTTAAATTACTATTAGCATAGCACTGACTTCACCACAGAGTTACATGGAAAGTCAGATTTCTCCTGTCTTACAGATATCCCCATCAGCTGCAACAAAACTACTGCATGCTCCAACCAAGTTTTAAGATCATGGGGGAGACACAAAATATAGAGACAGAGAAACTGAGGGTGGAATGGACCTTAATGCCATCCAGGTCAACCTTCTGCAGAAGTATAGCTAATGCTGAATTTAGATAATGTTGCTTAGGCTGTCATTTAGCTGGGCTTTGAAAACTTCCAAGGTCAGAGATTCCACAACCTCTCTAGACTTGTTTCAATGCCTGACCATCGTCATGGTGAAATACAAACTCATTGTGTCAAGCCAGAAGATCACAGCCATCTTGACCAAAGGCCGTGACAGGTGGAGGAGTCAGTACTCCGTGCAAGAGCCAAGCCCAGCAGACCCACGCCTGTGCTGGGCTGCGTGTCTGGGCTGGCCGTCAGGCCCGTGCTGCACGTACTCCGTGGATGGGGGGAGCCCGGCCAGCCCTCCGAAACACAGAGGCTGCAGCCAGCTCCACCAGCTATTGTGCCACCTGAGTGGCCTTGCTTCATCTGAAAGTGCAGATGAAGTTCCCATGTGAGCACCCTTTCTACCTGACAGCAAAAATTATGAATAGAGTTGTCTTCTTGCAAGGAAATTCAGCAATAGAACAACATGGGGTAACCTTTCTACAGATGGGGTCTGCACATTGTGTTGTACATGGACTCTTCAAAGGTCTGCTTGGTGCTGCACAATTCAAGATTTCCAGCATCAAAAGAGATCCAAGATTATCTATACTATTCTCTCTTTATATGGTTAGCTTTAATAAATAGAATTTTCAATGCTATTTTACAGTGTCCAAGTGCCTCTCTTACTCAGATCATCACAGAGCAGCATCTCCTGGCACAAAACAAACCTTCCTTGTTTCTTTGTTTCACTTTATGGCCACTGTCTCTCAGGCTCCCGCCATGCATCTCCGTGAGGAGTTGGGCTCAATTTTCCTCCATAAACTACTTTGACTTTGGCATGCTGACACAAGATCCCTCCAAAACATATCTCCATGGGTCCCTCAACCTCCATTCATAGGTCATTCACATACTGACCATCCTTGCAGACTTCCAGTGGGATGGCAGAGAGCAAAACTGAACACAGTGGTTTAGGTGTGGTCTATTAGGTTCTGAGTAAACAGGAATAATCACTTTATTCAGTCCAATGGCTACACTTCTATATGTTGCCAGGGTACATTGCTGACTCATGTGTAGCATTTCCAGGTTGTATTCCCTGCAGGTGGTTATTCTGTCCCACATAAAGGCCTTTCCATTTGTCCTTTTTGGATTGCATGAGGGTCCTGTCAGCTCATTGTTCTGTCCTGCTAGGACCTCTCCAAAATGCAGACTTGCCCTTGAGCATTGGTACATTCCAACTCCAGATCAGTGACAAAGATATAAAGCAGGACAGGTCCCAGAATAGAGCCAGGAAGAGCTGTTTGTAGCCAGCCTCTGAGGTAGAGCATGAACCACTCCTGGGAATAAAACAAAACGATACACCCTCCAGTTTATCTAGTTGCCTGAGTAGTTTTTATCATTATCTACAAATTCCTGCTGCAAATATTTGTACAGTATTTTGGTGTAAATCGCTGATTCATTAAGACTTCTTCTATGTTTCTAGGTTATTTCATATTTATTTACAAGCTTCAGATAACCAGTCTTTAAACTCATTTAACGTATTACATTAGGTTTAGTTAACACTTACTAGGAAATAAGTGTTTGGAACTACTTAAATTGGCACCCTGCTTGTCTACAACTTTGTCTCCTATCATTACTCCCTAAAATGGTGATTTAATCTGTTAAACATCATATTAGCTGTGCTTCCTCACTTAAACAATTTAGAAAACCCAACCCTATAACCAAGGCTTGTCTGGGATTTTTTAAAGTTTAAGTAACTTTTAAAAGTCCGTGCACATCCTATTATACCAAATCCATACAGTCCAACATAGATCTAGGTGTTCAACTGAAAAAAACCCTCAGATAACCCTTAAGACATTGCTAAGACCAACTGCTTTATGAAGAATAATTAATGAATCCATTGATAAAATAACTTAAAAAAAACTAAGCATGTTGCATTAGAGTCAGCGGAACAGTTCTATTAAATAACATTTTGTAGCTTCATAGTGTACACAGACAGAAGGAGCTGTTACATATGTAGTTTTATTTCCTGTACACTTCCACTAAATTTCACTCAAAAACCAGTTTGACAAAGACAGCAGTAGGAGGAGAGGTATTAAAAATGCATCTATGATAGTATTAGTGAGAAGATCAGTCTGGTAATTGTAGAAGGAAAATCTCAAACTAGTGAAACACCTGAATTTTCTCCTCCTTTTCAGAGATTGGAATTACATGGCAATACTTCAGCTCTTTGCTATTCCCCCTTTACATCCAGGCTGATTATGAGAAAATGTTAAAACCATATTTCAAAAATGTTTAATGCAAATGCTGCATCACATCCTTGCTGCAGTAAGTAAATCACTCATTATTCCATGAGGAACGTTGAGAAAACAGAAATACACAACAATCCTGCATCCCATTAAAATTTTAACAGCTGCCTCTAACAAATCCATATCTGATACAAAATTATTCTTTGCCTGTATTTATGACTAGAAATATAAACTGGAATTATTTAGCTCTAATGGTCACTGGTTCCTTTGGTTTCTCCCAATGCAAGAAGAAATTCTGCATCCTCTATCTTGGTATAAATAGTTAAAAATGCTGAAATACTAACACAAATTTTTTGAAAAACAGTAATCATTATTTTTAAAATAACTGTAGTGGAAACTCAAGTCTGATGACTCCCACAGTGTGAATGTATCAAATCAGTTGCTTCCACTGTAAGGATGGATTGTGCTCAACTTTTGGAACAACAGGATAACGCAGGCTGGAAGTGACCCTGGCGGCTCTACCCCAGTCACCTGATCAGAGAATGTCCAGCTCCAAGTACCCCCATCTATTACTATGAAGAGTGGAAATTTAATTCAACTGCTGTCTTTTAGAGAAAAAAAAAAAGGCACTTTCTTGAGCTGCTGTTATACCCAGGTAAGTTGATGCTGTAGACTGACAAAGTCAGGGGTGCTACACTGGACAGAAGGTATGAGCAAGAGAAATAAAAGACATTATTACAGACTTCTATTCTTGCCGAACCCACAAACACAGGAACAAACCAAACTGGTTCTAGCCTGTGCTTCAGTCACATAACTTTTACTGCTAGTTATGCATGAACCACAGCAGCCACCATTCACTGTCAGACTCCCAGGTCATTTACCAAGTTTACTGTTTGAAAAGATGCTTTGAACTTACAGACTCAGTAAATCCCACCGTGGAACCATAACACATATTACTCTAAGCAGTGTAAAACTGGGTAGGCTTTGAAATAAAGTGACACATACCAAATGTCCACGCTTTACTGCAAACAGCTGAAAATGTTAACATGCACAAATACATCCAAATGAGTCAGAGCAATCCATATTGCAATCATTCACAAAAAATCACAACTGAAAGCTTTAAATAATGCAAAGCCTACCGACTTCTGCAAAGTCTGGTGGGATTTCATCATATTAGGCACTACACAAATCCATAGAAAGTTCCTTTAAGAGATGACAATCCAAGGCCCTGAACTGAGCACACCATCCTTCAATGGACCTCTACAGGTGTGGGGACCCCAGTCTACTTCACATGTGCAATATACCTGCACACCAGTGAGGGAGGAAGAGGTGCAGGGAGGGAATTGTACCCACTTTGAGATTACATTGAAGGTCATGGAGAATATGGTGTCTCAACTTCCTGTCCACTGCAGTAAAATTTTTCCTTTATTTTAGTCTGAAGATTTCACAAGCAAGTAAGAGACTATTCAATCCAAGCACGTGGTCAATGTTTTTCATTCACAAGAGCAAAGACACAGTGCAAACCTAATCAGCTGTCCCACACTTAAGTTTAAAAACCACAGTGAGACAGCATGGTCGATTTTTATCCATTGTGTTTTCCTCACTCTTCATGATTCTGATGTGCTACTTCAACTGCTGGAGTGTTTTCAGTTTGACTGAGGTCATTCTTTCTGAATCACATTTTGATTTAAGTCAGGGTCAAAACACCAGCATAAAAGTAAACAGTGGCATGCTGTAGATTAGTTCTGACAGCAGGGTATGACAGATGACTGGTGTATATGAAGAGACTTTTTATAATATTATTCTAAACATATAAGCTTTCTCCCAGTCATCTTCCAACATTAGTTCAGTTTTGATACTCATGTGAAGTATCCCGGTTTGCTATTTTAGATATCAATAAAAAACAAAAAGGAAATGTTACTTGTTTTGAGATTAGAAAGAATGACAAAAACAGAAGCAGAAGCATATCAGTGCACTGCTCTGAGGACAATATCCCACTTACATTCAGTAACTAACTTAGTTTCTAGGAAGCTAGAAGAGAATACATCAAGGATTCGGGAAAAAAAGTCCTATTTTCACTGGTCTATTTGGTATCATAATGTAGATGTTTAAACAGAAATTTTTCCTAGATCCAGCACTGAGATGTAACTTCAAAAATTACAGTCAGGGATTGAACATAGCCTAAATATCAACCTTGCTCTACCTGCACCTATCTTGTGAGCAGATGGGTAGGTAAGAGAACTATCAAAGTTGTCTCAAAAGGCTTTCAGTCAGCTGGCCAAATAAAAGGAAATTAAAAATTTAAAAAAAAGAGAGTTGTATAAAGTGAAGATTTTCTGAAAATAAAAACAACTGTATATAAATAAGGAAATCAACACAAAACAGTTCAGGTAAAAAACTCTCCTCATGTTTGACATTTGTCTTCAAAACACTTTACTTACCATGGGGTTATAGCATTACTATGGCTTCCAGCAACCTAAAACCCAGAAGGCTGTTCTGTCTATCTCACATGTCCTTCCCCGCCAAAATAACCCAAAACAAAACAAACCCCAAAAAACCCAGACAAAACACCAAACAAAAAAGCACACCAATACAAAGTGATAGCTGTCCTCAATCTATGTGGCAATACAGAATGTGATAATTACACTAGGAAAGGATAAGCCTTACAAAAATCCTGAAAATCATTCATATTTGCCAAAGAAACTCTAACGCTATTTTTTGCCCCTCCTAAATAGCAAGAGGCTCTTTGAGACCGAAATTTTTTCCTGCTATGTCATTCTTTTGAAATGGTTCATAGATTTCCTAAGTGAAAAAAAAAAAAAACCCATAAAATTTTACAGCCTTCTCAGTCATACTCATTCCTCAGCAATACATGGGCACTGAGGACTCAGCTAGGCACAAGAAAAGAAAAGTCACATATCAGGGCTTAGTCTGAAGTCAATGTTTAAGGTTCTCTGGCTGGTTCATATGCAGTTTTCTATGCTCTGCTATCTGTTCAGATACCAGATAATTTCCGTAAGTTCTATTTCTCTAGCACAGAGAGAGTGTACAGCAATGTCAAGTTCCTCAAGACTTTGATTTACAGCTAGAACAAGCAAACAATTTCAGTTTTGCTTCTTGCTTTTAGGCAAAGATGTTTATGTTAAATTTTCCCCCCTCAAACTCCCTAAGATTGGGTACTAGAAACAGTCATGTCTATCTAGAATACTCCAGCATCAATCATCTTTCTACTTGTGACAGCTCCATCCATAAAGAACTGCTTGCTGGTCTTTCTTCACATGAAGCCAGCATAATCTTCTCTCCATCAGCTCCATCATTCCCCCAGCTTCTCCTCATGTATATGCAAGGTAAGAGGAAAAGAGTGTCCTCCACATTAATTTTTCACTTTCTTTTGTCATATTCTGATCTATTCTTCTCACACTATTCACCTGGCACTTGCTTCTATCAGGTTTTTTCTGTAGTAACTCCTCAGGAGTACATACTGCACGATGTCTTACTACAGTCACCTTCAACTCAGCAGTGCTCAGGAGCAACAATGCACAACCTCAGCCCTAATCCCTCTCCACAGCTTCCTTCCTGCAGCTGTAGTGAAAAATGTATGCCCACATTTGGGAGATGGAAAGGATATTCCTAGCTACTTCCCTGCTTCCTGATTATTATTTTTAAACTGTATCTTACTACATTTAACTCGACACAATCTGGTAAAAGCTAAGGCACTAAACGACAGAGCCTGAACACCCTCCCCTCCTTTCTTCTCAACTACTGTTTCATTTTGAGCTCCCACCTTGGTCTAAAGGCCCAGTGTCCAAAGTGGTCCTTCCTCTCCTCTGCTCAGTCACTACCTCTTGAAGACTGGCACTTATATTGCAGCTTAAGATCAATGGGACTAGATCTCGCAAGTCCCTTTAATCTTTGTCTTGCTTTAAAACTACTGTTTGGTTTATGTTTTGTTTTGCTTTACTTTTTAATCCAGGGTTTAAACAGTCATTGTACTCAGCAAAAGGAAGACTGCAAGACAACACTTTCCAATATGTGATCCACAAATGCAGATTGCCAATGAATTCTGCTCAGGAGTCCATAATAGATGAATAATTAAGAAAAACCACAAACAAACATCAAAGAAACACTTATTAGTGACCTTAAATGTACCACTCATAGACTACACTAAGCAGCAGAACATTTGGCAAGAAAAGCACATGTCAGATATCTAAAGACTAAAAGAAATCCATGTTCTATTTGAGAAACAAATTCACCTTTTGAAAATAACAGATGCATTGCTGGGATAAGTTTTAAGTAATAGACTGTGTAAACAGAAGGATACATTATCAGAACAAACTGTTCAATTTTCTTGAAAGACTTCCATCATACCTGTTCAAACTCTGTGAACCTAAAACTGCCTTTGTTTATTTAGGAATGCCAAGGAAGTCCATAGAGAAAAAGAACCAGTATCTTCTTCACAGATGAACCAAACCAGACCCTGGCCCCAGCTGTCACAACTTTTAGGGCATGAATCAATTCCATCATACCAGTACATGACATCACTGACAAAGCTTATAAACACATATAACTTATTACCTGTGAAGGAATGCAATCACAATCAGAGTTAAAAATAGGAATTTCTCAAGCATCTGAACTCTTTTAGTACCTCAAGACAGTATAGGCCACACTGACAAACTTACACATTCTTATCACTCTAAAGATATGGGATCTGATTCACACAGTTTTCTAAACATTTCTCTACATTCTCTGTAGACAAAGTCAATTGAACAAGAATGGCTGTGCAACAACTGACTGGAGTTTTTAATCATCTTAATATCAACATCATCATATTTGTAAAAAGAAGCTACTAAGAAATGACTGAAATTGAGCCCCTCTTTATTAAGATATATCTACATTTTTTTCTTATACATGCATTATTAGGATGTATTTCGCCCCTCATGTCTGGTTCAGGCACACGATGAGTTCCTCCTTGCTAAGCTTCTATTCCATACCCTTTTTATTCTTACTCGTTTTCATCCCTACTCTTTTTCTGCCTGTCAGACTTCTATCTCCGCCCTCCTTCGGTGCAGCAACTTGCCTGAAAAGCTAATTCTCCTGTCCATCCAAAGTAAATCTGTTTCGCCTACTTCTGTAATACATTACTTTTACCTGCTGCTTTTTAATGCTGCCACACAGCCATGCCTTCAAGTAGACTACGAGTCTGCACCTTGGCAATGCTTGAAAGCTGTTCTCAGCACTACTACAGATTATGCTTAGGTGTTTCGCTCGGGGCTTTTTTTCCTTGCTAAACCACAATGAGAAGACTTCATGCCAAAATCACAGACACTACAAGTTAAGGAAAGTCAGTCAGGGACTTTATAAAGTTTGGAGAAAACGCCATCGACCCCCCGAAGGCTCCGGACACCTGTCAAAAGTTCGGGGAGGAGAAGGGGTGTCCCACTGTCGACTGGTGAGGGATCAAAATCCAATCCATGCAAAAGCGTGCATTTCTGCCCTTTCTCATGCAGCTTCGCCCGTCTGTTTGGCTTGGCTTCGTCTCCTGCTGGAAGCCTGCCGCAGGGAAACCAGCTCAACGCGAGAAAGCCTTGTGTTTTATTTATTTATTTATTTCCCTTTCCCCTGTTTAAAGGGCAGCTCCAGCTCCATCCCCATCC
>VZRO01000700.1:1503108-1536643 GCA_013397915.1 Daphoenositta chrysoptera
TTGTTTCCTTGCTGGCGGCCGGGGCTTCTCCCCGCCGCGTCCAAGATGGCGGCGGGCGGGCCGTTCCCTCTGTGCGCGGCGCCCGGCGGCCTCGCTGGAGAGACGGGGGCGTTTCTCTCCGGTGCTCCTGCCCTTTTCCCGTCTCTTATTTTCCCTGCTGGAGACCCGGAGTGCTGTGCAGCAGGGGTGTCGATAGCCCTCACCCTGAGGGAATCCCCCCGCCCAGCTCCTGGGCCGGCCGGTCGTGTCGGCACAGCACCCGCGGCCGCAGTGGAACCGGAGTGCGGGGTGGTTTTGCACGCCTGAGGCGCGGTGGGATCCTGTGCTGGAGCCAGGGTGTGACACCACGCGACTGCCACTGATGAGGGAAGACGGGTACCTATCACTCTGTTTGGGTGGAACGCGTGGCCAGCAGGGCTTTGGGAACGCATGGAATTTGCAGTGGGGGAGAAGGCACATTGTTATAAATACGAGGTTGGTGTCTGCCAAGAGGACAGGTTGCACTGGGAAATGGGTCCGTGGAACCAGTGCTGATAGAAGCTGTGATTCCAGGTGTGCCATGTGGCGACACTCCCAGTAAGGGATAGGAACTGGGTATCGTCTGTCCAAGACATAATCCCAAAGTAATTTTGGATAAAGCATGGGAAGGAAAAGTCTGTAGTACAGTCTGTTCACTGAAGAACTGCCTTAGCTTTTTACAATAAAAAAGCTGTATGCACCCACGTGCCATTCTTAACTGCTCATTTCACCACCTGATCAACACGTCACGCTGGGTTTGAAGTGGTTGAACACATCATTGAGTTTCATCTGTCACACCAGCATAACAGATCTCCGTAGTGTAACAGATCCAGAGTCTCTAAGGCACTGACTAACAGCCTAACTAAAATTAGTAATGTTTGTTATGGCTCTTACACAGTCATTCTTTATTGTTAGAACTCCCCAAAGACACCTTGAAAGTCTGGATATTATTGTTTTGTTGAACTATTGGCCACAGCATCAGCGAGGTTTATTTTCAAGGGAGAAATGGAAAGTTAGAAGTACTGGGTCAAAACCTTTCCCCAGCAATAGCGATCATTTCCAGAAGATATGTAAGGAGGAACCAAAGGCTTCTGTGTAATTAATAATTTTTCAAAGTTGCATAATCTTTTGACTACTGCATTAAAAAAGGGTATACACAAGTCAGTGATTTATGAGCTTGAGTCTCTGTTCATAGTTCTCAGAACCACCCAAACCACAGTAAATATAAAGCTTGATCACTGCTGTGAGCAGAAGCCCACATATTGACTTCTGTGGGGGTTAGGTATGTACATCAAAGAGCACAATCAAACCTAAGAACTCAGAAAGACAAACAGCAGTTGGTGATGCTTTCTTATTACAGTGGACCCTGTATGATCTTGATTTTACCTTCCTAACTGGGCTGCTGCTGTACGCGCATTACTCTTCTGGAAAAAGAAGTCAGCTATTTTCTATTTCTTGTATTTCAAATTCAGTATTGCACAACCAAACAGCCAGACTTTCTCGTAATTCATGCTGTAGAGCATCCTACCCACTAAAATGAATGGGAACTCTAATGAAACTAAGATGTAAGCATGGCAAAATCTGCCTTGGAGTAAAAATGGAAATGCCAACTGTGCTATTAAAAAAAAAAAAAAAGGCCATGATAGAAATGAGAGAAGAACTATGAGTCCTACTGTTACAGTATCTATGAATCTTCAACCTTAAAATTAAAATATGGGGAGTTTTTATTTGTTTTAAATACAGAATGTCTTTTGAAAAAGATATTATAAGATGAGTAGAAAACAAACAGCTCACAATACATATTCTCCCTTTCATCTTTGTCCAGGACTCCCACTGTTTCCTATGCAGGAAAAACCAATACAATATGGTCTAATGTCTGTAAATGATAAAGCAAAAAAGCATTCCATTAATTTATTTCTGCTTTAATCTGGGTTATGTTATTTCATACATATTTGAGACTCTTCAAGTTGCTTCATTTATACATGCAGTGTGTATAAATATTAACATTTGGATAGTGCAGTATTGCTTGAGTGTGTTGAACAGTTTTTAAAAAACTATACTGGAAAAAAATCTTATAATAAACTATGACAAGACATAGAATATAGTTCTTATGGAAATGTATTTGTGTTCATAAACAGAAATTATATAAATATTTAGACACTAAAGTTCAACAGCTGACTCATAATGCCATGTTCTACAGGAGAACATCTCAGAAAGACTTTGAAATGGGGAGCTGTACTCTGATTCCTGCAGCCATTGTCAGCTTTGCTAGCATGACTGCTAGAACAGAGTAAAGTTAATACCAGAAGAGTGTGGTGGTCAGTCCACCCTCAGTGAAAAGGTGTGTACCTAAAGGCTGCTACATTTACTGAGCTGTGGTAGTTTAAAGTATTCTTCCTAAGCACACCAAAGTGCCGGCATTCAATTATCATGTAAAAGACCTTTTTTGATAGTTTATAGTTTTTTGGGGGTTTTTGTTTTTTGTTTTTTCTGGGCAAGGAACCAGAACTGCTGAAATACAGATGTGTGGTTTCCGCCACCTTGATATGGAGGCAGAAATTTCTGGGAGAGTGACAGTCTGGTTAATTAGAAACTGTAACCTCTTCAGCTGCTGGTGTTCACTAGAGATTATCTGCCTGACAGATTCCAAAAGCAATAATCCATTGGTTGAACCACCTTGTCTCTCCTGCAGGGAGTTACCTCTTCTGTGGGACATGGATCAAATCCAAGTGATGTTGCACTCAAAATAAATGAGAAGTTTTTGTGGGGTCCATTTCTCAGGATCTGAGAGCACATGAGCTCTCTTAAATCAGCATTGAGATTTCTGTCCTGAGTGTGCCTCAGGTTAATTTCCTTTTCACTTTTGCCAAATGCCGTACATTGTTAATTGGTAGAAGACAAACCAAGCAAAGGAAGAAATGGAGATAGAGGAGGCTGTTGTGTAATCCAATCGACTCTTCTGCTAGTATAGACTTACTCCTAGTAGCTTGCTTATTAGTATTTTTCAAATTATTTTTAAAATTACTTTAAAAATTCCTCTGAAAAGCTTGCACAGGCTCTGCTCTTCACTGCCGGTGTTGGTGGTGTTGTGAAACTTGTGCATGAAGAAAACAGGAGATATGATATATTGGGATTTTAATATTCAGGATGGTCTACAGGAATTATTTTCAGTGAACCCTTCTTACTTTTTACTCAATGATTTTATTTCTAGACAAACAGCGGTAAATTGGGGAGGGGATGGGTTATTATTTGTTCTGCTTCAATTTTCTCTTTGCTTAATCAGTCACATGATCATGCACTAAATTATAATTCAAGCTATGTCATATGATTTTTGTTAACCTCATGAGAAAAAGAATCCCTAATTTCTTTAAGAATTTTACATTTTAGGAGTTAAATGTAATGATCCAGAAGTTAATTTCTTGGAGAAGGGGATGATGACCTTCTGATAGGACTCATAATCTGATACACACTTGCCCAATGAGAGCCCACTTTCAGCTTTGCTTTGATAAAAGGCATGACAGTCTGTGTGATTTTGGTTTGCCACATCTCTCTCTAATAAGAGAAATGATGCAGTATTTTGCTGGCAATAGTGCTAGCTGTAGTATCACTGTGGTGAACTGCAATATGAACTGTTGCTGTGGATACACACCTGGAATGATGCATGAAATAAGCATTAGCCTCATTTATTTGACCACCAATTCAGGTTTCCCTACTGTTACATCAGTGTCTTTCAAATGCCATGTCATTGTCCCTCTCTCCTATTGTGATCCTGGCACCAGGCAGAATGGGCTGGGCAGACCTGGGGTGACCTAATTAGTTGTGTCTGGCATATAGGTTTGATATATAAAGAGGTGGGGGCATGGAGGAGGCTGGCTAGAAGTGGGTGTTGTGTGGCTGTAGTACAGTGACTGTTACTTGACCTAATGCATTTGTAGTGTCCTCATGCCCTATCCCATGCAGTGCTGTGCTCTGGGTCATAATGAATTAGAGAGATAGAACACAAAGGGCTCTATCCCACCTGAAAACCTGACATAGAAGACTTCAACACCGGGTTAGCTTTGTTTGTAAGAGTACTGTCAGTGGAGGGAACTGCTCCTGTTTGACCGTGTATTTGTTAGATGCCTTGCTAGGGTGCTCCAGACTTTCCAGATTCACTCCCCAAGGGTGCAGCAACACAGCCCCATTTGCTGTCAGCACAGTATTATTGCCTCCCCCAATGTTTGGCAGCCACAATTTCAGGTGTAGTGGATAGGTGTTTTGGTGTGACGACAAGGTCTGTGGTATATACTCCACCCATACTCCACACTGATTCAGCAAAGCTGGAACTTTCTAACACAGTCCTCCTCTCTGTCATAGTCTGGTAGAAGTCCAAGACTGCTGACATGGTATCACAGTGTGGTACCCACAGAATCATGGTAGATAGCTGCTAATTTTTTGATAAATCCTGTGTATTGAATTTTCTACCACAAGAGCAGGCATCTTGTGCTAAAACATCCATGACTGCAGAAGTAATCTACTGATGCAATAGAAAAACAGAGAAAGGAGAAAGAAATAGAAAAGAAATGAGCCTGAACAGAATGCTGATGAACCAAGTATCTTGTTCAGCCCAAAGATGCACAGGACTGCATCCTTAAGTTCCTAAAGCTTTTCTGTGTGTTGAAACTTCACTGGAAACCTGTTCTTTCAGTAAAATTGGATTCTTCCAAAAAAGTGCTGTATTTGGCTATGTGCTATCTTTTCTGATGAGCACATCCAACAGCATTGCAATGATGTGCTAGTGCCAAAGGGTTTCTGTGCTTGGGTGAAAAGATGTTAGTTAATACTCAGACTGAAGTGCAACTCATTTTCAAGGAAAGTTTAAAATCACCAACACACTTGATCATTTATCCAGTTGTCTCTGTGCAGATTCAGAAGCTCAGCCACAGACACCTTCATCTGAGATTCCTGGCCAGAGTTTATCCGTTTATACAGATTACCTGCCAATGCTCATGGAACCTATATCATAGGAGGGCATTTTTTATGAGGTACTGTTGATTTCAATTTACAAGTTGAACAGAACAATAGATGAAGCGTGCAAAGAGGGCACACATCAAATGCTGTGATTCTGGTTGCTGCCTGGGTGTTTCATCCTCCAAGGAGACCGAGGTCAGAGACATCTGCATATGCAGATTAACTTGCAGGATGAGGCAGGATGAAATTCTGATGGTAGAATTTGGTGAAATGCCTTAAAAATGGGAAATGGTTCAATCTAGTTTTTACTGCTTTCTGTGCATGTGGTGTGTCTTCTGCTCTGTTTTTTTTAAAGTCTCACTTCTGGAGGAGCTTGAGGAGTTTGATGATTACCTCATTCTCATTGCCCTCCAGACAACAGTAAATATTTTCTCCATCTTAACTGAGTCATATGCTCTATGATATGAAGTATAAGTAAGGGGATGTCTGGACTTTCCTGTCCTTTCAGGTAGCCTAGGTTATCATTAGTACTGGCATTCTCTGTACAGGCTCTCAGATATGCACTTCTCTTTTGCTCTGCTGTCATGTCTTTCATTTCTGTTTCTGGGTTGGATTGTATAAATGATGGCTCTTAACTCTTGTCTGACTTCCTCTGTTCAGCTGTGGGTAAGCCTCTCTTTCACTTCTGCATGTTATAATAGAAAAAAAAAAAAAAGAGACCAAAGGCTAGGGTAGACTCTCATGGTACGGTCTTCTAGGTTTGGAAAGATCTTCCCTGAAATTCTGTTGCTGTGAACGGATTGACATCACTTTAACATGTCTCCAAGTGCTTATTATCTCATCTCTCACACTGGAAAATAAAGGCTCCCAAGAAGCACTACAGAGATATTTATGGGTGAAGGTTAGCCCCAGTACAGCCCCAGTATGAACATTCAAGGCTCTATTCCCTCAGCTTCCATGTTTGTTTGTGATCTCTTCACCTTCTTTTAAGTGCTGTGCAGTCCTTTTTGTGCTATAAGGCTCTAGGGGAAAGAGTGAGGTCTGAGGAGATGAGGTGTAGAGCTCATGAGTGTTGTCTCCTCCCTTTCACCCTTCAGAGGAGACACCAGGCAGGGCAGAAAAAAAAGGGCAGAAAAAGAGAGAAGTGGCACCAGCTGAGCAGGACAGGACTAACACAGCTCCTGCAAGACACTTCAGTAACAGCATGGGGCTGAGCAAATGGGATACAGCCAGTACTGCAGGAATTTGCTGCAGTTCCCAGTGCCAGCTCATCCTAACTGGGCTAGCATGTTTTACTCTCCTGCAAAATTTTATCTAGTGTCTATCAAATGCCAGTCTGCATAAGCTGAAATATGGCTGACTATGCGACATCCCAGTCTTTTGTTATACAACAGAGTACAAAAAGATTCAAAAGACGAAGTGCTGCCTTGGATGAGGAGCTGAGGTTGGTTGGAGGGCCAAGGAAGCCTGAGTTGAGTCTCCTGCATAACTAGTTAATTTTTTTGGAAGAAATTTGTTTTTTATAAGAACCTGCTGCTCTTCTTCCAGGTGCTGCTTTCCCATCGAGTAACACAAGAGCTGTCAGCCTTGCCTGTTCAAACTGAGGCATAGACGTCTGGGCACGCATCAGGGTGGAGGTGGAATTTAATCTTAACAGAGAGAACTGAGAACCCAGAGAAAACAGAGGATTTTGGAACTGGCGTTCTCTCTGGAATATTAAAAGACCTTATACATACCTCAGGGATTATATCTGTATGGATGGGTGTGGAGAGCTGCTTGCCCGCTCTTATACTTTGAGCTACCAGGCTGAGGCCAGCTCTGATATGAAAACTGAAACCATGACAATGTGACACTGTGTGTGCATTCACCATGACTGTTCTCTCTGCAGGACTTATCAACAGCTCTGAGCTCTTAGTTAGTGCAGCTACCTGATACCCAGACCAGTCTGGCTAACATCCAGCTGGCTCAGACCACAAGCAACTGCATGCACCACCCTGCATGGGCACTTTTGCTTAGTTGCAGTAGTCAGTTCCCACAATGGCTACTGCAGCAGTTGTGCACTGACACAGAGTGAATTGCTAGTTAACGCAGTGGAAGCAAACTCTTCATGTGACAACAACACTGTTAGTATATAATTTCATATTTCATAGTACATAATCCTTTTGGATTGTTCAAGTAAAATGTAAAAATGGCAATGTATTGAAACCAAAGGGAAAAAAATTAAAACCAGAGCAGCTCTAAACTGACATATTTAAAATTACTTTGAAATGAAATTAAGCTTTTCAAAAACGAATGAGTTTCCTGTGGCTCCAAAAGAAACAGTAAGCAATAAAATCCAGACTTACTTGTGCGTAAATGATTTAGGGGGCAAATGGGAGGAGACGGTCTTAGGGGGCTGAGCTGAAGAAAGTACATTTGCAAGTTCTTGAAAAACCCACATAGGAGAGAGTTACATAGAAAATCGGAATAGTATGACTCAACTTGATCCAGATAAGGTTTCCTAGGGGAATAAAAGACAAAACCTTTGATCTTGGTTGCTGTGATAGAAAATTGAGTAATAAATAATGGTTCTGTTAAGGTCTTAATCATAGCTTATGCATGATGTTCTCTTGCCAACATTCCTTTGCTTCTCGTTGTACTTTGACACAGCGTGATTGCATGAGTGTATCAAGTAAACTCAATAGCTCTTCCAGAGGAGGCCTGTCTCCTTGCAGCCCACCAAAGCTGGATGTGTCAGAAGAAAGGGACTAGATGAAAAGCAGCCAAGGGGACTTCCTGGCTGGGGATTGTGTAGCCAGCAATCAGCCTGCTTTCATGGAAATACTAGTAAGAGAAGCATCCCCAGGGAGCCATTTGGGCAAATGATGACAGATGAATCTGGGGAGTCAAACTTCTTTCTTGAGCAATATCTGCTGGTGTTGGAAGTATCCAAAAAGCCACACCACACTTAAAAATGAAACAAACAAATCTTCAAGAAGAAGAAGAACAAACCAAGATAAATTAGCTGTGATAACCTGCATTTTAACCATAACTCTGCATGAAAAAGTTGCATAGCAGAAGTCATGCCAGGTAGAAAGCAGAGATCATTCAGTATCATAATCAAGCCTGAGCCCAATAAGGGCTGGCCATATCCCGAACTTCTAGGTATTAAACTCTCAATCCTGCTCAAAACATGGTTATTTACAATGCTTTCTAGTTTACCTGCACAATGCTCCTCAAGTATGGGGAAAGAAAACACTTAAAAATTTTGGAAGGTGAAGCTTTTGGTAGGTGAAGCTTTGTTAGATTTTTGTGTGGTTTGTGAGTCTTGTGATCTTTTTAAAACCAGAAAACTGAGATACAGAATGGTTACACTGATCAAAAAGCAGGAAGAGAGGGCACCAAGGCTTTGAACAGAAAACATATAAATTCATAAGAAAAGGTATGAGGAAGCATATTTTTGATACTATTATGCCTAATAAAAAACCAACAAAACCTAGTGCTACGGTGATGTTCTGTGAAATTCTCACACTTTTTACTGCATTTCACCTAGCATATTGATCTAATGACTGAGCAGGCTGTAGACTTTTGCTCAAAGATAGTAAAGACACAGTACTGTGCTCCAAGATGAAAAAGCTGTGTCTGCATGTAGCAGATTAGGGCTGGTTCCATTAGTGTCAGAACCGCCTCTGTACTGTTTTATTCGCTTTTACAGACACAGTTGTCAATAATTACTTGGCCTTCTGTTTAAACAGGGAAACACCTGGTCATTGATAAATGAGTTGGTACCTTACTGGCTACATGTATAGGAAGCTGTGTAAGTTTCTGAAGGACAAGTGAAAATGGAGTTATTTATAGTTTAACCTTTCATTTCTTTTCATGCTTCATATCTTTGAAACCAGTGTCATTTTTAGCTCGTCAAAATACAGAGGCACCAGTTCCATTTTTGCAAACCTACATATTTAAAGAAGGATGTTTAAACAGTGCTGGCAACTTTGTATTTCTAAATGTTAGTGTTCTGGTTTTCATCTAAATAAAGGAAGCAGGATTTGCAGTTGAAATATAAGTTTGTAAGCACAAAAATACAGTTGGGAAAATTATGTGGAGAAAAAAAAAGCCAATTAAAAATATCTGTGTTAAAATTGGACTGTAATGACTGCTTCATTATTGCTGTTACCAATGCAGTTGCTGTAAAAAGGAGAGTGCCAGGGCCAAGTACAGAAGCAAGAGGAATTAACTTTTAGCTACTCCAGCAGGGCAGAGCCCTGTGAATCACACTAGGAAGCCCAGATCAAATCCTCTTAAGTAAACATCATCCAGGGCTGGCTCTAATCCTCCGTGCACCCTAGGAGGACTGCTGATGTGGCATTCTCCAAACACAAATTTGCTTTGCGTAATTGTGGGCAGTTGCTCTCGGGTGCAGGAGGCCTAAGTGTGAGCCTTCGTACTGTCTGCTCAGGGGGAGCAAAAACAGATGGGGAAAGGCAAACTCTGTGGGTGGCTGTGGGCTCCCAGGGCCACCCCATACACCTCTTGTTGTCACTGTCCTCCCCAGACACAGGATATCCTCCCCCCAGCACACCAACATCTCATGCCTAGCTCCAAGCCCCTGAAGAGCCAGGTTGCCTGTCCCGGTCCCAAGTCCGCCTGGATCTCCAGTCATGTCACTGGTGCCCCCCTGCTTTTCCCAGCAGGTGTCCACTTCAGTGAAGATTGCTGAGGACCTGTCTCCTGTTTCACACCAATGTTTAACTTGCTGAATCAGGACTCCATGTAATGATTCAGACCTGGTTTCTGGTGACTAATGCTGGGCACTCCCTTCCTCCTAGGCAGCAGTAGCTCCTCAGTGCTCCCAAACTCTCTTCAGCCAGGCAGCTACAGGACTGGAGGCCAGATGTTCTCCTTACTCCCACTAAACAAGTGGTGGCTGTTTTTTATTTGTACAGCAGTGTCAATTTTTACTCTGAAGTTAATGTTTTTCTTTTCAGTCTGTGCTGTTACATGATCAAAAAGTATAATCCCTGCAGACACAGGTCCTATAGTTTACAGAACTGATTTTCTTGAAGAAAGCCTGGGCGGGGTACTGTGAAACTGTGTTCTTCTCACTCAGCTGGGATCAAATGTGAAATAAAGCAAAAACCTTAGAAATGAAGACCTTATTATAGGCATGGTTTTATCTATGTAAATCTTTCTTATTCCAGGTTATTTTATCATTCACACATAGACGTTTAAGACTTAGAGGAGTACTCTGAGTAAAAGCCCTGGCACAACTTCCATTTTCCTCTCCTCACCCATCAAACACACAAAGTGTGATATAATACAAGCACAGCAATTTCCCACAGAGACAACCATACAGCATCACAGCCAGGTGCTCTCTGCAACCTTTCCTTATTTCGTTCAGCAAGAATTTGAAAAGATTATCAGTTTGATCACTGTTGTGATTTCTGTAGTTGAAGGAAGCTCACCAGTTCTCACAGGCTCCAGTGTGAGAATGCCTGCTCAGATCGGGGGGAATACCCTGAATTCTTGATTCTAGATTATCGATGAGACAAAAATGTTTGTTCTATCAGCCTGGCCCATCCATCCTGTGCAATTTGTCTCTTCAAGGTTTCAGTGCAGACACCAATGACATCCCCTGAGAGTTAAGCCTTCTTAACCAATCTTCTAAAACAGAGACCTTTTGGCTTGGTCTGGATCTTCCTCCTATGGGTTTTCCTGAATGTGTTCAGTTTTCATCTCCTAAATTAGATAATTTCTCATCCTCTGAAATATCTCTGGTATAAGTATGAATATGAAAGGTAGTCTGCAGACCTTGCAGTGGTTTGTGCTCTGTCTTAATTTGTCATTGTCAGTGTAACTAGATGATGCAGACTCCCAGTCAAAACTAATAACACATTCTTCTCTTGACTGCAGGAAAGTTTGCTGCTATTTTGAATTACATTTCTTGTAGCTATTGCAAAGCTTTGACTCAGTTGTTGGTGAAGCATCTGAGCAGGTTTTTTTAATAGTTCCAGTATGGGAAGTTCAAGATGATGTAGATGTGGTCAGGCCATTGTCCACCACCCAATACCTCACAGATATCCACTATGACAAGGAAAAAAAAAAAAGCAAAGGCACATTGTCTTATATCACCTGATACTATACTACACCCAGTCACATGCTCAAATCCTTGCAAACTTAAGGTAAATTACTTGTATTAGATCAATGGCTTCTACTCTTTGTCCTCTGTGAATATTTCCTTAATACCTAGACAAAGTGGGATATTTCACAATTCTTTGCCATGACATGCTATGAAATGTTTGGCTGTTGTCCTTAGAATCTGGTTATGTCAATCACATTTTTGTTTGTACTTAGAGCTCAAATTTTGATGCCACATGAGGCAGCATCCTGAGAAGGAGAAAACCTGATGGCAAAGCTGTAGCTTCAAATACTCCAGCAGGTTCACTTAGGCATACTATTACACATTGACCTAGTTTAGAGCTGTCATGGGGAGCAATTAATCTTTGTCACTCCATACTCATTCTAGAAGCACCTGAAGCCCAAAGAACTCCCCGAAGCCACATGTCTTCCTGCCAGATTTCTGTGGAGGGGTTCAGTTCTGCTCCCAAGCACATTTACTCACTTCAGTAGCTCAGAACACCTTCAGGGTCCCTAGATGAAGGCAACTCTCAGTACAAGAGTATAGAAATACTGATCACAAAGCATAATCCAGTAAGTTTACACACCCTGAAGTTGATCTCCTGAATCTCCTGAATTAATCTCCTGAAGTTGGAGATTAATTTCTTTTGAATTCTGCATCATCCAGTCATTAGTAGCTCCCAGTGTTATTCAGGCAGTACATTTCCTTCCCCTTCAAACTTGTAAGTATTTTCCATGGATCATATTTTCACCAAATCACAACTCTTTTTAGCTGTTGATTTCTGCACAGAGCAGCAGGTGCCTGAACAGCTCTTCACACATGTTGCTCTGGTTGTTGGGTGCTGACATCTCTGCAGCTCCTGCTTTTCTGGATGAGGCTTCCCTCTGTATGGGCAACTCCACCTCCTTTGGCTTTTGTCTCTGCATAATCTGGAAATACCATCTGGCCTGGGGGGCCCCTAAAACAGCTTATTTCACCTGACCCATGGGATGCCTATGAATGCATTGCAGTTGGGTGTCCTCCAACTCTTTAGTCACTTCACTAGAAATGCTTCCTTGAAATGCTGCATCTGGTCTAAATGACTCACCCCGAGGCTGGGAATTCACAGCTGATACCTTTAAAAAAACACCCTAAATTTCTGTCTCAGTGTTTATAGCTCTGTTGCTAACCTGTCCATGGAGTTATCTTCTGCGGCTAACAAACTATGAGTTGCCTTTGTGCAAAGTCTTTTCAAAGTAAATGTTAACACAACAGTTTCTAATAGTCTCCCATTGGGCACACAATCTCCCCGTATTACTCATTCCAAATTCAATAGACAAAGTTCTGCCTCGTTAAAACTATCTTCTGATGAGAAGAGGGAAACCCCCAGCAAAGCTTCCTCAGTGCAAGTAACCACCTCTGTGGAGGTTGCCCTTTTGCTGCTTTTTGGTTTGCTGTTTAGTTGCAATTTCCAAGGAGCCACATTTCTGCTTTTTTTCCTTCCTGCACATCCAGAAAAGATTTATAAGACTCTGCTTTGCAAGATGCACAGCCTACACATGAAAAATTTTGACAAAAGCTTTTGGCCTTGACACGCTGTCAATATGCCGTCCTGCTTTCCCCTTGCCTTTAGCTCAGTGACTCGAAAGCCCTTCTACTCAAGACCAAAAAATTCCTCTTTAGAAGGGTTTTTTCTGTTTTGAGCCCACTGTGTAAGTCCAAAGTACACAATGGCTACCAGGGAAAGGCCCAGCATGGAGAGCAGCAGTGCCCTCCTTTACTGCCTCTGGCTCAGAGGCAGCAATTACAGTATAAAGCTGCATAGCGTGTTATTAATAAAATACTGCACCATCTTTTGGAGGAAGTACTGTCTGGCCTAATATTTTTAAACTACTTATTCCCTCACCTGTCTCAGAGAGAGCAGGCACTGGGTGTTGCAACCTGGAGACAATTGAGTTGCTAGAAAGGTAATGGTTGAGTTAAAGACCTGCTCAGGTTTTTGCAGAGGAAGACTTCAGTCAAGTCAGGGCAATGATGGGAGACTTACAAGACTGTTCTAAACCTGAATTTGGTCCTTGAACTGGGAGAATCCTACAGAGTCCTGCTTTTAGGTGACCAGGCTTGCTGCTAATACACTTTTCTTGGTAGATGAACAGCAACCAAGGTAGTTTGCCAAACTGCCTTATCCTCTTTATTAGAGTGAAAGAATATTGACTCATACCTCTGACAATTTGTTTGCTGTGTGGTCAAAGATTTGTAGGGTGATCTAAGGCACTGATCCAGGTGGGTTACCAACACCTTTGCAATAAAATATTTGTTGAAGTCTTTGTCTTAAGTAAAATAGATGTTCTTAGGAAGATTAACATTAGAATTGTACTTACTGGAGTTTTTGCTCTTTTTTTGACTTCTTCACAGAGAAGAAAGGCCTAGAATAATTTCTGATTGTGGCAGTAAAATCTCACTTAACTTTCTAAGCTCTTTATTGGAGAATAACTTCCACATAGCACTATGGCTGATGTGTAAAGATAAACAGCATTATTTTATTTTTTCTGTGACTCACTGAACATAAGTCTACATTTATTCAGACTTTGTGAAACAGAATGATGGATGGGAAAATTATAGTTACCAGGAAAATTAATATTTTAGTTCATTTAATTTATGTTGTATATCTAGCTCTATAATAAAACGCAGACATTTGGGGCAAAAGTCTTTTTTGAGGCCATGGCTTGTGATCTAAGATTTGTAGGCAGCAGACAGACTTTTTACTCCTTTGTGTTTATGGGAGAACTAGAGTTACTAATGCTGGTAAAATGACAGCTGCTGAATGTTATTTCCATATGATCTAGCAATTATAGCACATGCCATCACCTGATAACTTAGTTGTTTTCTTTTACAGTCCTCATTGTGATGGTTTCAGATATTTAAATTCTTTATCCTTCTCCCAGTATATCAGATGACTCTAAACAGTCAGTGTGGTCCAATAGGCCCTTTGCAGAAGGCTCTGCTTTTTTTCTTTTCCTAATGGGGAAATTGCTTAGTAAGCAGGGCCTTCTGGGCTCATAAATAGAAATACTTGGCTGTGTGTCCTGTCTCTGGGCCTGTCTCCTTCTTGCTGAAGGAAGGCCTTTTGTTTGGTTGGTTTTTTTTCCATAATTCTGACAGTGAGAGTTACTGAATCCCCATTGCCAAAGATATCTGAGATCTGCCCAGCCATCTGCTGTACCTCTGAGACTGTGATGCTGTATCCTCCTATCCCTGTGGTGTGACTTTGGTGCTTTCCTTCTGCAGAGGAGGGAGAAGGGCCTTTGGAAACCTCTGGTCCCATCACACCTGGTAATCCCACTGCCTTCTACTTACCTAGCATACTGTAAATTTTTATTAACAGTAAAGGCTCTGAAAAAACAGGAACACAGGGATACAAGGAATACAAGGAATAAATGACCCAACTCTAAAAGCATTTATTTTCTAAGTTGATCAAGAGATCAGTCATAGACTGTTCCTCTTACTCCTTCTTCCAGCTACTAGACACTTCTGCAAATACTATATAAAACCAGTAAGGAATTAAATGTTGTATGTTGCTAAACAATTGATACATATGCATGTTTCAGTTCTGCAATCTGTTCCTTTCCAATGAATCCAGACATGGTGAACAAAACCACCTATATTTTAAAAAATCTAGAAGAAATCACTTAAATACAACTACTAGAAGTAGAGCAAAGGATACCAGCTACAACAGGAGATTGACTTTTTCTGGGTGTTCATGAAGTTATGCTTTCTGCTGATTTTACTTTGTTGATTTTCCATAACTCAATTGTCACACTACTTTTTGTGCTTGACTGCTGAACAGCTTTTGGTCATGGGCTTCTTTTGACTAAATAGATACAGCTGAAGTTTTCCCACTGCCTGAATTCTTTAATTGGAAAAGACTCAAGACAAATATGAGAGGCCACCAGATCCCTTCCTGTCATCTGTAAGTAATTTTCAAGACTACAGAGAATGTTGTAGACATGTCAAGTTTTCAGTAATCTCAGAAGGAGAGAGGGAATATCCTAAAGTAAATACCAAGTAGTATATGTTATCTGTCCTGGGAGGCTAGCATGCCAATCGAACCAGAAATATGCTCTTTATTAGAAAATTGCCTGCGGCTTTAATCAGCTTTAGCTGATTTTTTTTCAGACTACCATTATTTACCGAAGTGTAGGGCAACCCTGAATGCAAGGTGGCCTCTCACTGTCTGTTTTAGCAGATAAAAAAATCAAATATCATTGTGTGCTGAAAATTCTCATAATTATCATTGCAATGCAGAATGATCCCACCTCTGACAAGCCATCTCTAGTGCCTGATGGAGACAGAAGAATTAATGTGGAGCAGGAAATATGCTGGTTGTAAGGGCTGGGCTTGTTCTCAGATGAGACAGTTGGTGGTTCCATGTGAAAACAAGAAAAAGTCGTAAAATAAAAGTTGTACCTCTTTAAATTTTAGAGGGTATTTACAGGAGAATTCCTGGAGAGAAGTGTACAGAAATGACAGTAAAGACTTCTTCAGTAAAGAACATGTGGTTTTGTGCCTATGATACATGGATGGTGACAAGGATAATGACCTGTAGGGCAATAATGTAGTTTATGGGTTTCTACAACATAACCCATACATTGGTAGAAATAATTATATCAGTAATTAAAGGTGTACCTGACAAATAGATCCTAGGATCAACAACTGTGGGAAACCACAGCAGGTTCGGTATTGAGTTTGGTAACCAGATTGTAAAAGGAGGAACCATGAGCTGCAGATACTCCTTGTTAGCAGCAGTGCCTTCAGCTGGCATTTCAGGATGCTGTTATTAAGTAGTACTACCCCTAGAGATCTTTTGAAATGTTTTATAAAATCACAAAAGCAATTACATTTTTGCCCAACCTTATCCAGGAAATAAGGAGACAGTCATGCCTTGTCTATATGCAACCAGACCGATCCCATGCAGAAGAGCTGCCTTCTGTCTTTGAGCGCTGCTTTAATCTCTGGGCTACTCGTGATTGCAACATGAATCCCAGAGGGTGGCTGAAAGTCCTAAACATGATACATTCATCTTAAACTCTACACATACTGAATACTTCACTACTGGAATGTGTTATGAAAATTACTTCATGTAATTAAGTTGATTTATGATGTAGGCTACAGTTTCTTTGGGAATCAGATTAATGCTGAAAAAAAATCCAAATATCCAAGTTTCCAAGGAGAAGTCCTCCCTCTTTCTCCTTCCCTCATGCCTGGTTCCAAAATCTGGAAGAAAAGCCACCAAGTCATTAAAAGTATAGAGCATCATAGAATCATAAAGGTTAAGAAAGACCTCTAAATCATTGAGTCCAACCATACTGAGCTAGCAACAGTATTACTGTAAGTAATAACAAGGTCTGAAGAAAAGACTACTCAATTTTTAAAAATTTTGCAATTCTTCTGACAGATCCCAACTTCCTGGACAAGTCTGAAGACATTCTTGAGATGTGAGGTCCTGATTGCACACATGATCATGTGATTGCCTGCATTTAGCTGTAGCATTTAGACTTCCAGCTTACAAGTTTGTTGGGGGCCATTCCCAAACATTTCTGTTCACTCAGCCAAGCAGAATGTAAGCTGCCCTCTAAAAATAGGGAAGCTGATATAAAATTATTTTGTTTGGACCTGTATCCCAATATTGCACATAGTTAAAGTGCTCAGAGCCACATGAAAACACAGCTTTGAACCACAGGAGAAAAGTCATGGCTCAAGGATGTATTACACATACGTGAGGACTACGTGGATGACTTGACAGCTTACAGATGCTTGGGAGGAATACATTTCAGGAAGGCCAGGGCTGTAGATCATTGCCTGGCGTCTCTTCAGCTCTGTGAACTGTTCTCTCCGGGATCAGGTTTCCGAAAGGAATGCCGTCACAGGCGATTTTACCCGATGACTAAAACTGCTGACTTTCCCGTGCGACGTTTAACCTCCCATTCCACGCTCCACGCTTGCTTTATTTACTAATCCAGCCTGTAGCTGTGATGTGGCGGAAGAATGGGGATAAATATGCCTTGAGAGCATATGTATGAGTGAAGAAAGTACCACCCATCGCCCCAGCACTGTAGTTGTAGAAGCCCAGAGAACCTGACTTTCTGTCAAGTTCTGATGCTGGTGTGGGTTGTCACGGTAGCCTCTCCTCTGAAACAGTAGGGAAAGCCCTCATCTGAAGTCAGGGAGAGAGCATAAACAGGAATTGGACCTCAATCTCAGCTGAAAAATTAACTATAGAATAGAGCATCCCAGGCTGCAACATATCTTCTGTTTACATTCTCCATGCTGGGAGGGAAGATCTGGACAGCAGCTGCAGGGAGGTTTTATAGCCACATTGTTCTACTAGACGTGGCTTTCTAGTGTCAGGAGATTGATTTGAGACAACTCCTACAAAATATATCTTTTGGTGTATTTCAACAAACCACCAGCCCAGGGTAAAACCTCTAACTGTTCAGAAAGATCAATAATACTTAAAGGATAACAATTTCTTAATGTCACAGAAATACCAAGTTTCTTTTTACCTGCTCTTTTGTAGCAGCAAAAATATACCTCAAGATGGAAAAGTTCAAAATGGGAAACCATGTAAGCATTGCTAACTTGTGCTGTGGACTTGGTTCAGTTGCTGTCCATGTTCACATGCTCTTTATGAGTGACAAGGTTTTATCCTGAATCCCAGCTAAGTCATGCCATTTTATGAGACTCTTCCTTCTTGTCCTTCCCCTTCCATCAAAGGTTGATGCTGACAGCCATCATGGAAGAATTTGAAGCCGTAGGCTTCCTGAAGTGTAAAACAAAAAGCAAGCAAACAAACCCACCTTTAATGTGTATATACATATACAGCCATACATCACAGGTGTATGTGTAGATGGTGTGTGTGGGTGCGTCCTTGTGTGTCTGTCTACCCGTGTGGAGGGAGGCCAGGAGAGACACATTTCATGATCTTTGTGAAGGCAAGGATTTCATGTTTGGCAAGGCAGTTCCTGGCACTGCCAACCCTCTAAAAAAAAGCAGTAATGAAGGATTGCAGATACACAGCCAGTTTGGAGAAGACTCAGCCTGTTGCCAGACTGGGCCCTTTAGGAGTCAGAACACTTATGGCTGGATCTTGCAAGCATTTGATCCACTCAAGCTGTTTTTCACATGAATAGACGTGGTAGTCAGTAGAGAGGAGCTACCCAGGAGGGAACACAAAAGCTCCATCTCTTCCAGCAAGAGATTCCAGCACCCTGATACTCCATGTAGTTTTCTCACTCGTGGTGGTAGTTTGCATCATACTTTGTGAGGTCAGATGCTAAGGATCCAAAAATTACATTCTTCCTCATGAGTAAGCTTTAGTGTGATCGGGAGTGACTCATCAGGTTAAAGGGTTGTAAGGTCCAACCATTTATGAAAATACTCTTTTAAATATTGGCTGAGTTATCTGAGAAGTTATCTGAGTTATCTGAGAAGGATATTTTGAGTAAAAAGCATGAAGAACTTAATCCACTAGATGTTAAATATTTAAGGGGTTTTTTTTGCCAAGATTTGTAGTTCCATAAGCTGTAGACTTTCTTATTTGTTTCTTATTTTTTCCTACGTGTCAAAATAAAGTGTGAAGCAAAAAAACCCGACATAGATGCTGGCAAATACTCACACTATCCAATATATTCAGACTTATTTAATTAACATGTCAGGCTTGGTTTTCATCATGCTAATTCTGTGGCTATGACAAATTGTCTCTTCCAGATCTGATTATTCATTAAACATCTACTGTGAATTTCAGGTTCCCTCATGCTTAAAATACAGTACATGTATAATGGGATTAAGAATTAAAATATGTTTCTTAATTTTATTTAATTTATGACTTTCCATTACAGAATTTAAATTCTAAGGATGCTGCAGAACACATCAGTTAACTATACTCAGCTAATTAACAATTATAATAACTTTTTTTGACTGCAGCACATATATTTTCAGACCTGAAAGAAATTACTGGATTACTTATTACTGATATTATCTCAAAAGCTTTGCTGTTGTTTCAGTGGTGGGCACATTTTAATCCACTTTTGGAGTAAATAATGAATGACTGAATCATCATTGCATTTATCAGAAAGATTCAATGATGAAATTAAACATTATTTTAGAGTATTGTTTTCCACTGTTTCTTCAGTCACATAGTGAGGTCTTGGGATGAGCACTTCCCTGCTGTGCTATCGTACAAAACTTTGCTCTCCTCTGGTTGTGGAGCAGGATTAGAGTTGAGGTTCTTGGTAGCTGCTGCTCAGAAACCCCAGCCTGGCCCAGCACACACAAATGGCTGAGGGAGGTTCCCTCAGATTCCTACAGATTCTGGCTTAAATGGGTAAGAGCTGTGTTCAGCTCAGAGTTGATACATTATTTTCATATGTCTGTTTCTCTGGAAAAAGTGATTTCATCCTTTCTATCATGAAGATGACATATCACACACACACATATATATATTTTGAATTTTTTTTCATGAACTATTGTCCCTGTGTGGCTGACTTTATTTTCTTCATTCAGTGCTATAAGAGAAATGTAAGCACAATCTTAGTTAAAATTTGCATAAGAAATTATTTGCAGCAAGCAGCCAACCACCACTTCATTGTACTCACAGGAAACCTCTTCCCCTCTCAGCAAAACAAAAAACTTAAAAATAGGACTCTGTATGCAGAGCCTGATGTTATCGTTGCTGACTTCAGCTGCACTTCTGTCATTTATGATGGTTGTGTAGTTTGCACAGGTCTTCAAAGGCTGAGAATATACAGAGAGAAATGCAACATTTTCCAAAAGGCCATTAAAGTAACAAGCAAGAAGGAGGACACAGTGTTTTAAGTTTAAAAAATAACACAAGCTGCCCAGTGTTGTTCTGACAGATCTTTTAATATGGGAAGGAAACTAACACCTGGACAAGTTGCCAGAGGTTGCTTTTCCTTCTCAAGTAACTTCAAAACTCCAAATGAAAGACTTTTCCAAGAGATATTTTCTGCTTCAGCTACTGCTACTGGGCTGGGAAATGCATTAATTCAAGCAACAGCTTGTGTTAAGAAGGCCTCACCAACCCTAAAATGAACTGAAAATCAACAAATTTTTGTATCTTACCAGGCAAACACCTGTCAGGAGGATTTAGATTTGATGTCAATAGGTTACAGTTCTCACAGCCCTTTTATATGTGATATCTATGATGATACCTTATTATCTCCTTTCCCTCCATGACACCTTCCTCCAAGGCATCCTCTTGTGCATGGAGGAAGCCCCCTGAGGCCATCTCATCTGCTGGTAATATGTTTTCAGGTGTCTTCTCTGCTATGGTGCCTGTAAGTAAACAGCTGCTGTTTAACAGTTTGAGCAAGGTAGCTGTAAAATGGGAGCTGAAATAAAAGCATAAGAAACGGTGATACAGAGGGGTTTTTTGCATTTGTCAGTCTCCTCCTCTCCAAAAGTTATGGTGCTGTTCTCTTAGAGTCTTATCTACGAAGGGCAACTCAAGTGCAACACAGAACACTAAGAACCTGTGGGAGGTTCTAATAAACATTAATTAAATATTTTAAACCAATTATATGAACACCCAGCCCCAGTTAACTGAGGCTGATTACATAAGCAGACATTTTGCTGCTGATGATGTTTCTTCCCTGCTTGGCAAAAATAGCTGGAAAAGGGTTTTTTCTGATTTGTAAAATGGTTTGTGCCACTGCCAGTTTCACAGTAATATGAATCCAGCTTCACAGTCTGAGATGGAAAGCCTGGTTGAAGCCACAGTAGGCAACAAGCCCTGACTAGAAGTAAAATAATCCTTAAATATTAGGTGTTCCTCAGTGACAGATTGAAGGGGCTGCACTTAAGGTGCTGTCTGGCATTCATGGTGAATTTTGCCTTTCAGTTTTTGAGGAAAGAAATGAGTTCTGCAGTTAGGGATGGTTTCAATCGGGAAAGATTCAAAAAACCTTTCTGTATTCTCTCCCTGACTCTACTCTGGTGGCTCCACGTGTGCAGCTGCCCAAGTCATTTTACTTTGGGCAGAAGATAACACCTACCTCCTCATGCTGCCATGAGATTAGCCTCATGTTTGTAAAGCACTATGGCAAGATTAGGTGCTAAGTGTTACTTGGGAGCCCTATGCTCCTGTTTCTGACACCACCCCAATACCCAGGGCTTCAACAGAAGGCAGACATGTCTCTTACAAGCCCATGGCAGAGGATGCAAACAGCCTCCACCATAGCCACCCTTTTGAGGAAGCCACCTTTGTGAGGCCATGCTGTGCTTTAAAATAATGCCTTTAATTTGCTCAGCCTGTCATTGTTAATGTGCAGCTGTATGTATTTTGTTGTCTTCCATTCTGTGGTTATATTGGGCAGTTTTTTCTTTTCTTTTCCAGCTCTGATCGGTGGGAATGAGAAAACAGAAGGGCAGAATTGTTTTACACTTAGTGTAATTTTTCAGATGTTTTATTTGCCCGCCTCTGCTTCTTTGGGAAATGGGAAATGTCCTTCCTCTCTTTTGCTAAGCATCTATGCATTTTCCTGTGCTCGTGGGAAAAGCAGCGGGGCAATGACCTAATTCAATGCAAATGAAAGGGATTTCCTAGCAAAGAATGGTAATTGGTGCAGTGCTGCAGGTATGTGAAAGCACTGAATGGTAACCTGGGACTACTGAGAGAGGAAGACCTCTGCAGTAGCAGAGCTATAATCACCTCGCACTTTCACTAATTGCCGAGAGCCGGAGCTCTGAAGTGCCATGCTATTTTTTATATAAAATCTATTAAATTGCTACATCTTGGCCATTTTTTCCAGCTGTTCCTATCAGCCCTCATTATCACTGTCCCTCAGAAGCCAGTTTCAAAAATGAATGCAGTTCCTGCAGCCTTCCATTCACGAAACCCCTATGGTAGAGGACACTGTAAAAGAATAAAAAGGAGACAATTGCTCAGCACAACATAATGAAATGGGCTATAGGCCTGGCTTCCTCTCTCAAAATTAAACCAGGAAAGATCTTCCAAACACAATGCCTTGCCCCAAAGCAGACTCTTACATACCTATCGCTGATATTCTGTGTCATGGGGGTGCTGATGGTCACTCCCGCTTCTATTTTCTCGTGTCTTTCAGCAGTCATCAGCTGGGCAGGTTTT
Source organism: Daphoenositta chrysoptera (assembly GCA_013397915.1). Lineage (NCBI taxonomy): Eukaryota > Metazoa > Chordata > Aves > Passeriformes > Daphoenositta > Daphoenositta chrysoptera. The sequence goes on from VZRO01000700.1 coordinate 1,525,338, forward strand.
CAGGAATAGGTAACATACATTGTGTTTTTGTGGTAGTTCTTCATTCTCAGATGTGAATATCTTCTAAACACTTCTTTTTTGTCTTAGTATTTTTATCAATCTCTTTCTTTCCCAAAAAGTTCTGATTATATAATTAGTGTGTATCAAGTAGGAATTTCTTCAGAGTGATAGAAATCACAGGACAAGGTAAACGAAATAATTGAAAGAAAAGATTCTGTTGGTGCATTGAAAAAGAATTCTATTTTTCTTGCTACATGTGCAGATCCATCCAAGTGCAGAGGGGGCAAAATGTGTTTTTATCTTGCTCATGGATCCTCATTCAACCCATCAGTTATGACCCCTGAGTTAAACATGTTAAATCAAAGCTAAAGACTGGCTCATCCTGGATTCTGATTTCCAGGATGCTGATAATATTTTTCAAAACCAGATACTTTTTGGCAACTTTTTGGTGCTGCTTGTCTAGAGTTTGTGTCCAAAGGTGGAACAGGGGCTGTTACAGCAGTGAGATTTGTTCTGTTTCTTTGAGACTGCTCTGGGAAGACCTGAAAGGGAAAGACTGATGGAGTCTCTGAGAGGACATTTTACCAAAAAGTCAAGAGAGGGAGAGCAGGCCTTTCTGTAGCAGCTTATGAAAGAGCTGCTTGTTTGCTTTTGGAGGCAACAGCATTTTCTATGCTTACCATCGTGACACTGTGACAATATTAGAAAAAGAAACGTACTCAACAGTTGGGTGTACCTGTCACCATGTGCTTATTTAAATACTTGTGAGAGCAAATGATTTCACAAAAAGAACTGTAAGGGCCAACACCCTTTTGCTAGTTACCTACATCTTAGAATATATTTGTGATCACTTTTGTGGCTAAACTCAAAGCCTTTTGGCATTGAGACCCTTTATTTTGCTGACACAGACCACAAAGTGTGGACACAGTGTGCAATCACAGCTTTATATAAGTATTCATGGCAAGATCACTTCAGGACAGACAGAATTTAAGTGCTTCTGAAGGCAATGAAATACCTGCAGGAAATGGAGTCTGATGTGATTATTGCTTGCAAATGTCCTGGGCACACTGGGGACCACTTGATGGCACAGATCTTCTTATTGAAGTTGATTTTTGATATGGGATTCACAGCTTTTAGGTGCAAAGTGGTGGAAGGGCTTGTGACAGTATTTTCTTAAGCAAACTAGAATAAAAAAACCCCAGTATCTCTCTGTAAACAAATATCCTGGGCTTCAGCATAGTCTTTTGGATAGGCTGTCTCCTTATTTCCCTCCTGATTAATGGTTTGGATAGTATTTGAGAAAGGATGAATAAGGGTAAGGATAAATTGATTATAAACTTCTAAGAATTAAGAAACAGGACATAAAGTAATTCATTTTATGGATGAGTAACAGCTGAATCACAACAGAAGCTTGAATTGGCAGACCCTTTGAATCTCTATTCCAAGTGAAATTCCAAAATAAGAAGTCATTTCAAAACAAAAAAATAAACTTGAGGTTGCCCATGGAAGTAGGTTTTTGGACTTTTTTTTTCCCAGGACAACATTCTGAATGACATATTTGTTTGTCCTTTACTAATTTTCCCTCAAGTTCTTTGAACAGCCAATAGTTTTGGCTCTTTACCATGCAGTGACGTGGGAAGCTGAAGAGAAGGAAACTTAAAAAGCCTGATTTCCTCCAATTTTTGGATTGTTTAGAAGCCAGGACTTGGAAGTCCTGGAAAAACCTTCACATGAGCATCTGTTTTGGAACCTGGAGCTGAGGTATTGTGGGATAATTCATACGACACAGACTAATCACAAGGGCCTTGTCATTTAAATGCTCCAATTACTTTTTTTCTGCAATAGCCTCTGCTCTTCTCCACATCCCACAATTCATTCCAAGGCTACTCTGATAATTGGAAGTATATTCCTATGTGTGAAGTGGACTTTAATTAGCACCTAAGGGGAACATTCTGGTGTCCTGACTCATGTGGCATGGATGTACTTCAGAGTTGCTCCATCACAGCCTGTGGGACTGCTCATGAAGAAAGGTACTTCCTGGCCCAGACAAAGGCTGCCTTGGGAGCTCTGAGCCACCCAGATGGGACAAGAGGCTCCACTGAATCTCCAGCACGCAATGCCATGGCCCGGGGCCCTATAAAACAATAGTTACACTAACACTTCCAATTATTTTGCTCAACCAATAAGCAATATGAGTGTCTCCAGATTTTAAGTCTGTGAGCAATGTAGAAACACTGTAAAAATTGGGATTGCAGGCAGCCTTGTAACAAATTAGTAACTTTGACAACTACGTGAGTCATCTGTAAAATGGGCCCTGAGTTACGAAGACACACACCAACTATGGGAGATATCATGGAAAACTAAAACTACTGTGACATAATACTATTTAATTTGCAATAAAAGTACTGCAGATGGAAGTGATGGGAGAAGTGGGAAGGGCAAAAGTCCACTGATTAGTATAATTACACCCATGCATCTGCTTCCCAAAGGCAGGTTGCAATTTCAGCTCAGTATCAGCACCTCCTGCCAGCCATGCAGCGAGACATCTGTGAGCTGATATCCCAGCTCCTGCTCCGTGGGATGAAGCTGGCAGCCAGGGTGAAAAGAAACAAAAGGCACTGATTAAAACAAAAAGCCTAGTCGGCAGGTTCTTCAATCATGACGTAATCAATCTCTTTTTTTTTTTTTTTTTGTCTCGATGCTATTAATTGCTTTTCAAAGCCTTTGCAAAATGCACTTCCCTGATGATAATAAAACATTCCCTCCAGAATCAGTTCTCTGGCTCTTTCCTTATTCTAAACCCATGTGCATTCAAAATCCTTACCTGGAGGACCATAGGTGCAGATGTCACTAAATACAGCTTCTTTGATGGTTACTATAGAATGATGCATGTCACTGTTCTTTTCATGGACATCCTGTGACAATCCAGCAGGAGGAACCAGGGCCAAGTTATAAATCACCTGGGCAGTGTCTCAATTGCACTATCTCTGAGAGGCAGGTCCTGCCCATAGTGACACCTTGGGATTAAAATGTCAGCAAGTACTTCATGAAAGTTGTTATCTATTAATTATTTCATAACTCTGTAGAATATTTATGAAACTATTCTGTAAAGAACTATTTAGACTTGAGAATTATCATCTTAATTGTGTTTAGACTGTAATTACAGTGTACTGAAGTTACTGATCTCTTCTTAATGAAATATTTTAAAATCCTTTAGAGTGAGGAAAGAGTTGAAGTTATTTTAAAACAAAGTCCTGCCTCAAAGTACTCTGAGTAACATGTCCATCACAAATGTAGTAAGGAAATATATGAAAACTAAAAGGTGAAAAACAGGTCTTAATTGTTCAACATATTTCTTTCCTGTATTATCCTGTGCAGGATTTTATCAACACCAAATCTATTTCATATTGTTAAAAGACAGTAAAATGCTTTAAAATATGGCATTAATAGGTTTAATGTTTCCTGTTGAATCTAATGTAACTCATACAATGTGAATGTCGAGTTATCTGCCAATGAGACAAAGCCAATCCTTTTATAGCTAACATTTTGGAAATTATGCACCATTTTCTTCTAAATGAAATAACTGTCCAGCGTACATCCTGCTAGGTAAAGAACTGTCATCTATGATATATTGCTTTTGGCCAAATAACCCTTAGCATGAATGAAGGTAGAGTAATTATTTTATTGTTCAAAACACAGGTCTTGGTATAAACACAGTGACTGGGTATAAATGTTGCTTTCAGGATCGATATTTATAAATCTCTCAGTGATTGTTGTTGGGCTGAGGCTACATTTGCAAATGGAAACAGATCTTTTTTGAGCCCTTTTATCAGCAAGGCTTGCAAACTCAGCTTAAGTTTTAGGCAGCATCTCTGAGACTTTGTTTTGGCACATAACTCCCAGCAGCTCGGGGTTGGCAGAGCTGCGAGGCCCTCACAGAGTCTCGGTCCCATCTTCCCTGCTGCCCTCGGAGGGCTGGTGCGGGTGGGAACGGTGGGTGACCGGCCGAGTTCTCTGCTGCAGCAGCACAGGTCACTGCCTCTGCAAGCAGGCTCCTCTCTCACCAAGACACCGAAGGTGTGTCTGCCTTGGCCCCTCGCACAGGTCGGAGCCCACAGGTGGGACCACACCCGCCCATCATTCCCAGCATTTCTAAGGCCGGAGAGCCTGCGAGCAGCCCTTCCTTCGCAGAGGTGCAAGGCGGCACAGCCAGCCTGGGCAGCCAGAGCACACGTGGCTGCGGGGAGATGGCTAACTCATCCCTCTCCACTGACTTGCCAAGGAGGGCAGCTGACTGGTTCTGATTAATCACCCATTTCACAGATGACTGAAGTCATATGAGGCAAACCCTTTTCTGTGGGCTTGAGTGATCAGCAATATGCCACCTGCAATTCTCACCTCCAGTTACCTCTTTTGGTAACACCACGATGCTATACTCTTCATGAAATAAAGTAATACTATTTAGTTTAAATAATTTTTCAAGGTGATGCACTGTCCTTTGCTGTACATTTAATGGCTGATGAGCAGATGAGTCTACATGAACTTTACCTAAATGGAAAAACCTGGGTTTACAGTTGTCCACAATAAAATATCTAACCTGGTCTGTACTGGAGCAGCTTACAGATGTAGATTTCATTTGTATATTAAAATGTTGAATTTAATTTTACATAACACTACATATCTGGCAGAATGGTAGTGGGTTATTTTGGGTCAGCTCCCATTCCTCCAATTCCCCCCTCTGCCTCCTGTTGTGCTTGTTTTCATCTGGGGCTGCCTGTTGCTCACCATCACACTGTGCCCTCTGCAGCAGTCATCACTTCGGGGTCTTGCCCTTATTTTCATCCCTTGGTGCTTCTCTTACCCCATTCTTGCATCCTTGCCATCTGTAGTTTTGACAGTAATATAACCATATTACAGTATTTCTTGTCTAGGCTTGACTAGAAATCTTAACATAACCGCTTTGGTTTGCTGTTGCAGTGAAGATCCTCTGTTATCTGCTATACAAGATGGGCAACTTCTTATAAAAAATTGCTTTTAACAACTACTGGTCTTTTTTTCTGTCATTCCAAACATTTCCTAATCTCATAGGCTTAGTCACTGTAACAAGGATTTCCAGTGAATACATATTTCTCTATAGAAGGCAGACGAAGTGACAGAAATGCATGTAACACCCTGGTACATGTTTAAGAAAATAAAATACAATGGCAGAATTCCTTGTGCATTCCCTGATGATTTGATTTGAGTATGAATAGTAGGGTCACAGCACAGCTAGAGTACAATGAGTGCAGTGTGGCTGTAGATATTTATAAATAAAACCACCTGACTTTCATGAAGACTGTATCATTATAAATCAATGTCCTTTGAGTTAAATACATCCTTCAGATATTATCAAAAACTTGCCTCCAACCTGGCTGGAATCCCAGGGACTCTGAGGTATCTTGATAACTTTGTCACACATGACCTCTCTCTACCCTTTCACACGTGATGCTGCCAGAGATATTTTGGTGGTTTTGAAGACAAGTCAATCTGTTGGTTTGCACAAACCACTGCACAATTTTATCACTGCTGCTCCCTAGTCCTTATGATAAGCCAAACCTTCCCTTACTAGAGAAAATTGTTCATTCTCCATCTTGCCTTGAAAGAATGAACTTTTAACTTTGGTTTATCCTAGTGTATTTAGCTTGCTAAGCTATTTACTAGCTTTTAAATGTGTTGGCAGAATATTTGTTAGATTTTTGAGCTCTTCCGGTACCCAAACAATTGAAACATCTTCAGTGTAAACTGTCACAGCTGTGCCCCAAACATCTCTCCACATTCAGTGTAAAATTTTTATGATGGTGCAAAATTACTGTCTCAACCCAAAGCAAATTTTAGTAAGGGTTTTACATTCTCTTATTTCAAATACTCCATTGAAAATTTCCCCTCCAGTGCAAATTAATCTACTCATGCATTCATTCATTGATTTTCTCACTCCTCCTGTCTCTCCATTTATGCCTCATTATCCTCTTTCATTTCTATCTTGCACTTAGCATACCTACTCCTAAGAATAGAGGAATGGGCAGGACCTTGATCAGTCTGTTCCCTTGTATATTAACCTCTATCTTTTAAGCTGCTTGTGTCTCACCAATACTCCAGCTTCAAGTCTGTTCCAGATCCTCATTTTTCTCACATTTAAGAATTTTTTTCTCTTTTCTAAACTAGAGTTATTAATAGCTACCTTAGTCTCCTTCATTTGCATGTTGTACTAGCACAGACAAAAACCCAACAACCTTATTTTCCCACCTTTGGTCTCTGTGCTTCCCAGCCTATCTTTCTGTACTGGTATTCTTCATTTCTCTGCTGGGCTTCAATGCCCTGTACTGGGGGTTCACAGACTGAAGGGTATTAGCAGGCAGATGTTAGTAGAAGTAGGCAGGGACTTTTTACTAACTAGAATCGTCCTGTGATGGGAAGACAGAAATAGGAAAATGTCATGGCAAATAATGAGACACAATTCCTCACTGGAACAAGAAATCAGTACCATTCTTTCCACTCCTCTTAAAAAGAACCCCTCAGTTCAAAGACAAGCTGTAAACAAGAGTGACTTCCAAAAAGGGAAAGAAGCACATCACTGACAATGGCCTTGGGGAAGAACAAGAGCCGTGAGATCCTCTTCTTTTTTTGCTGAGGAAGACAGGAAGGGCTTCCAGGCAGCTTATGCCTCATACTCCTTTCAGTATAGTATCTCCAGTACTGGCATGGTGCCTGCTAGCATGCTTTTGGGCTTGTGCAAGCAGGCTACCTGGAAAGAAATTCATGTGATACAGGTAAGGCAATATCACCCAGGGCAATAAGGAATCAGCAGTGTTTGTACCTTTCATCCTCCATTCCAGAAGACACAAACACCGTGTGGGTACCCGGGAGTGGCAAACCTTGATGTGCAGTGCCTGTCTTAAAAACAAAGGTCATGGAGCCCTGCAATCTCTTACTTAATTTTTAATTTTAAATTTTGGCTGATCTGTTACGCACTGTTCCAAGTAGCATTGCTTCTTCAGTGACAAGGTCACCTCCATTAATACCTGGTCATACTTCATGTGGTTACTGAATGACAGACATTTGCAGGGATGGAGAGATTTCTGTTTACTTCTGTTAGTTTGTAAACACTTATAGTTAAGTATAGATCCAAAGAAAAGTAAAAAGAAGAAATAAAAGTAAAAGCTGCAGAATGGTATGTGCATATTCAACTATGCTTCTTGCAAGACTGCACGGGCAGATTCAGGAAGCAGCAGCGTATGACTAAGTAGAGGAGACATGCACAACACAAAAACATGGGTGGGCTGGTGAGGACAACCAGTTGCTGGCTTCTGTTGGAAACAATTCTCTCTTTTCTCAAGGCCTGAAACTAGATTTTAAACATGGGCACTAGACATTCAGAAGAGATGCCCAGCTTTTCATTATCACTCTATGGCTAACAGTTTAGTCCTACAGCTACTACAGTTTGTTAGACCTTTGTGCAGTGACATTAGCCTCCTGCTCCCATGCCTTCCTTCTCCAGTTCAGTGCTCCTACATTATGGGATGGTTTATCTGGTGCATCCTTTTTGCTGTGGAAATTGTGGGGTGGGGCAAGAGGTAAAAAGCCTCTCTATACACATCATTTCCACCACGACAGTCAAGCCCTCCCCTATTTTCCCACAAAGTGTATTTATGTCTTTAATGTGGATCCCACTTCTACAGCTTGAATTCTTGCTTCTCCCTGCCACTGCACACCAGTCACATTATTCTTTGCTCCCTTCCTGTCTCTAGTTTTCCTCCCTAAAATTTTGGTTTATTCCCATTTGTCCTTCCCCATACCTCCCTTCGACCCCAGGACAGAGTCCATTTCTTTCATTTCATGCTACCTCCCTAAAATGTCCTCACCCAAAAGAGTGATTACTTCTAAGTTCACAACAGATAAACTAAGGTACCCATGGACTGTAAGTTAGTACTAAGTTGTAGGCTGCACAGTTCTGATATGCAAAACTTAAGGACTTACCTTAAAAACTGAAAGAGCAATTTTAATGAATGTTTAGAAACTGAAAATACTTCTCTTCAGGTAAATGTACAGTGCAATGCTGTATAGATGGGATTGAGCCTGCTCTGTCCAGCTCTTCTGCCCAGTACTCTGTCCGGCCTTGACTGCCTGACTTCTAGGCAGGAAGAGGTGAAATCCCACACTGATGCCAGTACACTACTGCTGATAGCAGGGGCAGCTCTTCTGTGGCTGATTTACTTCTCGTTTTTAGATACACTGAAGAATTTTTTTTTAGAAATTTTAGGAGGCTCTGGAGGGGTGAGAACAACATAAACTTGAAAGGAGTGTTTTACTTATTTGATTATATTTTTATGCTTTACATATTCTGTGCTGAGTAACTGTTTTTAGGTGTATGCAGGGTTTTTTTTTAGACAATCACTGTAAACAATGTATAAGGACAGCATTAACCCAGGTTCAGTCCAGCTTGTTTTTTTTTCCTTTTCCTTACCCCTTGCAACTGATTCCTGTTTCTCTTTGAACGGGAGTCAACAGGAAGCATGACACTCTGGGGAAGGATGTGTGACAGCATTAACCTTCCTGGTGAAGCTTCATTCTTTGTACTATCATAGCCATAAGCATCAGTGCCATGAGTATTCTTACCTACTGATCCTGTGTACCATGAGAAAGTCTCTTTCTTAATATATTAGCAGTTTGATTAGGTTCACCTTATACACTGCTTTGCATGGATAAATAAATTTTGCAAGTTTAAGTTAAATGTGGTTTTAGTTATCCAAAAGAAATAAGATACTATGTTAGAGAGTTGGGGTTTTTTTAAATGAAAAATGGAAAAAGAGTGGATTATGTCTTTATTCTGGTTGAAAAGGAACCATCATAAAACACAAGCCAACAGTTTCATTTTCTAAGCACCACTACAGAGAAAATGCTGAGAATGCCGATTTGTATCCATAAGAAAAAGTGATCATATATATTTACTGATAGTTGAAGTACTCGTGTCTGAATGAAGTCATGCTTGCTAATGCAATCTCAGGGTGCATGTTACAATGACATAATAACATGTTTCCACCCATCAAAATCACTTTGTCATTCAGCCTAAAGGTCAGATGACAGAATGGCTCCAGGTTTAATTTTATCGTCCCAATTGACAAGGAGTCAATTCCCACTTCCAAGTTATTTGGATGCCCCACTTCTTTTATTATTCAGCCTTGCTTCATTCAGCAGGCAGCATCTGGAGAATACATTCCTCGTTTTCACGAGTTGCAGAGCAGGCATTGGCCAAGGCAGGGCTTCCACATGAACTATGTTTATGAGATGTGCGGAGAGCATTTTATTTTCCTAAGAATTTTACCTAAGAGACAACAGACAAAACCCGTGGGAGTCAGAAGTAGCTTTGCATTTGTCAGCCTTTGCCCCGGGCTCCTCAGGCAGTTCTATAAGCCCTGCAGTTCAAAGCATTTTAAGGAATGTTTTCTTGCAACATATTTTGTGTAGTGCAGCCAAGCCTCGAGTGAAGGTTTCTGGCACACTCTATGCAGAGAAAGTTTCAGCACATATAATCACTTTTTAAAAACCTTGTAATTACTACATTTCCAGACATTTATACATGACAATAGGTGGAGCTTTTCTGGATAGTGCATTAAAAATTACCTAAGTGAGGAATATTGAGTGTTGGATAAAAAAAATTTCGTTGGAGCAGCATAACAAATCAAGAGATTGACTAGTTTGATTTTTGGGCACCTACTTATAAATCCATGGTACTTACACTTTCAAGAGAAATTTTTTAAGCCTTCCCCCAAACACATGGGTGTCCACGGAAGCTTGTGCTATGGCAGTCATGGTGTCTGAAAGGATCCTGAGAACATTCAGTACCTACTATTTTAAATTATATGATGGGAAACTGTTTCATGCCTGAGAAATAAATGCCTTTTCTATACCTCAGGGAAAGAGTTGTGCAATCCTGAATGATTTGCCGTGCCTAGGCTAGTCTTTAAACTCTTGGTTCCAACTGTATGAGAAATTGGAGCTCCATAAAGTCATGTTCCCATCCCAGACACATGCCTTATAAGGAACTTTTCTTGCCTGCCACTGTTTACCAATCCCATAGAGTTGAAGCCAATGCTTTGGCGTGCTGCAGGATGGCCTGTGGGTGCGTGTTTCCATCTTAACATCAATATGTAGATAAGGCTGATCTGTTGATCCTACAAAGTGACAGATTTTTTATTACTCTGTGATTACATAGTAAACCAGAGCAAAACAGGGAAAGCGTAAATCTCAGCCCTATCTGTCTCTCAGCTGGAAACTGAACTGACAAACATTTGCAGACCAAATACTGCAAATAAAAACCTGGGGTTCTGGTTATCTTACATCAACAGGAGCGTTTTAATACCAAGTTCAGGTTTATGGTGAACATATTTTTGTGTGTTTTACTACACTAGAATAATTTTTATTTTGGCTTCTCCAGGAGAAGGGTGAAGGAGTTGGGCATGTTCAGCCTGGTGAAGAGATGACTGAAAGGGGACCTCATTACTGCATATAATTATCTGAAAGGGGGGATGCCAAGAGAAGGGAGCCAGGCTTTTCTCAGTGGCACCAATCACCAGGACACGAGGCAAGGAGTAGAAACTGATGCACAGGAAGTTCCAGCTGAGTATGAGGAAGAACGTCTTTACTGTGTGGGTGACTGATCACTGGAACAGATTGTCCAGAAAGGGTGTGGAGTCTCCCTCACTGGAGATACCCAAGAACCGTCTGCATGCAATCCTGTGCAATGTGCTGACCCTGCTTCAGGAGGCTGGACCAGACGACCCACTGTGGTCCCTTTAAACTTGACCGATTCTGTGATTGTGTGAGCACAGCAACTCCCCAGCCAGCGTATATTGCTCCTCTGACTTAAATGAAGGACATGCGTGGCTGCTCTTGTTATAAATATTGTCAACCGCTTAGCCTAAGTTAAGAATTAACGAGACCAGAAGGCTCGAATCCGCTATATATAGATTTCTGTAACTCTCCAAGTTGGCCCGCGTATTTCTGGCTCCCCAAGGAACGAATGCACGGCGCTGTGCCGGCGCCTGTTGAGGATGAATTTATTCTACATCGGTCTCCCCGCGGCAGCAGAGGCAGGGGAAGGGGCAGGGTGCGGGCGGTGGCAGGGGCAGCAGCAGGGGCAGGGGCAAGGACAGCGGCAGTGACAGGGTGAGGAACAGCGGCCCCGGAGCCGCCCGTGCCCGTGCCCGTGCCCGTCCCGCCGGCCCTCGGGCAGCTCGGCCCTCGCGCGTCCCTCCCGCCGCTCGGAGGTT
>VZRO01000700.1:1536693-1616426 GCA_013397915.1 Daphoenositta chrysoptera
GGAGGAAGGAGGCGGCGCACCGGCGGCCCCGGTCTCGCCGCGGGGCAGCGGCAGCCCGGCCCCGGCCCCGGCGCAGGGGTGTGCCGCCGAGCCGTGGTCCTTCACCCCAGAGGGCCCGGCTCCCCTCTCCCTCCCGTTCCCAGGCGCTGTACACGGGGACGCGGCCGGTTGCCTCAGGTGGCCGCTGCGAGGGCCCAGCGCCGGTGAGCGACATGGCCGGGGCTCACCCTGGCCCTTGCTCCGCTCTTACCCTCTTCCTCAGGCCCCGCTGTGGTTTTGCTGTGACACCTCTGCCCTGTTTGAGAAGGGATCTCATTAGTGTATAAATATCTAAAAGGGGGGGTGGGGGGAGTGCCAAGAGGAGGGAGCCAGGCTCTTCTCAGTGGTGCCAGTCACCAGGACACGAGGCAAGGGGCAGAAACTGATGCACAGGAAATTCCACCTGAATATGAGGAAGAACCTCTTTACTGTGCGGGTGACTGGGCACTGGAACAAATTGTCCAGACAGGNGGCGCGGGGTGAGGCCGGGCCGTGCCGTAGCAACCGGGCGGTCTCCAGCTCGCAGCGGCAGCGAGGGCGGCCGAGCAGGCGGCGGTGAGGCCGCGGCCGGAGGCAGGTGAGGGCGGCCCGGNGAGGAGGGAGCCAGGCTCTTCTCAGTGGTGCCAGTCACCAGGACACGAGGCAAGGGGCAGAAACTGATGCACAGGAAATTCCACCTGAATATGAGGAAGAACCTCTTTACTGTGCGGGTGACTGGGCACTGGAACAAATTGTCCAGACAGGGTGTGGAGTCTCCCTTACAGGAGATATTCAAGAACGTCCTGGACACAATCCTGTGCCATGTGCTCTGGGCTGACCCTGCTTGAACAGGGAGATTGCACCAAGTGACCCACAATGGTCCCTTCCATTCTGACCCATTCTGTGATTCCATTATTCCATTTCTGCAGTGGGCAGCCACTAACCTCAGCCACCTGCACTCCCTTCATCTGGGGTTCAGTGCTTCAGGTGGTGTGTGGGGCAGCTTCTTGGGCTGTAAGGTGTGTGGGCTTTCCCGAGGCATTCCCACCTGTCAGGGCAGCCGGGTGGAATGGCCTCAGCAAACATTGCCACCCCCACGTGTGTTACACACTCTGAGCCGGTGGTGGGTTACGGCTTTTGCATTTTGTTTACACTGACCAGAGCGGAAAGGGTAGAGGTGCCCAGATGAACTCTGGTTCACCTTTTGAAAATAACCTGTTTGGATTCAGATCTTTGGCTGAAGATTATCCCAGCTGTCATTGATTTCGAGCTCTCTACTTCCAAGACTTGAGGTAAAACTCACTGTTTCCACTGGAAGTTGCTTCATCTGCTTTCAAATGCTCCTTTTCATACAGAGTTAGCATTTCACATCCGGGTGGTGTTCAAGCAACTGGGGGTGGTGCTGGAGGCTAAGGCAAGTGAAAATCTGTTGCCATACCCCTGGGCATCTGGAAAATGAAGTAGCACCTGAGATTCATTTTCTGATGCAGGCTGCTGCCTGAACTGTGTCTCAGCTATTACCATGAGAGTAGTGTGGTACTTTTTCTGCATTTGGAGAAAAAAATGGCACAAACCGTGTGCCTTGTCGTGGCCTTTCGCTATAGGCATTGTCTGCCATGGCTCCCCTGTGGCAAGGGCTTCCTTTTAATGCCCTGATGCCAAGGCTAGTCAGGGGTTGTGCTGCACAACACCTGGGGTGTTAGGGTGCAGAACAGAGTCCTGCTTTTTAAAAGTCCTCCCTGCCCTTCACACTGTTCATGTCTTTCTTTGTGAGCAAGACAAAGACTGGAATGGTTTATATGTTTTCATATGGGTATTTAAACCCACATAAGAGGAAAAAATAGCATGTTCTGTTCTGCAATGAAGAATGAGGGAGAAGGCTGTCTTTAGGTTAAATATTTTATCCTGTTTTTGCTTTTCCTGTGGGAAAAACTGCTTGATGACAACGACTAACAGCTGGCCTGCTAGTGATTCATAATTATCCCTCATTCATTTATCTTGCTTATTAAAAGAAAAACCAAGTCAATGGCAAAGCATGATGTCTCAAAGCAATACACTCAGCCAGTGTATGCTACCTTGCTTTGTCTGGGGTTTTGTCTTCTGTTCATCAGCTGTCTTATTCACAATTGGGCCTTATACCACATTCATACACATAATTCCTTTTCTTTGTGAATCATCTTGTAGTCTTATAGGCAAAGTTATAAATCTCTTCACAAAATCGCATCTCAGATTCTCCCAGGTTTAGTCATAAATAGAATTATAGCAAAGGTAAGGTATACTGCAAAATAATAGAATATGATACAACTGGCTGACAGCGGGCCAAAGCACCACACTCATTTTGCTAGCATATTGGCTCTTTTTTATGATAATTAAGGGAGAAGGAAGGGAAAAAATATTACCAATTTCTTGATTTCCCACTTTTGAGCTTGTGGATCCCTGTCAAATCTGACTTCAGCCTTTCTTGAGAGGGGAAGTAGCTCTCCTTTTTAGTTTGTAGTATTTTTTTGCTTGAGGAAAATCCTCATCTCATCATTCTGCAGTTTATTGTTGGCTGGGCATGTGGAGCTGGTCTCCAGTTCATATTGACCTGTGTATGGCAATATTCTAATTTTTTTAAAACATAATGATTCCTCAGGGTTTCAGAGTAAAGCAAAGAGGAGCTGCCAGTCAAGAGATCTATCATGACTGCGAATCCATCTAAGAGACTTGCCTGGAGTGACTGTGAGTATTTCATCCCTATTTTTGCATCGATTCCATGTTTTCCTAGATAACTTCAGTTTCCTTTGCAGCACTGTGGTGTGCAATGCTGGCTGTGTACAAGCCATTCTGAAGCTGTGCCACTCTCACCTGGGCTGTGTATGGGGTGCTGTGCTGGTCTTTATGTATTTTTGGAGAAGGAAACTGGGAATGACTGTTCAAGTGACTATAAACAATGCCTGACTATATTCAGAGCTCGAGTAGCTGCAAACCTTCATCTGCCTCTCTAGAGTTAACATCTGTCACTGCTGCTTCTGCACAGAGCAAAGGAGGGCTGGTAAAATGCCAACCTCTACAGGCATGCCAGCCCAGTGTCCTGCTTGTAGGACTGGTGACTGTGAAAGAACTCGTGCCAGTCTACACTCTATAGAAGCCCTGTCACTGAAAGATGATTTCTGAAGATAAGACTCTCATTTCCTTTATGTAGTGTTAACTGAGGAACTGTCTATCTAATGAACCTTTGGAACCAGGTCAGTTGTTATAATACTTGAATTTAACAGGGAGTTCTGATCATGTTCCATACTAGACTGAAGGTTATTTTGGAGGCATTAAAGACGGAAGTACCTTGCTTTGTATTTTGGGCTAGTTTGATACATGCAGTACATTTAAGGGCAGTTTATGGTATATGGGCAATGGAGGACTGGGACACACTGGATGATGTTTGGTCTGGGGAAAATGAATAGAAATTTCCAAAGTCCACAGAAAGTAAACTTAGATACAGCAAGGGTATTTAATCAACTAGAGCCAGCTTAGCTCATGCAGAGTATTTTGGGAATGAACAGGAAATGCCAAAGTCCTCCTAGAACCTCTGTGCTGAGGAACAGAGGCATTATTGTTGTCATTGCTTCAATTTCTGCCTCAGCACTCCGGGCTTGGAGCTGCCACTGCTGCCAAATGCAAGTAGAGCTGGCCTAGCAAACCATACTTCCATGCTGAGGTGTGTTCCATGTCCTGTAGAACTTAAAATTAACCTGGACCTTCACGTCCATGGTTTCTTATATATGCACATGATGCATCACAGCCGAGAGCAGAAACTGACAGAATCATCATTTATACTTGAGGCAAGTGGTGTGACCAGAGGGAATTTCACCAGCCTTGCAATAAAGTCAGGATCTTCTGGGGACAATGCTATTGCTTATGATAGGAGTTCAACATATAATTTTTAGGAACAACTTATTTATTGCATAATACTTATGATGTGTACATAGTGATGGTCTGACAATTTTTGAATGCCTATTATGTGTTCTGATTACCAAGACTTAGGGGAGACATCTTAGGAGCTAGAAGAACTGCCATTTGGCAAACTGGACTTAGATTTTAGGCCTTAAGTTTCAGCATACAAGAGGCATTTTCTATAATAAATTGAAGGTGAATGTATATGGATGAATAAAAAATAGAACAGCAAGTGGATGTGTAGGACTGAGAACAGCTTTCTAGATTAAAAATATTATTCAGTATAAAAAAAAGAAAACAAGAGGTGAGCTATATATGTATACAGGACCATGGAATACAGGTAAAGAAAGGAGGGAATAAAGGTAAAGATAGGAGAAATTAATCTCGTTCAGTTTTTAAATTGTTTGGTTAAAACGTTTTTTTCCCCTAATTTATTTTGTTTCCCTCATTTCTCTTTACAGCAGATGCCTTTGATTCAAAGCACATACAAGATCCTGAAGATTCCCATGAGGTCCACAAGAAGAAATCAAAAGAGAAGGAAAAGAGGCTGGTGGTCAGTCAGTGGAGAACAGATGTACAATCCCTTGTTTCATCTGCTAAATGGCTTCAACGTTATGGTCTCAAAAGAAACAAATTGTCCCTGTCCCAGATTTTGTCCCAGATTGGATTCCAGCGCAGGAAAGGTATAAGACAAATCAATAATAGGATAATAAATCCCCCAACTTTGAATAGTCTAGAGGGTCACACTCATTCTGCAGCCAGTGTACACAGTGGAGATTTTCACATTGTCTGGTATGATAATGGCAGAAATGGAAGCTGTATCCACAGTTGCTGACATTGCCAGTTCAGAGAACTGAGAAACTCCCTCTCCTTTTGATGTGAGAAGGACTTAGGGTCTGAGGATGGCTTTACTCACTCAACTGTACTGTTTCTTTACCGTAGGCTGCAGTTCACATCCTCACCAATTTAGCTGGAGCTGGTGCTGCTGAGACTGTTAATCTTTTTCTTGCAAATAACACACGATAAAATCTATCTCCTTTCAGATAACAAACATGATGTATGCCATGCCATTATCTGTGATCTACTATTGATCATCAGGGTTAGTAAACGTGCTTGGGAATAGTATATTATTTCCAGGTATCCAGCTTTATGGAAAAAGTTAAATTTAATTAGAATTCAGTCTGCTTTTCATGCATAGTCAGACTATAGAAAAATGTTCCTTTGCAGTTATCTGACAGCTGGAGGGAAAGAGTTTGCTAATAATTATTAACCACTGCCATAATGGTGCCTTGCAGAGCATGGTAATATATTCTTTTCTTTGAACAGCTTGCTGCCTGAGAAGTAGGAATTGTAATGTATCTCAATAGTTCTAGTTGCATAATTTAAGATGTTGGCTGGCTTGTGTCCATGGGGCATTCAAAGATCACCAGTGCAGTTCCTGATACCTTGTGTGCTGCAGATGAAGAAGAAGCTGTTAAGTGGGGTTAAAGTTGTTACAATGTTAGGAGCAAAATGTACTAGCTTGGCAGGGGAGCATGGTGTACAGATAGCTGCTTTATGACGTTCACTATTCCCACCCCTGATGTTTTCCTATCAGTGGAGATCCTGGAGAAGATTTCTAGCTAGTGAAAGTGCAGAGAGCAACCTTTTCCTTAGATGCACTCACTTCTGCAGCCACTGAGTTGTGTAAGAGAACAGCATTATCTGTACCAGATTTTGTATTTTGTTTGATAGACAAATATTTGCAAGTCCTGTTGTGAGGTTACCTAAACCTCACAATAATTAAAGTCCCATGTAGCTTTTTGGCCTATAAGTAATTAGATGTGTTTTTCTTTCCTCACTTCTGGCTAAACTGGCAGGAAGCAGCAAAAGCAGGGCTGCCCTATGGGTGGAAAGTGAGCCAGGAGCCAAAACGGACTGCAGCCCAGGCAGTGCCCTCACTGAACAGGATACAGTCCTGCAGCAGGGTGAGGTAATTAACCATGTCTAGGGTCCAGCCAGGGAATGCAGCCAGGAACAACAGGAGATGCAGCCAGAGGTTGAGATCCTCAGGGCCCCATCCTAGATATAACCAAAAAATAATTGTAAAACAAAAACAGAATTAGAATTTCTCTCAAGTTTCTTAATGTCAAGAGCTCAATACTGATGCATGTGCCTCACACATGGATGACATACACATCAGCCTGAAATATACCTGTTTGAAGTAGTCCCAAAGATTAGCAACTTGATGTTTTGTAAATTTTACCATAGATTATGTGACCACCTTGGGGAAACCTGTGGCTTCTCGGTATGCAGATGGTCTGTTTCCTCAATACAAGAGAGCACAAGATGGCAGCATGTATAATGTAAGTGTGGCTGACTTGTGGTAACTTCCCTGTGTGCTTAGAAGTTATCATCACTGTAGCAGAATGATGGGAGTGAAGTGCCTTCCTAAAGCATAAAATACTTACACTCTTTTTGAGAACTTCATCTTTTGATAATTTTTTTTTTCTGTTTGTCAAACTGTTAGTGATAACTATCAGTGGTAGAAAAGCTAGATATCTTTTTTCCTTTCTAAGTCTTAGTCTCTTGCCTTGGTGCAGCATTGCAGTAAATCTTTTCCAGACAAGATTGCAGTTTCTAAGCAACGTCTACGCTGTCTTGAAAGAGGGAACCCTTAAAGAGAAGATGCTCAGAATGAGTTAAAAAAAATAAAATTGTGATCAATAAAACAAATGGGGACGCTGAAATAGGAAGACATAATGCGCTGTCATTGCCAATGCAAAGCAGAGCTTTGCTTAGTGCCAGCAGGTCACAAAAGGCTCAGCCTATTCTATAGAGACAGCTAGCTGGATCTCTGCCCGGGCTCATGTTCTAAGGAATGTCTTAGCAACAGCTGCTGGCAGCCCCATTGTTAAGAGGATGGATTCTGACTGAAGAGATGTGCATGTGAGTGTGGAAGGGAGAGAGTTAATTTATAAAGGATTTTACAAAAGCAAATGGCTTGTCATTTTTTCTGATGACTAGAATCACTTTTGAGGCATAAAGCTTAAAAATGGGCAAAGAACCATTTCAGGGAGCCTTTTCCCCTTATTTTATGCCCATTAATTCAGTATGAAATATCTACATGTCTTGTAATCTTTGGACATGTTGTGAGCATCAGGAAAGACATTTTTGCTACTGTATAAGATCTGGTCAGATCTCCTTTTGGATATTGAGTACAATATTGTATACAGTTACCACAGGCTTAGAAGCAGCCATTCAAACCAGAGCAGGTACTGAGAAGAGCTTGTAGGATGAGCTGCAGTGGAGTGATGATCTTATAAGAGGGCTTGGTTGATGCTGAAATGTAAGCCTGAAAGAAGACAGAAGGGTAGTATTATTGTCCTTGAATGCTACAGAAGGGCAAATTACAGGGATAGGGCAAAGCTGTAGTTTTCTCTGCTAAAAGGCATGCTAGTCCAAAAATAAATGGGTATGAACTGCCACGAATAAAATTAGGCTGGACAGTCAGAAGTTTCCTGGCCCTCAGAGAAATGGAAATCTGCACTTGCTTACTACAAGTGAGAGGGTATTCTAAGAAAACTGCTTTATTTTAAGATGGCATTTGGTCGGCGTAGTGCAATAAACTTCTTAGTATGAATTTGACTGTCAGAGGAGGAAACTGGATTTCTAAGTGCTCCTTCCCAGGCCAACCTTCCTTTGGCAGACTGCCTGAGACTCTCTATCTGGGAGGCACATTACAGGGCCCAAGCTGATATTAAAGAACACAGAAAAATACAAATGAGAGGGAGAAGTGTGCAGACTGACACACAAAATATCTTCTCCCTGAGAAATGTTCTTGTTTAAAAACATTTGTATTTCCAAGGTTTTGTACTTAGTCCTGGAAAGGAATTTAGAGGTAGAAGGCAACCAGTAAATCAGCTCACATGGGCCAGAGCTATTGGGGGAATCTGTGGTGCAGTTTTAGACTCAGAGATCATGGTGAATGTGTATACACTTATTCATAGGGAGGATGTGCTGGTTTTAATTTCAATACTGAGGCTAGATTTTTCTTTACTGAAAAGGTATGAGAAGTTTTAGTTGATGATTGCAGTTTTCTGAACTAAATTTGTCTAAGCACCTACCCACAAATAGTTAATCTGTAATGCTGGGCATTGTTAGTGAAATAAGAGTACAAACAAAAAACATTTTACGTTTTCCTTTCAAATGCTAAAGACAAGGTGGAGATTGAAGTGCCCTAGAACCAAACCGTATGCTGCCTTGTATTGCTGTAAAAATTTTTTTAAAAGCCAGTCAAAGTTCTAGTCTAAGAAGGTACAAAGTTTTTGTGTCCTTGTTTGTTCACCCATCTGCTCTGCCGCCCTTTCTACATCCTAGCCTGTGTTCAGCTCATTCTAATTGCTCCAGTTTTGAGACAGACAAGTCAGACAGCCCACTGGCACTGTCCCATGCTCACATAAAAAGATTATGAAAAGCAATTAGGACAAAATGCAATGCCTTTTCTTTATAGCTTACATGCATTTGTCAAGTATTTGCTCTTGAAACAGTGGAAGGAAAATGGGTTGTTTTCACTGCTACCTTGGCTGGCATATCTGACACTTACAAACTAGCTATTGCAGCTGTGCTGAGCTTGGGGCTGAATTTGTATTATTTGTTTTGATATTCAATTTCCTTCTCTCCCTTATTTGAATAAAGCTGACAGCCAAAAAAGAACTGATTCTTCATTTTGTGGATTGTCTAATGGGAGCAATTGAGCTATATAAGCAGCGAATGGAATGGTTAACCAGTGAGAGCCGGCAGATATTTGGAGTTATTCAAGAACAGTGCATTGTCATTGTGTTGGATTTTGGCATTGCAGCTCCAACTGAATTTGATCTATGTCGGGATGCACTTTCTATGGTACTTGTGGAACAGGTGATCCAAATTGCCAGATTCAACCTCATTCGGTAAGCAGAAAGAACCAGAATCATAGAATGGTTTGGGTTGGGAGGCACTTTTAAAGGTGACCTGGTCCAACACCCCTGCAAATGGGCAGGGACACCTTCCACTACACCAAGTTGCTCAAAGCAGCATCCAGCCTAACCTTGAATGTTTCTAAGGATGAGGCATCTCTCACCTCTCTGGGCAACCTGCTGCTGTGTTTCAGCACCCTCATTATAAAAAAATTCTTCCTTTTGTCTAGTCTGAATATAGGTTCTTGTAGTTTAAAACCATCACTCATTGTCCTATTGCTACAGGCCCTCCTAAAAGGACTCTCCCTATTTTTCTACTAAGTCCCTTCAAGTATTGAAAAGCCACAATCAGGTCTCTCCAGGCTGGACGAAGAAGTCCATATCAGCCCATTGCTGGAGAATAAAAAGGAGTTGCATGTTATACATGTTTGGATAAGGCACTTTCTGTATTGAAAAGTGTCGTGAGTCATGTCATGCTATTATCTGTAGATTTCCCACCAATTTTCACCCATAATCGTTCTGAACTTGCTCTTCCATTTAACAGAAGACCACTGTTACCCTGAAGAACAGATAAAGGGTAACAGAACCCAAATACTGACACATGCCTTTTACAAAATCAGAAGGATTTGCAACAGCAGCAATACCCTTCAGATGTTGCAGTATTAGTGAAACAGTGAGGTTCTATCTGACCACCTATTGCATTCTTGTGTCTTTAGACATTACAGGTTTCTGCCTTGCAGCTGAATGTACACTCCTCGAAGTGCCATAGGCACAGGCATACCCATTTGTATTTCTATAGATTTCCATGGTCACAGAAATCAGTTGCAGCAGTAGGAAACAATAGTAGATTTCCATAACAAAAGAAGATTTCCAAATGCTTGTTCCCTAAGAGGAGTAAATGAATTTGCAATTAGTTAGAAGAATAGAAGCAGCTATTCAAATCGTACCTATCTGCAAAAGTTCTTATATATTTGCATGACAGTTTGAATGTGTAACCTTGGGTTGGGATAGATGAGTGGAAAAAAATGATGCACAAATTAGGTCATATAATTTTAAAATTAGTTCCACAATGTTAACTTGCAATTACATGGTGATTCTTAATGTTATTTTACCCAAGCGTTGTCTTACAGATTTGATTCTGGTGCCCTGTCTTAATTCTCTAGATTGTGACACAACTGAGATTTGAAAAGGAGAGTAACACAATCACAGAATGATTTGGGTTGGAAGGGACATTATAGACCATCTAGTTCCAAGCCCCCTGCCATGGGCAGGAACAGCTTCCATTAGACCAGGTTGCTCAAAGCCCCATCCAACCTGGCCTTGGACACTTCCAGGGATGGGGCATCCACAGCTTCTTGGGGCAGCTTGTGGCAAAAGTAGATATTTTCCAAAGAAGGTATTTTCCAAAGCAGATAACTTCCATAGTTTTTGAGAACAGAGAACTTTTTCTTTAAAAATGAAATGCAAAGCCAAGTCAAAATTGAAACTATAATTATGGACATCAATTTGTTTTTGCAGGAGGGAGACAAAAGACAATATATCATATAAATTGTTATTTTAAAAGAATCTTGGGAAACATTTATCTTTTAGATTTGCAGGAAACTCTTCAAAATAGTTCTTGATGGAAAGTCACAGATACTGGAACCAGTTGGTTTTTTAGTTCCTTTCTGCCTTTTTATATACAAGTGCACAGGCAAAAGTGCTCATTGGCTTTGTACTTCTGTTCTTCCATTAAGACTACGGTCTCTTGTCATCTAAAATACCAAAAAGCTTGGCATCACAAATTTTATTTTTGATGGGTAGCTAAAGATCAGCTCCACTACAAAAAAAAAGTGTCAATTAAACTGCTCTGATAGGAGGTCATGGAGCAAGTTGTGGAATGAGACCTGTGGAAGGCACACTTTTTTATGCACATATTTTAAAAACCTGATTGAGTTTTTATGATAAGGAGAGTTATGAATCAGGAACTCTTTTAAAAAATACTTTATCTTTCCTGACTCTTCTTTGGAAACAATTGTTTAAAAAAAAATCTTATAAAACTACGGTATTTTTCTAATGGTTTCATTTTTTCTCTGCTTCATTTATTGCAAGTATAGATTTAGTATCTGTGGTATATTGTAATTCTTACTTCAAATATAAAAAAATTGTAGCAATAGCAGAGCTCCACTCTCTTGTTCTGCCAGCATGATTCTCACTGTTTCTGACTTATAGTTAATCTCATTTTCAGGGCTGCTCAGGGTCTCTTGAAGTGGCAACAGAAATGCACTCCTGTGTCTGAGCATACTGTAAAGTCTGCGGTGATGTGGCTCTGGAAGCTGGACCATATGACAGCTGTCAGCCATAGCAGCTCTGCTGAAGCTCTGCTGGAAGCCATGGCTGATGAAGCGGTAAGCTCATACATCTTTTCAGAAGCCTCGAGTAAATCCAAGAATCTTCAGTGCTAGGCTGGCTGCTATGATTTGCCCTGATCAATGTTGCAAAGATAAATATTAATGACAGCATTTGGAAAGTTTTTTTTTGCCTGAAGTGTAGCCGCATACTATGCTTAATGATTGTCTTTTTATGTAAATGTACTGTATTTTGAATGCAGAAACTTGTTTATTTTCTTTCCTAGAGTACCCAGAATAAATAACATTCAGTCATTAAAGGAAAGAGAAAACATCTTCCCTTCCACTTTCTTTGCCATATAAGTTTTTCAGGGCTTCAAGTTTATGAGAAAATTTCTAGTACCAACATTACTGAAGGCAGGAGAACCATTTTTATTTTGTAATGTATCCAACGTGCTCATGAAAAGTTATATTTAAAATTAAAAATAGTGAGCACAGAGATTTATGCAAGTATTAGCTCATGACAGGGCTATGCAAATCCTTTTTCATTAGCCAGGTGATATCTAGACTTTCTTCCAGGTCAGAGATAAAGCGTGAAAAGTTATACCTGCAATTAAATGCCGTTCATTTCTGAAAGTACCATATTACTTTATTCATTAAAGCAGAGTCGCAAGAAATGAAACATACGTGCCAACATTTGAGCTAGTTACTTAAAGCTTGTGTTATGAAAGAGATATTTTATGACATTTCCTTACAATGTATATTCTTCCAGTTCTCTAACACCTGAATTTAATGGAAAATTTGGCCCACTGTCTGTGGAGTAGAATCATTGGTTTTCACTACCATTAACATCCATCACTGTGCACAGATCTAATCCTAACTCCTTTGTAAATCTCTTTCTGGGACATTGTTTGAAGGAGAAACATTTTTGCTTGAGTTACCTTCTGGTTCCCTATGCTGCTGTATTTTCATCCAGATGAGCTTTGATGTTTGGAGACTAGTATTAAAAAGGAACTGAGTAAGGAACAAATTGTTCACCAGTGAGATTTGTTTTAATGAATGCTTTTTAAATGCACCCTCCATAAATTTTATTAGCATTTTCAATTTGCAGTATAATACTGATTTCCTGATGAGTAACTAAAAAATTTTATTTAGATTTCAGCATTATCTGGATGAAAAAAGTCTTGTTGTACCTGGTGGATCTCTGTTTGAATAAAGAGAAATTAAAATCTGTCAGACAGTGAGACATCTATTATTATTTTTCCAGATATTGGTGGGCCAATAGGCAATCTGGGGGAGTCAGTTGTGGCAGGTGCTCAACATAAAACAAACTTCAATTGCTCCTAAACAGAGTCATTAACATTCACAACTGACAGTTCACTTAAGTGCAACGTTCACTGTAGTGCAGATGGGGGATACCCCATTCAGTCCTAGGCAAAAGTTGTCTACTTACTGAGCAGCCATAAATAACTCATTCCTAAGAACGGGCTTCATCCACAGAAGTTGCTCCAACTCTTTTTTTTTTTTTTNTAGACATGGGTCTTCTTGTCATTCCTTTAGCTGGTCTTTTCTTCCCATGTGTGGTGACTCCTTAGATTTCCTTTCCTTATGACCTGTCAATCCCAAGCTCAAGATCAGTCTGCTGTAATGTTGCAATCCTTTGAGCTCCACCTGCCACAGATGCATCTACAGTGTCTAACCTCCAGTTCTGTACAGGTGCCACTCCATGAAGTGTGGATCACTCATTCAAAACACCCCCCCACCAAGATCAAGACTGTGAGGAACTGCTCATGCTGTTCTCCTTTCTGTTATTGTATGAAGTTTGTTTGCTTGTTTAATGTATAAATTACAATTTTCAAAATATGAAGGACTCACTTGAAAGGTTTTAACCTTACCCCACTAACCTTTAAGGAACATATCCTTTGTGGTATGTCATTGCTGGGTTTGTAGTTAAGTAGAGTGAATTATCTGTGGTTCACAATTTTTTTTTTTCTTGTGAGAGGTTGGTTCTGCATCAGCTATGCCAAATAAATGTCAGCATTTTAAAAGTTGCAGAGGCAGGCAGTAAATCCCTTGGAGAAAGTGTGAAAATTTCTATTCTTGTTGAATATCAAGTTTATGAATTAATGGCAGTCTTAGAAGGGAGAGGGAGAAGATGTGAATCGGAAGGAACACAGGGAAAAATTGTTGTGCAATATGCACACATTCCCCTGGGCCAGGAGCCTCTTCAGCAAAAGCAGTAGGAACATGGTGTTGCCCAAGGACTGGGTCTCATCTGGAAGATCTGTGTGCAGGCTCAGATAGCTTTTTAGCTGGAGGAAGGCAGACAGGGAACTTTGTAAAAGTGAACTGAAACACAGATAGGTGCAAGAGTTTGTTCTTTTTGTTTCTGTGTACCTTTTCCTAAAGCTAGTAAGTATTTTGTTAATCTTGCACTTCAATAAAGCACATTAGTTTTTCTCTTTACCTGTGGTATTTATCTAGAATTATCAGTGATGCTACTACACCTGGTCTCGCTTGCTCCTAAGCAAGTGGAGTCTGTAACTATGGCCTCTGCCTCCTACATGGAGTGTCTCGACTCTCTGCAAGATCCCAGAGAAGTTCAAGGTGGCAAGGTGCTGCTTCATTAGTTTGCCTGATCCAGCCTGAAATTGGATTGCTGCTTGGGAGAGACGTCTTCAGTGTTGAGGAAGATGCCAAAAGGTAGATGAAGAAGGAAGCTTGAAATGCAGAAGTAAGCTAGAATACAAATCTCGAATACAAAGCTAGAATACAAATCAGCATCAAAGGCAGTAGTGGAAATGTATGAGCACACTTGTAGATGATACTAAATTTTTTTTACTACATGAAATTATGTGAGTGCAGAAACGTTTCCTCAGTGCCATCCCAGACTCAAATAGTCTCTTTTGTGGTGCATGTCCTGGGATTCCTAGTCATATTCATAGAATCACAGAGTCACAGAACAGTTTGGATTGGAAGGGACCTTAAAGACCCTTTAGTTCCAACACCCCTGCCTAGGCATGGACGCCTTTCACTTGACCAGGTAGCTCAAAGCCCCATTTAACCTGGCCTTGACCACTTCTTGGGATGGGGCACTCCTAACTTCTCTGGACAATTGTTCCCAGTGCCTGACACCCTCATAGTGAAGAATTTCCTCCTTGCATCTAATCTAAATATACCATCCTTCAGTTCAAGGCTACTCTCCCTTGTCCTTGCGAGAAGTCCCTCTCCAGCTTTCATGCCCCTTTAGGTCCTGGAAGGTGCTATAAAGTCTCCCCAGAGCCTTCTTTTCTCTAGCTGAACAGCCCCAACCATCTCAGTATGTCTTCATAGGAAAGATGCTCCAGCCCTGTGATCATCTTTGTGGCTCTCCTCTGGACTTGCTCCAGCAAGTCTGTGTCTTCATATGTTGGGGGTCCCAGAGCTGTGCACGGTGCTCCAGAAGAGTCTCATGGGTGTAGAGGGGCAGACTCACCTCCCTTGACCTGCTGGCCATACTGATTTTGATGCAGCCTTGGATACAGTTGGATTTCTGGGATGCAAGCACACATTGCTGGGTCATGTTGAACTTCTCATCAATCAACAACCCCAAGTCCTTCTCCATAGAACTCCTCTGAATCCATTCTCCACCCAGCTTGTACTTGAACTTGGGATTGCCCTTACCCAGGAGCAGGACCTTGCACTTGGCCTTGTACTTCATGAAGTTCACTTGGTTCCATGTCTCCAGCCTGTCCAGGTCCCTCTGGATGGCATCCCTTCCCTCCAGCACATGAGACACCACACAGCTTGGTGGTGTTGGCAAACTTGCTGAGGGTGCAGTTGGTCCCACTGCCTGTGTCACCAGCAAAGATGTTAAAAAGTGCCAGTCCCCATATTGACCCCTCAGGAACACCGTGGACATTCCACTTGGATATCAAACTCTTTGCCCCAAGTCGTGGAGTGCAACATCCAGTCAATTCCTTATCCACTGGGTAGTCCATCCACCAAATCCACATTTCTCCTATTTAGAGACAAGGATGTCGTGCAGAACAGTGTCAAATGCTTGATGCAAGTCCAGGTAGATGGGGTCAGTAACCCTGTTGTAGAAGGTTACCAAATTTGTCAGGCATGTTTGCCCTTAGTGAAGCCTTGTTGGCTTCTTATTTTCCATGTGCCTTAGCATAGTTTCCAGGATGATCTGCTCCTTACTGGGCACAGAGGTGAGTGTATTCAAGTGTATTTTTTCAGTTAAACAACTATTTATCAGGTATTTATCAGCTGGTATGCTAAGTGCTATAGGACTGATATACTGTACATGTCTTGAAAGCCATCATGGGATACTGTTTGTTACTTGTT
Source organism: Daphoenositta chrysoptera (assembly GCA_013397915.1). Taxonomy (NCBI): domain Eukaryota; kingdom Metazoa; phylum Chordata; class Aves; order Passeriformes; genus Daphoenositta; species Daphoenositta chrysoptera. The sequence continues at coordinate 1,552,238 of VZRO01000700.1, forward strand.
TTTAATGATAGTGAAAATTCAGGAAACATACTCACCATGAGGATTGTTACATGGATAAGTGCAGTTAATATAAAATCCCTCAAAATGTAATATTCAAGCAATTACTACATTTCTTCAGCTTCTCTCTCTTATTGCAATAACATTTTCAGAATATAAGTGTGTATGATTATAGTAAACCTGCCAAACTCCCTCTGCCTTGGGAAGTATAAAAAAGTATCTGTAAATACCAGCAGTAGCATTCAAATAATCACAGGATCACAGAATATGCTAAGTTGGAAAGGACCCACAGGATCATCGAACCCAACTCCTGGCCCTGCACAGGACCATTCCCAAGAGTCACACCATGTGCTGAGAGTGTTGCTCAAATGCATCTTAAGCTCTGTCAGGCTTGGTGCTGGGACCACTTCCCTGGGGAGCCTGTTACGGTGCCCAACCATCCTCTGTGTAAAAAATTTTTCTACTATCCAACCTAAACCTTCCCTCACACAGCTTCAGGCCATTCCCTCACTGCTCACCCCAGAGAAGAGATCAATGCCTATCCCTCCTGTTCCCCTCATGAGGAATTTGTAGACTGCCATGAGGTCTCCCCTCAGTCTCCTCTTCTCCAGGTTGAACAGACCAAGTGACCTCAGACATTCCTCATATGGCTTCCCCTCAAGGCCCATCTTTGTTGCTCTCTTTCGGGTGCTCTCCAATGGTTTAGTGTCTTTCTTATATTGCGGTGACCAAAACCGCACACAATATTCAAGGTGAGATTGCACTAGTGCAGAGCAGAATGGGACAATCACCTCCCTTGACTGCCATCTTTCCTAACCTCAGAACACATGCTGCCGGTAAAACTATGTCTGCTATAAATGTTCCTACTTTTCAGCCCTGGCAAGGCACCAACACAGCATGTCTCTTGATAAAAGTGGCATATGGCACAGAGCCTTTTTCTGACTAATGATGCAGTTGTCCTTCCGTACATCTCTCTTTGGCTTCAGTTAACTTCTGTGGAAAGAGGCTTGCCTTGGGCAGAATCAGACCCAGGGACTGTGGGACAGGTTCTTGTCTCACTTGAGGAGATTTTGTGTGGTCTTCCTTTGAATTACTAGCATAAATCAGAGGAAGAACCAAAGGTCTGAAAATCTTATAGCCCAAGTAATGCATCAGTTTTACCAAATTTTCCTTCCAATACTGAGCACAGGACATGAGTAAGTATCAGACATTTATGTAAAACAATGTCTTCCAATTACCTTTTTTTTTTCTGTTTAATGACAGGTTGAAGCTGTTTATTACTTTGCTGTGGGGGATGTTCCAGTGGACACAAAGCAGCTACTCCTTGAGAAGGTTTCAGATGGCTCCTGTCCAGTCAACACAGTGTCTTTCAATGCTAGGGAAGATGAAACTGTTCTTTTTCTGAAGGAGTTGAGCCGCTTGGCCTCTGGCAGGTATGATAGAGAAGGACAGTAAAGATTTCAGTACTCATGAAGTGCTTTGCTGATAGGAATGGTATTGGGACATACCTGAATATTATCCATGAGGAAAATGAGACAAAGCAGTTCAGTAAGTGATCTGGGGATGGCAAAATAGTCTTAAGGGTTTGACTAGAATGTAGACCCTACTTAAACAGACCAGCTTTTTTCTGCATATGTTCTCACTGCCTTGGAGAAAGGCCATTCCCTTTTTATGCCTGAAACTGTCTGTCATCTTCCTCTCTGTTGAAGTCTGGAAAACTGTTCAGGGGAAATGGTCACAACATAAACTGAAGTAAGTTTTTATTGTGTTGCTTTGTACATTAGTAGTATCCACAAGCACCAGAAAACGATCTAGAGTTTTGCTGGATCAAGTGCCGTAGAGACATGCACTGGAAAGGAAATGCCTGTCCTAAATGAGCAGCTAATGGAATAACAGAAAATTGATGGGGTGTTATTATTCAGGCCTGGTTGTGTGGAAAAGCAGTTCTGTACCATGCTTTCTAGCATCATTCTGGTATGGTTGGTGGAAATTAATGTATTCCACATGACTTGTTGACTGCTTTATCCTGGGAATCAGCCATGTGGTGAGAATCAGCCTTCAGTAGAAATGGGTAAGACGACTTAAATCTTGATTCTGTTATAAAAATAAGGAAAACAAATGAACAAATGCTAAACCCACAAGACCAAACTCACGCTCAACAACAGGAAGGCAGTAGGAGTCAGTAGGTGTTTGTCTGCTTAACAGAAGTCACCGTACAGTTACAGACTTGTGAAATGGCTGCTAGCTTTTTCTGTTTCACTGTTGTTTGTGCAAGAGTGGGAAGCCCTCCAACAGTAGAAATCTCCCAAATGACAGCAGAGCAATTGGTAAGATGGCAGCTGCTTAGCTCTTTTATAGCCATCTGTGTTTAGAAATAGCTTTTAGGAGATGGGAGCGTCTGCCAAGAACAAGACTGTGGGAAAGTGTTATGTTTGCTCTGGTCTGATGTGTGTTTAAAATGATTGTGGTAGTTTAGAAGCACGGTACCTCTATGGTACCAGGTACATTGCCAGTCACTCTCCCTCATTGTCTTTTGGCAGTGTTTTTACCTTCTTTATTAAAGGAAAGTGAATGTTTCTTGTATGGTAGAAACAGGCAAAAAGGGTTGTGGCAGGGAGCTGAGAGGAATAGTTTTGTTTGATATGATTCTCACTGTAATCTTTTTACATGAGTCTAGCTTTTGTGTAGAGACTTACAAGCACAGTTAATAACTTGCTCATGGGTATTTGCTCAATAACTGTCTATAATAAGTTAGATTTCCCACAGGAACAGCCAGGTTCATGGGCTTTTCATGGCTTGAACCTGTTTCTAGTGTAGTTCTGTTTTAGAAATGCATCTTTTTCCTGCTCTGAGAGCTTCTCTGTTTTGACAACGAGGATAAATGAAGTCTGCTTGTCATCCTGATTTGTATGTCGATAATGAAATAAATGTTCCTGTTAGGCTTTCAACTGGGAGGATAATCTGATAAAAAGGTGTTAGTGTCATCTCAGACATCTCAAATTACATGCCTGCTCAGCCTGTTAAAAGCATTAATTAAAAATAGATTTCCAGGAAATTGAAGATAAGGTGTCTTGCAGTAAGTAATATCAAAAAGAAAGAATATTCTACATGAGAAGACTTCAGAAAGTACATAAATGTAAATTAAAAGTTTGATAATATTAATAATCTTATTGTAGTTGAAACTTTAGATATAATTCTGAAGTGGTATGTGTGAAAAACAGCTTTTTAAAATTAAAGAAGTATTTATGTAGTTTGTGTACTGGTGGAAACTCATTTTGTGTTACAGATTCCATGCTTTTGCTGAGAAGAATGACTGTAGAGATGCTGCTGGACCTGCACTAAAATATGAAGAGGATGGAAAAAGTTTAATTGCCCTGAACTCCAGAAAAGTGAAAGGGAGAATGCCACTAGGTAGACAATATAAACCCCAAGATTATACTGATATTATCGGCGAGATGTCAAAATGGAAGTGTAGTATAGGAACTTGATGAGTGTAAAATCTGTAGAAAAAAAGAAATCTGTAGGTGTGGGTGGGGTGAGGACAGGACTGGTCTAATGGAAATTCTCTGGATGGGAAGGAGAGGGCAAGGCAAAGAGAAAAATGAAGGGAGTAGAGGATGTGCATGTGAGAATGAAAGAGAAGAGGAAAAAAAAAGGGAGAAGAAGATAACTTATTTAGGAATATGAAGAATAGTACTTGTGTGCTTATGCTAGTGACCTTGTGGAAATGTATAGAGAAATAGTAGAAAGGAAGAGGAATAGTGTGGCAGACCATATGATACAACAGCCACATCAATATAGGCCAAGTTCATAGGTAATATAAGGGGATTAAATCAACATGAGATTTACTTGCTTCTCCCAAGAATTTGTCACAAAGACAGGCAAAAAACACAGTAAAATGACTGTAGAGAAGGCAGTGCAAACTGGTGGTGGGAGAATTGATAGAAAAAGTACCAGGAGGAAACAACCAAAATAAACAGTTTCACTGGTGGGTGGAGCTGGGCAGAAAGCTCAGTGTGTTTCTAATTAGTCACAGAGCTACTTCCTCTGGGTAAGTGTTCAGTGGGACTGGACTGTGGTTTCAGCCAGGGTGGGATGAGAGGGGCTTGTGATGTGAAATGAGGCTTTGTTTGTCAAATCTGATGTCTTTCTCAGCAGGAGAGTAAAAAAAAATAAATATTTCTTTTAGACATCAGGAATCATAAGACGTTTTTAGTCTAATGGCTTAACACACACACCCACACACACCCTCACACACACACCACACACCCCCCCCCACCCCGATTTTGCTGGGAGCGTTAATGTTGCCCCAAAGGTAGAACAGTGTTATCCTCTTCTCACTGTTAGGGCATGTGGATAAGGTGGATTTGGTGGCTCATGTAAGGCTGTCAGTCAGTCTTGGACTAACTGGCCCATATTTGGGTTGTAATCAAGTTTCTTGCATACCAACCTATCTTTCACTAGGACCATGATTATAACAGCACAAGAGCAAGAACCATTGTGGGGGCCAGAAATAAAGGAGTGAGGTATCACCTGCCTTTTTGAGTTGTGAATGGACGCTCAAGCCTTACCCATGCAGAGCTTAGAAACCAACAGCAGTCTATAATTTCATACTAGTGCAGAGCAGTATAATGCCTTCAGTCTGCCATGAGTATTTTTTTGCTGTACCACATTTGGGGGTGTGCATGGGGGGAGCTGGCTCCCTCTTCCCCTGGGGCAGTCAGCCTGTTTCAATAGATGAGCCTAGAGCTCCTATATGACTGAAATTACTTCCTCACCACTGTTTCTAAAGCTGAAAGCTGAATAGCTTTAATCGCTCAAAGGGGCAGTAATCCCCTTGAAGTGCATTGTCTGTTGTGTCTTATTGCTATTATGGAGTAGAATTTACACATTAAAAAGGAACACAATTAGCTTTCTGCATTTACTGGGTATTACAAGCACAGTCGTGACATCACTGGCAGCCAATTGGAGCGTTTCAGTCATATGCAGAATCTAAAGTCCTTTCAGAAAAGAAAACACATTGAAGACATTATTCTGGTCTGTGTCTGATTTCTCTTGTTTCAGAGACTCCTTCAAGGGTGCAGTAATAAGGCAATAAAAATAAAAGTGTTGATTACTCACTAATGGGCTCTGAAACTGGTTCTTGGATGTGTGGCATAAACTACACAAGGAAATAAACAGGGAATGAACCAGAGATTCAATCTTCCAAATGTGGTGTTTCTAGAAAATAAAGGGAGGCACAGGAATATTTTGATTATCTTCCTTTTTGCACCACAAATGCAACATCTGGAAACTGAAACTCATAACCACGTTTTATGGACTGGAAAAGCTGTTTTAAGGACAGCTGATAGTTTCTGGGTATCCACTGAATATCAGCATTTTGCAAATATGGGATATCTTAATGTTCACTCCTTTTCATCGGCTTAACCAAAACAAGTCAGAAGTGAACTATTTAAAATTTTAGATAAGAGCTCAGTTCTCCCCTATTTTGCATCTTGAGCAGACATTTAGAAAGCAAGTGTGAGAAACTGACAATTTTGAATTTTTTTACACTCATTTTGAGTGGGTGCTCAAGATCAAAACAGGTGTAACTCATTAAAGAATTAAGGTCCTTATGCTGGCAGCCTCAGATTTACTTACGGCAGAGAAATGCTTTTACATAAAGCCGAATTTCACCAATGTGGTAATATCTCCTCATCTAGCACTAATTTTCCTGTTATCACTTCTGCCTACATTCTTTGTGCAGTTTATTCATCTGCAAAAAGCTGTAGAATTAAGCAATCTTGTTATGTAGTTAAAATTATAAGTGGAAAGGACGCAACATTTAAGTTGGAACTTGAAGACATAGAGGGCAAGGAATGGTGGAAGCTGTGGAAAAAGATGTCTTTCTGAAAAAGGGCACATTTGTGTCATCTGCTTGGAGTAACAGGGCGATAAGTGCTACATAAGGCTTGAAAAGCAAAGGTGCTTTGAACTAGATCCTGAAATGAATAGAGGGTCCTCGGTGGCTGACGTAGAAACAGTAAATTTCTGTGTAGTGGTTTCTGTGTGGTGGAATAGATGAGCTGGCATGTGTAGAGAAAATGCAAATGGACTGAAATCAGGATTTTACTGATGTGATAAATCCAAACAGGGAAGTGTCTGACCTCCTTGCGAATAGTACAAGGCTCTTTTCTTAGGTGTGCTTGATTTTTCACATTTACCTGGTTGTCACGGGGTAAAATTCAGATTGTTGTGTGTAAAAAAGGAAAGTGTAAGAGCGTCATTCCCCTGTATGACATTGAAGTCAATGAACTCTGCACTGTTTATGTACACTGACATGGGAAAGATTGAACCCTCCTTTTGGAGAGCCAGGATAATGACTGAAGAGTAGCTCCTTTGCCTAGAAGTTGTAGCAAAGATCATTGCCTCTGCTTTTTTCTTGTGTGTGCTTTGTCTAGTCTCAGCAGCCTAACCTTGGCCTGGCAAATCTCTTTGCTAATGTGTAGAGAGTGATGCAGATAGCTGTTCTGTGATACCACATGGGATACAAAGTTTATTTGCTTTGTCCATTTGCCTAGTGGAAAAGGGACAGGATTGGGCTGCAGTGAGTTTGAGCGCTGTTTGACCTGGCAGGTATGCAGGTAAGAGCTGTGGACTACCCTCTTACACTTCTTTGTGCCTTCATTCACCCCCCTCTAAGTGAAAATTTTAAAAATCAATGCTTGAGGGTATATTGCTGTGTTCTGCTGCCACGTGGAGGCTGAGAAAGGGATTGGCAGCGAAGAAAATCAATTTCCCCATCTTCCCTTGCTAGCAAGTTCATTTTCAAATATATATTATTCCATTATATTTGGATTTGCTTGCTTCCACGGTCTAAGTCAGATAATCAAACAAGTAAGAAATGCTTGGGTTTTCCCTGATTTGCTTTTGTATTGATATTTGCTTCCTGTTTCAAAGATATTGTAGATATTTTGTAGGCTTTTTTTTTTTTCTTTAATATAGGCTTTTTTCATTAGCAATATGGAAATCAAATAGGTTACAGTGACTTGTCAAACCGGATGAGTTTGTTTGTGGGGAGGTACATGTGGAGAAGCTGCTTCTTTTGAGATTGTCTGCCAGTTAAATAACTGGGAAATGGAAATGAGGGCAGTTATTAGTTTCCGTGTACATGTGCAAGTGTGTTTGTGTTTTTGCTTAGATCTACCGTCTTGCTTCTCAATTCACTGGTGTCAGCACAATGCTTCTGCCCCTTGCCACAGGCTTTCCCCACACCCTTCCTCATCCTCTTCTCTTTTCCTGGGCCTCCCTTCTCCAGGGCAGAAGCGCCTTTACGCGCGGGCAGGGCACTGGTGGGACATTGCCCCGGGTGAGGCGCTCTGCAGGGCCAGGACGGCTGCGGGGAGAGCCGGGGGAAGCCGACTGCGCCTGGCGCAGGCTGGGCATGGGCAGCAGGGACTGCAGGCCGCTCCCCTCGCGTGGGACTGGGGGCCACCCTCCTGCCATTGCCGTGGGGTGGGTTTTTAATCAGAACCAGGGCTTCCCCAGAGGTCTGGCTGTTACACTGCCAGCTGGGGCACATGGGGAAGTGCTTCATGGCAGGAACCAGAAGTGCCCTTTCTCTCCCTGGATAAAGTATTTTTAAAGACAAGATTATTCCTGGGACATGGTTGCCTGAATGTGTGCAAGAGACAGTGGGCTTGGAGTGGTTGTGAACTGCACCCTCCAGAGGGGTGACTTTCTTTGGCTGGTGGTCCCCAAAAAATGGCACATCTGAGGTGTGAGCAGAGGGAATTTAAACCAAATTAAATTTGGGTTCATGCTTTCTTGGCCATTTACCAGTGATATGCTTTGAGGGATGGGCCACAGCTGAGAGCCGCGTATGGAAGATAATATGTAAGATACTAGTATGTAGCTTTTGATTTTGCGGGTTCAGTTTTGAAACACACAGTTTTTCTTTTCCACTCGTCCTTAGCTGTAGGGGCAAAGAGGCCGAGGTAGAGGTGCAGCTGAGCTTCCTGTGTCGAGAGAGAAGGCTGCCGTGGATATCACTGCTTGCAAGCTTCTCTCCCAGTTGAATCCAGGAAAAAATATTGTCAGAAAAAAAGTTTTCTAAGCAACTGGAATTTCCCAACGTGCAATTCTTGGTGCCTGCATTTGTCCTGTGTAGCAAGTGACATCAAGCATACTTGCTTTGAAAGGGCATGCAGTTTTACTTTGCTGTGCTGCAAGCTTAAATAAGGAAAAAATATCTTCTCATGTAATACCAATTCTATGCATCTATGGGGAAAGTAACAAAAATCCTGTAAAACTGATGAGTCCATAGAATCAATTTAAGGGGAAATTAAGCAACACAATGATTTAAGTGTTACTGTTTTAGAGGTAGTTGAAGTATACATATTTCTTTCAATATTTTTAAATGTTACATGAAAAATATTCATAAAATTAAATCTGGATGATAGTAATTGACAACTTGTGGAGGATATCCAGATTTAGTTGGCGACAGTGCCACTGGAATTGCATTCTTAACATCCTTAAACTTACAACTATGTGCATGCATGGTATGAATGCATGTGTTTGCATTTCTGGGGAGAGATTGCTTATAAAATAAAAGCTGACTTCTTTCTGAAATATTTGAAGAGAATACTTTTCTTAAGTTTAACAAGTTACAATTACAGACTGAGGTTTTTTCACCCTTTTGTGTTTTATGGTGTAGAATGATATGCCTTACTAAAGCTTTTTGTGATTTAGGAAATGTTGATCTTTGTCCTAATGGCTGCAACAGATGTTTTTGAAATACAGGAACGTCCCAGGAGATGGCAGTGTACAATAACGCAATTCAAAATATTTCTTGGAAACTGAAAGCATTTCACAGTTAAAATTGAGTTCTTATTTGTATAACTTTCATATTATTATTATTATTATTATTATTATTATTTCTTCTAGAAAGTTTATCAAAGAACAAAATGTTCAGGTTTGTTTGTTTACTGGTAGCCTACTTTAGTAGACAAGTTTGCATGTCTTATCTTTCATACAGTGAACCATCACTGTATATTAACTGAATCACTGAATGATAAGATACGGTTTGCCTTGTTCAGCATTTTTCTGTGCAATTCATTAATAGGTTATGATCTGCAATAGTTTGTAACCTATATTTGTAGTTAGTAATCATCATCATAGCTGATGATTCAGTTTCTTTTATATTTTTACTGTAACACTACACACAGTATCTTTGCATGGTCCTATATTGCAGTTTGAACTCTGAGACTAACCTAATTTAACACATTTTTAATAGTGATCATACTGCTTAGGTGTACGAGGGGTCTCAATTTTAGTCGTTTCTCTTTATGAAATAAATAAATATTTTTGTTATTCTCATCAAGAAAGGCATATTTATCAAAATTAAGAAAACCTTGTCTCAATTCCAGCTTCGGATTTTTCCATTTTTTTTTGACAATATGGTCTGGTAGTAAGAAAATATATTTGGTAGCATTTGTTTATGTCTGTTGAGAATTGTTGGGATGAAAATAAACTTATCTTTAGCAAAATTTTATCAGATAGTCTTCAGGGAAAGAAGATTTAAATAAAATTAATTATGTACTTTAGGAAATGGAAAGAGTAAAAAATGTCTTCTCTTTAAAATGTCAAAACTGTCTTTAATATTTGGAGCCAAGTTTTGCAATGAAGTCCAGGGGACAAGTGAATTGCAATGTGGAGTTTCCTTATTATTTTCTGGCAGTGTTAAAATATATTTGTTTCCACAGTGGGAACAATCTGTGGCCAACTTTGGAAGTTAGTTCCAACATACTAAGCACTTCTTATGTCCTGGGGCTAGCTTTGAGCCCTTTTTTGAAGTCTGTCAGAGAACAGCACTTGTCATTGCAATGGGACTTCAAGAAAACAAGTTTGTATGGCAACATCTGGATATACCAATGACTTTGTGGTGATTGAGGAGTTATAAAAAGTGGAAATTATATAAAAATGTGAAGTTCTATGTATTATTTCTTTTGCAGTAGCTGGTGTCTGTGAAGATGTCTTTTTGATCTGGAAGGAGTTGGAGGAAGCCAGGAATACAGTGAGACAAGTTCAGAAAATTTTATCAGAGTCTGACCAGTCTGCTTCTCAAGATGGTATCATTTATGTTTCTTTCAAGACAGCTACCAGTATATTAACCATCAACATCTTTTTGTGAACAGTTTTGATTGCACATCAATTTGGGAATGATTTTCTCAGAAATGTCAATTTACAGGGTATAGCACCTATATCTCTATATAGCACCCATAATTGTTATCTAAACTTAGGATTACTTGAAACTTGCCAACACAAATCTCTGTTTACTACAGTTTAAACTTTCTAAACTTTAACTCAGCTCCGTCTGAAACACACCATTTTTATTTTACCAGTGACTAGGTTTAGAAGTTACCTGGATTTTAGGATATGGAAATTATTTGGGGTTCTTTTTGTGATCTCTTCCTGTCTGCCTGAACCAGTAAATCTTCAGCTTGTTCTACACAGTCCTGGGGAAATACCTCATCCCTGTCCCATCACAGTCTTCTTGGGATAGCCTCCAACCTCATAGCTTATTCATTCCATGTAAAGGGAAGAAGTGGAGGGGTTGCATTTTTGTAATCAAAGGCAGAGGTCTGAAAACAATGCAAAAGAAGCACTTTGACAATGCTTGTCTTAAGAAACATGGAGAAACACCTACATGTGTTCATTAAACCAGTAGTTCTTGCCATTATGTTTGGCCTAGAACATGATTTATTTGTTGTTATGTGCATATTGATTGGATTGAACCCTGTTGGAGACAGAAGCATAGCTGGTTTCTAAAGTTCTGTTCTGGAAGGTTTTAACAAGGGACAGTGAGAAGCTACGTATCTCCGCTAAGTGGAGGTGCTCTGGGCATGGTCTGATGATCCCACTGACAAGACTTAAATACCAAAAGCTTAGATATCTGTAGAGTCTAGGCAGCTTCAGCATTGGACTGCAGTTGAGGGGGTGGGTTTTCAGGATCACAGCCAAGATCGTCAGTACTTATTTTTGTAATTAGTCCTGGTTTTAAAATACTTACATGGTATCCAGTGGTATTTTTTTGTGTAAGTTGATACAAGATGCAGGTTGAATTAGCATGAGTCATGGGTGATTTTGTGTAGCTCTAACACTGTTTTTGCAGTTGCTTTCACTTTGTCTAGATGGAGGCTGGGGCCAGATGGCCTTTTCTGGATCATCTGCTGAGGAATGCTTTGTACAATCAGTTGGTCACTAGCTTGAACTGTTTTGAGATGTGTGACTGGTGTGGTGATGATGAAGATTTGAAGCTCAGAACTCTGTCTGGCTGCGCTGGGTTTGAATTTCTGTCGATAACGTAACTATAGTTAAATCTAGAGGTTTTTTCATCTGTGAAGGCACGATGTCGTTTGTTATACTGATAAGAGCATCTTCTGAGTTAGCAGGACTTCCCATTTGAAGTTAAACATCTCTTCTGTAATGCATATGAACGAAGAGACCACAATAAAACTGCAAGGACAGCCCTAATGTCAATGTTTCCTGACTGCAAAGCTTTAATGTTCTTTTAGTGTTTGCCTTGATACATAATCACTTCATAAGTAAATTAAAAGAAATTCAATTAGAGTGTGATGTATTTTTTCAGTTCTTCAGCATTATTTGGCTATTGCCCATTGATCCAAATAACCGTGGTTTTTCAGTTTGCACGTATTTCTTCCCGGTTCTGCCTTAATGATCTGTTTAAAATGCTTTGCAGCAAAATACCTCTATGTAAATCATGTGGAAGAAAGTAAACAACAGTTTTCTTTTCAAAATTGTGTGAGCACATATGTGACATTTTCTGTTCTAAGGACCACAAGCAATCATAAAGCAAAGGTTTCCACATAAACAGGCTCTGATTGTGCACCTGCCCTGATGTTGGCTGATCTCTCTGTGTGTAAGGGCAGTAGATACCTCCATAGGTTTATTTACAGGCTCAAGATCTCACTAGTGGTCTCTCAAGTGGTCACTGTTGCTGCATCTAAACTGAGTAGACATTTATACCACCTTGGTCCACCAAAATTAAAATGTGACAAAATAAATTCACCCTGCTATGAGACCCACTGCCTGGTCATTTGGTTTAGATGTGGTTTACTGGGATAGGGATGAGTGAGTGGAGAGTCCCATATCCTATTACTTTATCTGTATTGTCTGTGTACTATACTGATGTCCAGAGATGTGCACTGCCCTACTTTAAGACAGTCCTTGGAAAATGTATAAGACAATATGACATTGTAGTTTGCCTTTTACTTTAAACAGCCATCTCTAAAAAGATTAATGTTAACTAATGTTCTATTATATCTCTATTGTTTCATTTTCTCCAATGATCCTCCTTGAAGTTTGACATCTTATTCAGGAATACTTTTTGGCATTTTGTAGTTCAACTACTAAGAAAATTTCTTTTATATATTGATCTTCTCACTATTTATTGTCTTTGCTTCCTGTCTTCTGGTCGTTTTTTTTCCAGTTACAAAGGAATTTGTTGCAATGAATTGTCTGATGAGAAAAAACCCCACAGCTGAAGTAGAGACTATTAAAAATCACTCAGAAATATCTGTTCATTCCAGTGCTGTCAGAGAAAGCAGAACAAGTTTGAAAATTTTTATTCTAGTATCAGAGTCTGTTTTTGAAAATAGCTTATCCAAAATGAACCATGTTATACAGGAGATTTTGTTTGTTTTATTTTCTTTATTAGCAAATAAAGCTGATCATCCATTACCAAAATATATAACTGACAAATATTTGACTTCTGAGGAGTGGTTGCAGAAGTATGGCCTGAAAGCTCAGAAGCTCACCCTGTATGATGCACTTGCTGATTGTGTTTTTCGCCATGTAGATGGGCTTGTTGACATAAAAACTAAACCAGAGGATGAATGTTCACAAACTGATGCTGTGAGTATTGTTAATTTTCCCTCACGTCCCATGAGTTAGTTTTTTCTTTTAAAGCTTGAAAACTTGGTTGATGGATAAATTGATGATATAGTATATGGCCTTGTTTTGTAGTTTTTGTTAAAATCAGATCATTAATTATTGAGACAAAGAATAAGAATGTCTCAAAGAGCTTTTTGAGAATGACTGCTTTAAGGACTCCTTGCTGGTTCACATGAAATCTAAAATGAAGAATCAGAACTGGCTGAAGCAATGCCTTGGTTTTCTTTGTATTTCTGTGGGGTGGGGCAAAGATTTCTTGTCATCTCCAGAGGATGTGTTAGTCTCAGCTGCTGCAGTGTCTTGCAGGTCCATAAGAAAATTTGAATTCATTTGTCTTCTATTTGTTTTTCTCAAACTTTACCATTGCACTGTTTGATAAGCTTCTGGTTTTTGCTAGCTGCAAGAACAAAACCAGTTTCTATTGAATCTTGCTAGGAGCAAATTCTGTAACCACCATATGCCATGTTTATTTCTACTCCTTTTCATGTGCAACAGCATGTACCTTTGAAATTTGTTCCCCAAATATTAAAGGCACTGCAAAATAGTATGTTTTTGAACATTAAATGTGTTTTTCTTTGTTGTAGGAGACAAAGAGGAAGGTAATTCATGCAAGATACTGTGACAAGTTTGTACATACTCTCTGGAAAGATGGATCTGTAGTTCATGTATATGTTACTACAGAGAAGTATAAGCAGTACGAAGAGAAAATGAGGACAGCTCTCAGACAAGTGGAAGGAAGGTTAGTGTTCTGTCACATGAAACCAGTTTGATTATTTTACATGAGTGTTGAAAATTTTGACATTTACTGTCATAATGAGTTGAAGTGGTTGGTAAACTGACAGTAGCAGTACTAAGCCAGAAGTCTATTTTAAATCAGAATCTTGTATCTAGGATTTCTTAGTAGCCATAGAAGAAAACTGATGAAGATTTAAAATTTTTTTTCTCCTTCTGAAAACACAGGTGTGAAAGTCAGTCTGCACATTTTCGGATTACTGCTAAAAGTGCCAAAAAGTATTGGGACTATAAGCTGGCAGACAACTTCAAGAATCATCAATAAAACTTAGTAAACATTCATCCTGTGTACCTAGGATCCCTTTCAACACCAAGGACAGCTTGGCTTGTGCTCAAGTGGTTATCTGCCCTTTTTGCAATTTTGTGTTGTAGACAATTTTGAACAGTCTAGAGCAGAGTCAGGGCATGAGCTATTAGGTAATGCACTTGATCAGAAGTTCACTGCTCAGACTAGCTGCCTAGTTTACATTCCTGCAGCTGTACAGACACTAAGGTTGTATGACATCTACCAAAAACTAGGCAGTCAAAGGAAAACCTATTTTAGAACAGAAAAAAATAAATGTTGCTCTCTGTTTTGTATATTAGGACAATGAGATGTCTCACTGAAAAAAGCAGGATGTGAACTGTCATTTTGTTGGTGAATTTGTCATTTTATTGCTGCTTCCCTACCAAAAGTATAACAGCCTGATTACATTTAGCGAGGTCAAATAGAGTTTTGTTATTACTTCTAGTTTATCTACACCTTACTGTATTTAGGATAACATTTACATACTGTTAAAGGAAAATCTGAGATAAGCAGTCCTGGTGAGTATGTATTTTTGAAATCCAAGTCAAGATTAAGGGCTTGCTGTTTTGAATGTTTCATCTAAATGTTAAAATGTCTTGGTGGACCTCATCAAACACTTTGGGGGAAATAACCAATGACAAAATAGCTATCGGTAGCTAACGTAACAGGATCCTTAAGTTTCCATTATACCATTTTTTTTGAAACCTTTTGTGGAAATGAATATTTTTCCCAAGGCCATTATGTTCCATGTGTTAAATGTCTGTTTCAGAGTAGATGAGCATTTTATGACTCTCAAGGGAAATCAGATTTGGTCTTGCTGCAGCCATTACTGTGGAAATGTTCTTGTGCACAGCTGTATGTATGCATGAATTTAACTGGCAGGCACACTCTAGTCCTGTTCAAAATGTAAATCTAAGTCTGTATTTAAGGCTCAAGGTCCACAAACCACTGAAGCATCTGTGTTATATTAAGCCTCTTCGAAGTGCTCAAGGTCCTTGGAGAATAGGTTCTCAAGTGGTTTCCTGAGAAGGGAGGCATAGTCCTATAGGCTTAAATGATTTACTGAGGTGAGTCTGGAGAACAGATACAGGGACAATAGTTATGTTTGCTTCCACGTTGGATTTCCCAGCCCAAACTACCTGATAACTGACTTTATAAAGGTGCTGTATTGTTTTGTCTCTTTTTTGTCTGTGTCCAGATTTCTATTGAAATAAAAAAGTCTTGTGATGTTATGTAGGGACAGGGGACTGATTCATCAGCGGCTTCTGACAGTGACTATTAACAGGTGCTTAGGGAAAGAGAACAAGAAGTACAGCAGTGACAAAAAGATCCTACCTTTCAGATTCTGATACACAGAGCTCCAGAGATGTTACAGAACAGGTTTTGATTTTTTTTTCCTCCCCCAGGATTAAGTGGCTTCAACAAGGAAGCAGAGGGCTTTTTGGGAACGTGTTTGAAGATGATATCTATATTCTTATTGACACATCCCAGTCTATGAACAACAAGCTGCCACTAGTGAAGGAAAAAATACTTCAGCTAATACAGGTATGATAAAGAGATGACTCTGAGGAGTCTGAGGAGCATTTTAGAGTAAACTTATCTTTTCTGGATGGTTGTTACTCTACTTTTTATTTATTTTTAAAATGTTTTTCAAAATATCAGCTTTATAAAAATATTTAGATTTTTCTTCATGTGCTTATTTTTCAGTTAAGAATTTATATTTTCCCCTCATTTATACAACTGTTTGAAGAAAGCTAGAGAAAATATTAAAAAGACTTAAGTAGTTCTTTCCCTCAAGCCACCTCCCTTCTAAAAAAAGAAAAACAAACAACAACAAAAAGCCCCCCAAACAAGAAACAAGCTATGCAATGAAGCACTTTTTGACATCTTCATGTTTACTTTTAAGCTGTATCATCCAATTCCATTGCTTTGTTGTGATTTGTAATGTGTGTTCTAGATTCACTTTCATACTTCTACAATAGAAGATATATAACGTTTTGAGCTTCCTTGCATCTTAGAGTGGCTCAGAACCTTGCAAAGGGACTGACAAAGTGCAGAAGTAAAAGTACTCAAAAGCTGTGAGTACTGGGAGACACACCTAAAACAGGGTTTGTCTTGCCTAGTTTTAGAAGTCTACAATGGTGTCACCTAAGCTTACATTAATATTTCAGAGACATGATTAATCTTAAATTTCTTTAGTCCTAAGAGAAGTAACTGAAATAAAAATTCAGTCTGACATTGATAACAATGTCAATAACAATAACAATAACAATTTTTCTAGGACTAGAAAAATTAAAACTAAGAGAGGTTTTTGAGCTAAGTGCTCAAGCCATAGGACATCTTGTGGTCCTCTAAGCAGATCAGCACTAGAAATATATTAGATGCTGTGCCAGAAGATTTCACAGGCAGCTGCACAAAAATTGTGATGAAAGGGAGGCAAAGACTCCAGACTCTGAAAGTTTGTGCTTGCTTGCACAAATCTTCTCTGACTTATAACTTCTGTCCAAAAGCAACTTCAGCGAATTCTTGATTTTCTCCTGCTGCCTCATTCCCCTTGCCAGTGCTCTTTATATGATTCTTGTTCTTCTCCTCTAAATGATATCTTACTTTCTTTCTGATTTCAGTTTCCTCTGGTAAGCAGTGACAATCTCTTTCTTACACCACTGATCATATCCAGTTTCGTCTCTCTCTTTCATGCCTTCCTAGACATTTGCTGTTTAAATTGTTTGAGAAATATGAGTATATGGAGACTTACTTTGGGAATTTCAAGCAATCTTAATAGTTGCAAGCAATAATTATCTCTGGGTTTGTATGTCTCTCTGTACACCATAACTTTTATTATATATATATTATAATAATTTATTGTAACCATATAATTAACTATATATTAATTTTAAAAATTACTATTACTCAGTATTTCAGGATACAAGTATTCCTTCTTTTAATAGTATGTAAAATTCAGATGCTGTCTCTTGCAGGAACAACTGAGACACAAGAAGAGATTTAACTTTGTGAAATTTAGTGCCCAAGCAGTGGCATGGCGAGAGAAACTTGCTGAAGTTAATGAGGAAAATTTGCAGCATGCTTGGCTTTGGATTAAAGGACTTGAGGTAGTATGGCAGCTAATTACCACAAAGCGTGCTTGCTTTGTATACAAAGCTGTATATGATTCTCCACTTTCTGTACGGCTGGGGTGATTCTGCGTAGACTAAGTATCTGACTTGAGTAAGCTGAAAATACAGATGATGGGTAAACTTAAGTAGATCTGAATACAATGTGTCTGTCAGGTATAATAGTCCTTTAACAATGGACCTGTTTATAAGATCATAATAATTCAGCTTGCAGCCTGCTATGTTTAGTAGCCACAATGCAAGCATTGGCCAATTTGGATTGAATCATTGCTCAGACCCTGCATCTAAATTTGTCATTCTTGCTGCAGGGCTGCTGCATGGATGAGAGGTGTTGCTGGGAAAGTTACAGCTCAGAGGTGGTACAGGAAACCAAACCCAGCAACTGAAGAAGCATTTCTAGTTCTTTTTGATGGATAGACAGCTAACTTTAGGTGCTGTAGAAACATGACAACAAACATACTCAGACCAAACCTCTGTCTATCTACCCAGTATTCTTTCTCTGGCAGTGGCCGAAATTTGAGGTTTTTTTCCTGAAAGACAACAGAACTGCTCGTAGTCAGCCACAGTCATTCACCAGATTGTAACTATCAGCAGCTTTAGGACTACTTAATGTGTAAAATGTGGACAGCAATGTTATGAACACGGGACTGAAAATCAGTCACATAGATCCCACATTATGTTTTCTAGCACAAAAACCTGTGTTCATGTAATAAAACTCCTCAGCATTATGACAGCTCTTCCTCAGACTTAATATGAAATTCCTGGGGATGAGGGAATTTGGGAGTTACAGAATACCTTTGAGACTACAAGGCAAGATCAATAACTTGGTATTCTCAGAAAATGCTAACAGACCAACACACAGAGAAAAGGAAGTATTAGTGTGGCCTCCCTGAGTAGCTGAACACTTGTAACTGAGCTTATTTAGCCTTATTTTGCTGCCCTGCTCAAGGCTTGAAAACTTGTCTCTGTTTAAGCCATGTATGCTGTACAGCATCATGCAAGTTCAATAATACTTTGACCTACCATATTTTGGTACCACTTGTATATGCATTAGTGAATGGCCTTTTCCAGCATTATTCATAAAATTGTGAATTTTTGGTTATAAACTTCATTCTAAGTTCAGATCTAGATATTTGAAATGGAATAGGAAATCGCACAAGAACAGTCTGCTTTCTTTCAGGGATGACATCTGCTGCTGACCTTTTAGCCTCTTTTAAGCATTGCAGACATAAGTCTGAGCTCAAAAAGCTGGCTTTACACTGAAGCTGAAATGAACAGAGGATTGCTCTGGAATATTAATCAGAGTAGATCCTTTGATCCCATTTTATGCTCTTTGATCTCATTTTATGCTCTCTGGTCCAAGGATTATGAATAAGGAAGCTGAGCTATAAACAGTAACTAACTGCTCCTTAAAAAATCCTTTAGATGTGATAACATTTAAAATTTTAGTGGTAGTAATGTCATATAGTTGAAATATATCATCATTGTTTAAACACTGATAAAACTGGTGTTCATTTGTAACAGTACCAATTGAGAAACCTGAAATGAACAGCTTTTACCATAAGGTACATGGTTATTTTCTGCACATCATCAGCATCCACCCTGTGTTCCCATTATGGGAAAAGAAGTGAAAGAAGCTGTTTTATTTCAAATCCATTCAAAATTATTATTGAAAAGAGCCAGGATGGCCAATGAGTGATGCGTCTAAAATTTTATAATTACTAAAACATCAGGAGTATTAGATAAATTTAACAGAAAGAAAATGGCTGGTTATTTCTTAAGAGTGGGTACTGGTAAGGTTTGCTAGTGAGTTAGAATATAAGATTATAAAGTAGATGAGCTATTGTGCTGCCTGCCCCACACACTCTTATGCAGTCATACAGAGTAACTCTCAGAATGTACCTCCTATCCCATTTCACCTGATTTCCTTTGCCCTTTTTAATAGAACTGATTGCTCTTGGGAAGGACTTGAAGAAGTTTTAACACAATTAATAGGACTGAAAATATTTTTGCGTATATGGGTCAGTGTTAGAGATTTATATTTATCTTCTGTAATGCATTATATATGTGGATCCTAAGTCTCTTCTCACGCCACTACAATCCTCACTGCCCTCCAGAGCAGTACTTAGGTGTTAAAGAAGCATAAAACAGATTATTGTCTGCTTAGAGGTTTTGCTTTGGTCCCATTAAAAGACTAAAACTTGATGAAATAGTTTCCCATACTGGTAAAACCTTACATGTACCTTTAGTTTGGAAGGTTTTGTACTCAGTGTTTGAGAGGTGGATGTCTGAAGGTATAAAACATACGGTTCAGGTTCCTAAGCCGTGAAATGCATTTCAGTGAGTTTAGTGTAAAAAGAAGAAAGATAGATCATGATCACTAAGTATGTGAATGACACAGGAAAAGTGCTAGAATTACTCCAATGGAATTTTTTTGTCAGCACAGTATTAGTTTGCTGGGCATCTTTTGTTGCTATGGCTAACTTTTTTTGTGCTACAATATAAATGATATGTATGTTAATGTGCCAAGAGGGTACATGGGAGAGAGTCTGGAAAAATATGTTTGGAAAACTAAGAACTCCTTTACCAGTTTTGGAGAAATAAACTTGTGCAACTCTTTTGTGCAACTTTTGAACTGTTTGGTTATGTAAAATATGTGTTTCAAGGGAGTGTGATGAGTTGGCAAGCAGGAGCATCAGTGGAAAAAATGAAGAGAATGCATCATTGTCTTACATCTTCCTATATGTGTATAGTCTTTTTGTGATTGCTTTTGCTTGTACAGCTCAGATTGCTGCTGCCAGTATTTTGCTTATGTGTGTTTGCATAAGCACTGAATGCCAATCTGGTACCAATTTATGTTACTTTGACACTTGCTTAGCTTTTTCTAGCTACATGACATGAATGTTTTCACCATTTTATTAGTCATTTTGGTTCTGTGTTATGCCTTGAATCAGTACACTGTCATTATGAATTTTAGAACAGAGGCAAAGGACTATTAGTATTTATACTGTTTCTTTGTCTTTTTCTCTTTGGTTTCTTAGGTTGGAAGTTCCACAAATACACTCAAAGCTCTCCAGATTGCTCTTGCTGATACTGACACTCAGGCTATTTATCTCTTGACTGATGGGAGACCTGACCAGGTATTTTAAAATGAGAAAAGAGAAAATGCAGAAAAGTGGTGTCAAAAGTCAGAATTATGAGATGAATGTCATGCCTGCAGCACTGGGTCTTGTGGAGTCTCTTGGATGTTTACTGGCATTGTTTCACAGTTTTTCTAGCTAAGAGCATAAATGAATATTTTACCAAAGAATAATTTGGCTTCATGTACACTTATTCATATTCTTATTTTTAATATTTTTAAGTTCAAAATTAGTGAATGAGTAATTTCTTTTTACCTTGTTAGTAATGTCTTTTATGAATTATGTTATACCTTTCTAAAAGTTAAGAAAAGGAAATGGCCGATATTTCTTTTAATTTGTTAAAGTGCAACCAACACAACAATTATATTGCAAACATTGCTTAATTTGTCAAGATTTTTGAGTATTTTGAACAACTGAAATGTTATCAGACTTTAGAGAACTGAGTCAATAATTTTTTTCTACTGATCCTTCAGCATTTTTGGAGATGGTAGATCTACTTTTTCACCTAATTTTTATTTCTTTATGGGAGGAGGAAACTAGCTTTCCTATTTTCTCAGCCTCTACTTTGTTTCCTGGTATTAAATCAACCTTTCTTTGAACTAATTTAGTTTCATAAAATATCTACACTCATATACTTCCAAAAATATTTATATATATATCCAGTGATACTGAACACTAATGTAGTAGTTTAATTTCCTGTATGTTAGTAATTTCTTCTAAAACTTCAGAAACAAAGAGTACTGATTATATTAAAATTTACATCATGTGCTTTAATGCATTTATCAGTCTTTCAAAATCTGTTTCAAATTAGCTCATTTAGCTAATTTATGATTGAAATAGCAATCTGTATAAAGTGGATGCTTTTAACTGATCTATATCCATCTCGGAGCAACAGAACAACTGATTTAATTCTTACAAATTCTCTGTGTTTTGATAAATATATTTCTAGATGCCACATTTTTAACATAAGGGTTTTTTTGATTTTCAGCCCCCCCCGATAATTTTGGCTGAAGTCCAACTTCACTGTAAAATTCCCATCCATACTGTATCGTTCAACTGTGATGATATAGAAGCCAATAAATTTTTGTATGAACTATCTACTAAAACAGAGGGACGGTTTCATTATTACAACATTTATTTGAGTGATCCTGATACTACAGAGTTTATGGTTGTGAGTATCTGAAAATAAATGCATTTGCTGCTTCGTGCTACTTGGAAGAGCCACATGACTTGCATAATTGTGATTTCATATTACAATAGATTACTAAAAAAGAGAGGGTTAATCCTAGTCCAATTTGATGTGGTAGAAAAGCAATCATATGGGATTTTTTGCTTGTGAAATTTTTCTAGACCACAACAAAAAAGCCCAAATATAATGCAAATTTGTGGTGCTATTGTTGCAAACACATTCTTCCTCCCCTGACACCCCCCCATCTGAAAACTAAAACCTAAAAGTACATGTAGACCAAATCATCTCTGGAAGAAGCAAGTGATCTCGGGTGTTCAGAAATAAATTACTGTTTAAAATGAAAATATGGTTTGTATCCTGTTCATAAATAAGAGAATTCAGAGCTGAATTTGAACGATAATGATTCAATGGATTTTGTTACAAGTTTGTTCTACAGTAGCTGCTGGGATCTGTGAGGAGTAAAATGACTAGAATAACAGTCATCTATCAAGTGTGACTAACCAGCTCAACAATCCCCAACAGGAAATTTCTGAATAGACTAACAGAAACACTCATTTGAAATGTATTCTTGCTTTTAATTAAAGTTAATTTTAGTTAACTCAGTGAATTGATTGCATAGATTTCAGAAATGGTAGTAGTGGAACCATGAGAACAAGCAGGAACAAAACAGTAGCGGGAAATTTGAACTTTGCAGACACCATTTACAATGAAGATATGAAAATAATCCAGCTCTTGAAAAATATCAGTTTACTGTGCAATTTCAGTGATTCTGCTGGTGTGGGCTATGTGACATTGCTCATGTTGGAAAAATGAGGGCCAGAGTCTGTGTTGTCCATCTCCAGACTTGGAGATGGGAGCCTGTGGCCCTGTGGGAGCTGTAAAGGGATCACCATTGGAATTCCCTTCCTGTTTCCTCCTCTAGTTCAAATGATTCCTCATCAGTTCCAGTGTTCACTTGAAGAGTATGTTTTTTGCTTCCCTGGGCCTGGGACAGTATGAGATACAGCTGAGATCTGTAGAATGACAGGCCACCACTTGTAATGTACATATCTTGTATTGTATTTTATTTACTTGCTTACTTATTTTCTTGCTTGCTTGGAATGAGTGGAGCTACTGACCTTATTACCTTGTTCAGAAATACAGCTGTTCATATCTCAAGGGGTAACTGGCTAGTTAGGGAATGCTTGTCATTTTCCTAGAAAGGAAGAATAATTTGAAAGGCTATAATGCCTAGCAAAAGAGCCTACCTGAAAAAGTATGCAAAATTTGGAAGCTATCCTGAGTCATTATTCAGAATTATTATCAGAACTTGCCTAGTTTCAGTTCAGAAATGAAACATGTTTAGGAGTAATTGTACTGAAACAATTTAATTTTCTTTTTTTTTAGAATAAAGACATACGTCTTTTGAAAAGAGAAATTGATCAAGGAGAGAAAGATCTAGAGAAAGTGAAGACCTTTCATGAGAAAAGTCTGATGATGAATTCTCATAATGAAGATTATCCAGAGAATAAGTATGTCCTCATTCTGTTATTATCTTAATAATAGGTGTGAACTATCTGTTACATTTCTCCTTTTTCATTGTCTTGCATTTTTAATCTCTGACAGTCTCTTTTTTAAAAAAAATGTTGTTGCTTTCTTACTCTGTGTTTTTCTTAACAGCGAAGGTAATGGAAAAGAAAAATCTGGAAAAATATTCTAGTACTGTGATGCCTGAAACAAAATTATCTCAAATATACTGATAGTCTCAAAATATTACAAATAATTAAAGCGAAGAGGGGAAATAATTTTTTTTTGTTTCCATCACAGTTGCTCCCTCCAACCTAGAGAATTAATGAAAAATTATTGTCATCTAAGTAGAGCTGGCTTGATACTTCATGACTAAATGCCTGCTCATTGGGATATGCTGATCGAAGCATAAATTATGTACAAATTTATTTGTGTATTTATTTGTGCAGTGATAGTAAAAAACATTTAAAATTGCATTAAAATAAAACATGTTTTTGAGACAGAGATCTATTTAAAACAGTAAGCTAAAGTAAAGGTATGAAAATAAAGTAAAACAGATTAAAAGTGGACAGTGATGTGATTTCATGTGTATGGAAGGGCAGGTAGGATGTCCAGTATGAAAATATTTTTAAGTGTTTATTTGAGAATTTGCGTATTTTATTTTCTATTAATCCTGGGACATAGATATATATGAGTGTATATATGTATATATATGTATGTGGCAGATATTTTCATTTCTGATGGTAGGCTTACTTAGCCCTTGGATTCAAAGTAGCTATTACAGAACATTCTGTCCTTATTAAAAATATATGAGGGTGTTACCTTAAAAGTAATGAACATCTTTTAAACAAACTAAGAAATTGCTTTTACATAATTAAAAAAACTAAGAATATTTTAACCTCCTTTGAACTCTCCTTTGAAATGCATATTAGTATAACACAGAAAATATTTTGCAGTGTTTGAAGCATTTGAAATCAATGTTTAAATTACCAGAAAACTTCAGCTTAGAGTTTTTTAAACAGGTGTTGTATATTTGCAGTAATTTCTTTTTGTCACTTACAAGCAGTAATCACAAGCAGACACGCACTGTGTCCCTGTATCTAAACACATTGAAGATCTGAGTACTTCTCTTAGCAGTAGGCTGTGCTGTGCTTCAGAAGAACCATCAGTGCCATCACACGAGCAAACCTGGCAAAGCACTAACAATCCAGCCCGAAGAAAGAAAGCATTATATGCAGGTAAGACTCAAATGAGCTGTAGTTGTTAGCAGAATTCATTCACTAACTTGAAAAGATTCTGTTGCAAATAGCAAAAATCATCCCTTGTTTTGGGAACAAATTAAGTATTTGCTGACTTAAGTAATCACCATTTTGAAAATCTTAGCTTCTCTTTATCTCTGCTTTTCAGCCATCCTGCTCATTTAGCCCAAACAGACAAACAAATGTCTGCTCATTTGTGCTTTGTCACAGGCCCTGCCATGAAAAACCAGCTATTTTAGCAGAATGTTTTGAAAGCTTTGTAAACAGTTTTTTAACAGTAAATATTAAACCCTAATCTATTTTTATTCTAAATAAGTACATAATTGACAAGAATGAAGAGGTGATCCATATTTCACCAATTACAGCATTACTTACACTCATGTTTCCCCTTACTACACTCATAATACTACATTACTCCTGGATGTGTCCTTTGTATGCCATCTGAAACCAAATTTACCAAGCTGAAGTAAAATAAACCCTCTTCCATGGAGAAAGTACAAAGTACAACTTAGTGTTGAGGTAGTTTTGTGTTTGAGGTCTTGTGTAGGCAGTCTCTTAAAAACTGAATACCAAAGAGGAACTCAAAATCCCAGGCATGTATTTGAACAGTAAGTTAGCTCTTCCTTTCTTTCAACAACTACAGACCAAACAAAGACAAGTCTGCTGCGAATACTGAGCCACGGTGTGAAATCTAGGGAAAAAAGGCCAGAGGAAGGAGTGTCTCCAGAGGAAAAGAGTTTTTCTGTCAAGAAGGGTGTGAAATGTACAACCATTTTCAAAGGCAAGTTGACAGAATAAGAAGTTCCGAGTGGGGCAGGTGATAACGTTTCTTCTGTTACATTTGTATCTAATCATGCCTCATTGGAGGCAAACCCGTGCAGATCTGCAGTACAAAGGACTGAAACTCAGCAGAGATGCAGAATTGGACATGAAGTTGGGCATTGTGACAGTGCTTACAGCTGTGGCCAGACTCCTGCCAGTTCCCAAACTTAATGGTTTACAAGAGGGTTTTCAGTGGGGCTTAGAATTACATCCAGATAGTATTAATTTCTTTCAGTAATTAGTCCAACTCTGAACTTTATGATACATCCTCTAAGTCATGCTAAAACCTTACCTATGACACTTAAAAGATGTTTGACTTTTTAACATTTCAGCATCTTATGTTTAGTTTTTTATATATCTTTCATACAGATTTTCATAGTGCTGTACCTTAAATTAGCTACTCCTGGCCATCTCATTGGTGGTAGTACTTGGTGTCACATCTTGACTTGGGAAATAATCTGGTTAATCATTGGTTTTGGTCAAAAATAAATATACTGAAACAAATTTCAGTTTACAAGATAAATTGCCTGCCTATTTAATAGATTTCCTTACAGGTTAATTAGGGCTCATGAGGCATATGGTAGCACTGTTACTATTGATCAAGCATCAAGAAATTGAGGAAAACTAATTCTCATTGATTAATTTAGAAACTGAAATGTGGTATTGTCTTTGTGTGTGATGCTGCTTCCAGGCTCAAATAAAAAAAATGGTTCTATTATATTGCAACTTACTTATGCCTGCTTTTGTGTGCACAAAACCTCTGAGATAACAAAATACAAATGTTTTCTCTTAGATCTGAAAATGCAGAATGTGAAAAGGGCATCTGAAAGGTATGTGTGTGCATATACAAATGCATAACAAAACTTATGGTTTGTGATTTTTCTTTAGTCATTTCAAACCTTTCAAATGTATTTCTACCTTATGCTACATCTCACAGCCTCTCTTTTCTAGCTCTCTAGATATCTCTTCAGCTCTTTGGTTAAAGACCCACGGCTTGGCTGCTAGGAGACTCACCATCATGGATGCATTAGGTCCTACAACTGTCCCTCACGGTACAAAATACATCCCAGTTCTGGACAAGCATGTAGTTTCTAAAGTATTTGATAAGGTAAAACTCTTGCGCTGTTTGAAAGCTAGAACAAAACTTGATAGTGTTTTCAAAAGGATTTTAAAAATTATTTTCTATGACTGTCATAATAGCATTCTCTGGTATTGTAGATTGTTGATGTACACTAAATGTACAATACATATCTGAATGTTCATTCGTGCATTAGGAGGAAGATAAAACTGATAGTTAATAGTAGTATTTCTTGCATACTTTACCCTTAAGTTCTTTCACAGTTACCAGCTGATGGCAGTGTGCAGCCATCGGGTGTTTGGCAATTTCTTGAGCACTGCAGCCTCCACTGATGCTTACTAATTCACTGGAGTACGTGTTTTATTCCATAAAGTCATCTGGAAAATGCTGGTGCAGTTTGCGCATTTGTGCATTCTCAACTTTTACATGTGACCGCTAAGACCTTTTGAAAAGTATTGTAACGCAGTAATTAAATTTTGATATGTGTAGACAGTTCTAAGATTGTGCAAAATTTATGGTGAATTGTGTATCATAAAGTTCTAATTGCCATTCCACTTAAAGGAAATCCATTTCGTGGCAAGTTGCTGTAATGTTTCTTGTGTGATGCATCCTACAGAAGTCCTATGAATATGCTGCAGCTCATTTCAATTAATAAAAACTGTTTCTTTAAACAATACTCAAAGAAAAAGCTAAACAACTTTGTTTTTAAATAATAAAGAAAGATTTGTAATAGAATGTGGTATAGAACTAAGTATAGGATTTATAACAAATGTACACAATTTTACATTTTAAGGTTTTCATGCTTGTTTTTTAAATTTAGGAATGGGAATTTTTGCTAAAGCATGCAGACTGTTGAAGAAAAACCAGTTCCTCTCTTTTGGTAAAACCAGTTCCTCTCTTTTGATAAAACCAAGTCAAAACCAAGATCTGTAAGGGGTTTTTTTTAAGTGTGATTTTTTAAAAATAGAATTACATCTTTTTATACGAGAATATTTAAAAAGGTACATTTTCACATTTCAGATGTAAAATAGCCATTTTTCAAAAAAATTAAGAAATCCAATGATTACAAAGCTGTGCTAAACAATCTACTGTAAACGTAGAACAAAAGACATTGTGAATTTCATAAATATCTTACATCTCATTTGTGAGCAGTCATTTCTTTTTCCATCTTCTTTTGAATATACCTAAGAGGACCTCTTTCTTCCATTTTTCTCAATGAACAGCCCTTTGAGTCCTTTACAGACAACCCTTGCAAAAAAACCCCCAGTCTGTAAAACAGACTGTCTTTGAAAATAGTCTAAACTATGATTCAGCAAGTACTGTGTACTAGTAGTTTTTAATGGTAATTCATAGGAACTCCTGGTAGTCTAGTTTGGGACTGAATTAAATTCAAAGTTATTTGAATGAAGAGGTGCTGTACAGAATCCAGACAGTGATCCATGGGCTTTGCTTAGATTCAGGGATGTAAAGGCAAAATAATAATTTTTGTAATTTCTTCATACCAACTGATCTCCATTAGTTGTAATCAGACATCGGTTTCTTAGGCAGTGGAGAATTATTGTTCTATGTGTAGAGGAATGGATTTTTCTGGATCTGAAGCTGAGTATAGAAAAGAATAAGAAGATTGAGGGTTGTACACAAGGTGAAAGCAGTAGAATTTCTGAGCTACAGAACCCACTTTATCACAAGCTTCAGCCAGCATATCAAGAAAATAGGATGAGACTAGACATTGAGCTTGAATAGGAGACTTTAAGGATCTTGATTATTCCAGAACTCAGAAGTTTTCATTGAAGATAATAAATGTACAGATAATTTTGCATTCCTCCCTCGGAGAGGAATCTTAGTTTTGTTGGTGTGGAATGCAGACATCCTTGTTTGCTTCTCAGAGGATAGTATAATTTTTATTTTCGGCCTTTGCCAGCAGTGATGATGGAATAACTATGAACAGTTTTCTTACCTTGGAGATGCAGCAAGAAAAAGGTTTCCATGACAACTGTTCATTAACAAAAGGCTGACCTGTTGTTTTCAGTTCTGTATGATCTGTCAGTTCCACCTGAGTTATTTCAAAGAGGTTAATTTATTAAACTACCCATCCAGATTCATATCCAGAAAAAAAAATAATGGCTTGGGAGCTTGTCTAAATTATGCTATGGTAATTCTGGGGGAAATCTTCCCTGTAGAATCATGTGAGTATATGTTGCAGGTTGTGTCATCGTAAGTACAGGTTTGCAAGTCATGGAGTTTTGACTCAATGCTTTGCTCAAAAGAATCAGATTCAGCCAACAAAAACATCTTTCTTTGGTCTAAAATAAGAAAAATTTTATAGGGTTGTTGTGCTTTAGTTTTGTCTTTTAAGATTTTGAAAATTGGGGTTTTAAATAAAAGCCATTTTGAAACTATTGAATTCTTTTAGCGTGAAAGTTTAAGTATTTAATTTAGAAAATGACAAAACATTTTGGTGATAAAAAAGTTTCTCTGTGATTTCTATCAACTGAATCTGTCAAATTTCACTCGACTTCGTGAGCAGCTTTCATTGTTCTCAAAGTATGTATAGTATTTCAAGTTTAGTATTTGCTAAGAACACATTCCATTCTGGTTTTTGTCTTCAAAAATATAATAATGTGTTTATCCTTGTCTGCCCCTTATATTCTATTCAAAGTATTTTATAAACTGTATTAAATATTCATGTTGCAAATCATGCTGTTTGTACTTGAAATTACTCAGAATTTGTAAGGCAATGTAGAAGTGTGCTCCTATGTGGTGAGGCCCTGCTGAAGTTCTGTTAACTTGGTTTGAGTAACGTCATGGACAACAATCATGGCATTACAGAACTTGAAGAGGGGTCATCACTTCCCTGCCTTTCAGCTTTCAAATTCACCTGGAAATGATAAGTAGCCAGATGTCACTGCTCAGAATTATGGGCAGAGATTTACCTCATCTGTCTCCTGCAAGATACTTCACTGACATGTTCCCATTGTCTTTAGCTTCTAAGTGATTTTAAGATTAATTTAATATTAGGAGCTTTGATGTGGTCTGGCACTGATGTGACACAGATTTATTAATCAGAGAGATGATGCCCTTGGAAAGAGAGAATGATATCAAGTCACACCACTGCTCCTAAAAAAATGATTTATACTGGTGTAATCTGGAATCCAGCTATGCTGAGATGATTCAAACACAAGCATCAGTGAAAAATGTTCTCAGTTAAATGAGTCTCCTTCTTGCTCTATTTTCTGGTTGTTTTTCTTATTCCACCAACCAGGCTTTTAGTTTAATGTTGAACCTCATCCATGTTTTTCTCATCTATATCCTGATCTCAGACAGGCACTTGGGGAAGATTCCCAATCAATCATGTGCGTTGAAGACAGTTTTGGGGAGAGTAACATTGTCTTTCTTCTCCAGTTCTTCCTTGGATTTTTTCCTGTTTATATTCAGCATCAGGACACAAATATGTAAAATAGCTTTTCTTCTACAAACTACTGGGTAATTTAAGAGGCTGAAAGATGGTGAGACTTTAGACTGAGAGTTTGGAGGGCATCTTTCCTCCTCTTTTGTCATCCATTTCTACCCTTTTCTCTGCCTTTTGAAGATCTACTTGCAATTGTATTCATTTTTATTTTATATGAAGTTGAGTTATGTAGGTGTCGTAGTGGGAGATTTGAAAAATATCCTGATTCTGACAAATCTGGTAAGGTTCCTAATTAATCAAGACAAGTTTTGGCAACCAATGTCCACCTTGTTCACTCTTTGGTGATCCGTGTGATGGTGAGAAATGTCTCTCTATAGTTTTACTACTCTAATTCCTTAGAAAATATTGTCCTCCAGAATAAGAGCATTAAGTACATTTAAA
Organism: Daphoenositta chrysoptera; assembly: GCA_013397915.1. Classification (NCBI taxonomy): domain Eukaryota; kingdom Metazoa; phylum Chordata; class Aves; order Passeriformes; genus Daphoenositta; species Daphoenositta chrysoptera. The sequence goes on from VZRO01000700.1 coordinate 1,582,242, forward strand.
TATCTGCTCTCACACCTGTATGTAGAATTAGATGCTAGAAAGTATGAGAATGTTTTAAGGCAATAAAACCTGGAATATGGTAATGTACTAGACATACTTGTTTCCTTCTGACTTAGATTATTAGAGTGAGTTGTTTGACAGTACTGATTTAGTAGTTAGGAATCTTAATTTGTAAATTCTGCATAACAGGATTGTACAATTGTAGAACTGGCTGGAAACTGTGTCTTAATTCTGCCATTTGTGGTGCTTAGATTTATCTTTCTGCAGTCGTCCAGTGTTCCTTCTGGCTGTTCTGAGCCTCAGCATGCAGTCATTCTGGTGGAGGAAAATTTGTATGATAAATGGTATCTGTGTCTTTTATTGTATAATAGATGTTACCGTTGGCCCGTGTTAGCAATGGCAAGAAGGGGATCTCACTGATTAATCCTCAGGCAGTGAATCTTGATGCCTATAAAAAGAAGCTGGAACAAGCAATTAAATCCTATGAAAGGCAAGTCTGCTCACCAGAAATTTATGTTTGCAGTCATGTTTCAGTTTTTTTCTTAGGTACTGGCTATTTCCTCACACATGTTTTGCTTAATACTGATGAATTCTGCATGTTGACGCACTTTAATCCACCATCAATATGTAGGGGAAATGTTTATTTTCTTAAAAAAAAAAAAGACTGTAAAAACAGATAATAGGCAAGGCAATAATAAATAACCACATGTTACTCATTTTATATTTGTTCAGTGACAAAAGCAAAATTCTGTTACTTTTTGGGAGCAAACCTGAAATCAGTCATCCCTCAGGAGCAGTCATCCATAAACATACAATGCTTTCCAGACTTTTACCTTAAAATTAAGCTCCTATATCCATAGACTGACACTTAAATTAGGGACTGGCTTTTTGCTGCCACCCAACTATGCATGCAAGAATGCAACTGAGGCACCAATAAGATACTGACAATTTTAATTTGGTGGCTTTTTTTTTTTTTTTTTTTTGTGGTGTATGTGTTGTGCTTGTTAATTAAATGTTAGTAAAAGCACAACAGAAGTAAACAGGAAAAAAGCATTAGATCTCTAAGCTACTCCTTTCCATGATCCAACTTTGTGCATTTTTTTTTAGTAATGCAATTATTTGACTATAATGTAATTCAGAGATCATCTGAGAGCTTTGACTAGAATTGTTTTAATAAATATTTTTAGGCTGCATTCTAATAACATTTACAAATGTAATTATTTTATATGACCAAAACCCCCTTGATGACTAGTGTTTAGTCCTTTTTTTTCATTAATTCCACTGAGGCTTTTTAAGGTTTGAGGTTATTTTCCTTGGTAGCTATATGATCATACCAGTTCTTACTAAAGCATGTAATACCTTTCTTTTTCATTCCTGTTGTCCTATATACATCTTTTGTGGTAAAATCAAGACTTTTGATTTGAAAATGCTGCTTGCTATGTCTAATATTAAGGGCGTTCAGTGAATAAAAATCTGTTATTTTGTTTGTTCTGTCACTGAGACAATACTGTTGTTACCAGGCTGATGAAGAATTCATAGAAATTGATTTGTCACTCATTTTAATAGAAGGTTCAAATGGTGTATTTGTCATGGTGAATTCTGAAAAAAACCTCAAGTTTTTCATTGCTGTGTCATACCACTGAATATTTTACATTTATTGACTTTGATTTTAAGGGAAAGAAAATTGTTTTCTGGTTAAACTCTGGTGATCTTCTACTGACAGCATCTCCACAGTCTCCCTAAAACTTTGGTGATAAGGATTACTGTTTACTTCCGTTTACCAACAGAGATCCATTAATCAGTGTATTTACAATAGTAGGATTGAGTTCCTACTTCCATGAAAAAGAGGTATAGAAGATAGATCTGCCTGAAGATCCATATAATTGACAGTGTAAAAAAGAGATCTCTTTGCTTTTCCTCTACATGTGAAACAGCAACCTGATCAAATTTATTTTGCTCTAGATGTCACAGTCCTTTTCTAATAACTGAAATTTCCAAAAGCTCCAGTTCAGCTTTGTAAATAGTGGTTGGTCACAAATTTATTCTGACATATGTAGATGAAATAATACATCGGGGCATCCAGGTTTCAAGCAAACATGACAATATTTTCCCCATATGTAGATTGAATTTAGCATCAGATTTAGAAGGAGAAAAGTGGTGAGGGCAGAATTTTTGTGCTCTGACAAAAAGAATATACAGTATTAAAGGAGAAAAACACTGGGAACTTCATAATGTGTATGATCTTGTATAGCCAGAAGCTTTTATAAACAAGTTAGTTAGGAGTGTGCAGATTTAGAAGGAGAAAATAGGCAGTGGAGCATGCTGAGACTGTAGATTGAGAATGAACTAGGTATTTTGTATTCTATAAATGGCTCGGGTTTAGTTTCTAGTAGATAAAATGAATCATCAAGAATTTAATATTCAGAATCTGTTGTTAATGTGCTTTTTTGTAGATGCACCAGTAAATCTGGCAGGATTACTTGTAGTCAATCAGGTTACAATCTGAATTTTTCCTAGCAATGAATTTGTTCTTGTATATCCAAAGGAAATTTGGAATTTTTTTTTCTAGAATTACAGTAATTAGGATCATAAGTAAAGGTTTATTTCTATAGCTGAGATGAAGTAATTGAGTGATAACTTAATTGTTTGAGGTGTCAATAAAGAAAACCATAAGCTGGACGATCTTATAAGAGTTTAAAATTTATGTCTTAAAAAGCAAAAGTAGGAAGTTTAGTGGTGCTTTTAAAAGACATCAGAACTGCATTGCTTTGGGATAATCACTTCTGTTTTCCTGTCAGTAGCTTTTCTTCATAGCCAGAGTTTAATGAATTAGAAACCTGAATGGCACAACTGAGGGGTAATCTTAGCAGGAAAAAAAAAATAGAAATTAACATTACTACATTCAGACTACATTTTCTGAAAATGTTTAATTGGAGGAGCTGTGCAGTTTAACTGGCATTTAATCAGTTTTTTTATTTGATTTAACTTGCTGGTGCTGAAGACAACCATCCATAGAAAATTCTGGCAGGATGCAGCAGAGATTTCCATTAAACCTTCTATGACCCTGAAATAGTCATGCTGTTACTTGATGGAAGATACTGTTTTCCCATCTTCTTTTGCAGTTCATAATTTTATAGCTGAATGATAAGGATACAATTTGATGATACAGTGTGCTTTGAATACAAATTAGTGCAGATATCTTAAGAAACTATTTATTTGCTAGTTTTGAGATTATCAGCTGCACAAGGAACTGCATTCCCTCAAAAACTGCTTTGCATTCTTTAATAGGCGCCTGAACCTCGTTATTTGGAGAGCACTATCTCAGGAAGAAAGAGACAAGTAAGCTATCACTTTTGGTTTCTAATGTACCTCTGAAGGGCTGGTCATAAATATCTGATCGTTTTTGATCACTATTTCTATAACCAACTTAATTTAATTTTCAAATATTTTATAACTATACCTTGCTTTCAAATATGTATATATGATATGGAGTAATATTAAATTCTGGACATCCTTTTTGTGGTGCTGATTATTTTTAAAGGAAAGAACTTGCATTCCATTTGAATGTTGCTTCTCTATCCTTAATCCATGTCAAGTGCAGGGCCTTGGGAGGGCAGCATGTCATTGCTTTTGACATCAAAGTAAATCTCTCATCCCGTAAAGAGCACTCTAGTGGCCGGTTTGTTAAGGTGTAATAAGCACCTTAAAAGCATGTGCTGGAACCGTATATCAGTCTGGAAGTTTTTACTATGTTAACTAGCCTATTTTTATATATTGATTTAGAAAATCGATGACAGTATAAACATCAGTGAAGTTAACATATGTTTGTGCTAGAGAATAAAGTGAAAATCGGTTAATGAAAACGGGCCTGAAGTATTTCTTAAGAGAAAAATGGGAATGAAAACTAGAATGCTTATAAGAAGACATAAGCTAATGAGTAAAAACCCCACAATTCTGTCATTAATAAGAAGAATTAAAACCCCATTCTCGTGCTGAGAGGAAATGAAGACTCTTAAACAAAATAGCATGTAATTTAAAAAAAAAGGAAATAGATGTCTGTTGATAGACGATGAGTTGCGGAGTATAGAAATTTGACAGGGTTTCATCCAAAATGTTTAATTTTTGATAACGTGTGGCCAATTATGCATGTAATAAAAAAAAAGTCATAGCAATTGCACAATCTGTTGCTAGAGAAGCATATTAATCACTAATATTGGTGCATAGTTATTAGAATATTTGATTTATTTCTCAGAAATTATGGCTTGGCCACATGAATTGCTCTGTAGCTGTCTTTCTATAAGATACAGTTAAACCAGACATGATTGTTTGACCAAACACAGCAGTATCTGGATGAAAGGCAAGAATTTGTAGCATACAGAAGAAAAATTGGGTGAATCTGATTCTTTATTCTGCCTTTACAATTGGTGACTCTATTTGTAAAGCACTGACATAATTAAAATCTTTCCTACTTGTGATTATTAATTTTTAAAAATGTGTCTCTTTTTTAAGATTTAAAGAGTATGGGCCAGTCCAATATATGCAGCATAAAGAAGCTTTGCTGGAGGCTTTAGAGCATTTGGGATGGCCAATTTCCTATGAAGATATAAAATTGTTAGAAGATGAGATATTGACAGCATTAACATATATACAACAAGCCTTAGATCTTCAGAAAGCTGTCAAAAAGGAAACTGAGAAAAGCTCAGAATCACACATAAGCAACAATAAAAAGGTAATACATAGGAAAGGATTTTTTTCCCCTTAGATATTCTTCTTCACTATGTACCTCTGGAATATTTTTTTTTTCTGTGATCATGGCTGATAAAGTAGACATTTAGCATGATGCTAAACAAAATGGTTAGAGGAAGGAAGGTAGTTAAACAGAGAACAAGCTTTCAATTAGTTTTTTTTAAGCGTTGGGGAAGTAGAAGCTCTGAAGCTGTGAGAGCCACAGAGATTGAGCCTCTTAGAAATAAATTGCAGCAAAGGATCTTTATCTCCTCTGCAATGATAGCAGGAAAGAGAAAGAACAGATATATTAAAGGCAATTTAGATACAAGTTTTGTGATTGGGTTAATATCCAATAAACAGGACTAAAAGATCTTGCAATATTGGAGTAAATCACTGTAATCTTCCATGGTACATTTCTGGTAAAAGAAAAGATGGAGAGAGGAGGTGGGACACAACTTCATTTTTGTACACTAAAATTTAACTGTCCCTAGAATGTGGGCATACATAAAGTGGTGGGCAATCTCACAGCACTGTGAGCTGGGTCAGTGGCATCTGGAGCTCATTCTGAAGTGGACACTGCTCCTGGCTAGGCAAAGAGGTTTTTTTTTCTCTCTCCATTTCATTAATACATTAGTCTAGCTACTCTGAAACTGTGATTCAATTTAGTGTTTTATATGTGTGTGTTTGTGTTTCCTGTAGTTTTTGAGATTTTTTTTCCCAGTAAGACTGTACATTTGAAAACATTTTAATGTCTTCAAAAAACAGATGATCTTGATTCATTTTACATTAGTTTGAAAATATTACATTGCTGTTACAGCTATTTTGATTATTGATTTACCTATGCCATATAATGTCCAAACACAAGAGCAGCAGAAATGTGTTTATGTTTCATTTATTGAGTGTAATTTTACCATTGCCCTGGAACAACCAGTGTGTGCTCTCAGACATGATGTGATTAACATTGTGCAATCACTTATCCTGATTCAACCTGCTTTAGGAGTCTAATCAGAGCAGCATCTTCAGTAATTGCTAATCTGCAACTGAAAGGCTTTAAGAGTGAGAGGCAGAAATGCAGATGTAATTAGAATTCTGTTTATGTGGTAGAAAAACAGTGGGAAAAAATGGGAAAAAATGGGAAACCTTTTAGAAGCATTGTTGAAGGTTTTACCAACTGTGATGCCTGCCTACAAAATAGGTATAGAGAAATAAACTGCCAGCTGAAATACATGACAGCAAGGAAATAGCTGATATGGCACCGAACGAAAATTGTCATTGTGACATGGTAGAAAAATCACAATTATCCTGAAGCTCTACTCAATAAAGCAGACTTTTACATTTCCTGATAATTTTTTTCACTAAATTTTAAGTAAAACACCTTAGTTTTTAGCATTTATGGGCTCTGAATTACCTACACAACTTCTTAAAACAATTAGTAATCCTTTTTGGATGTCCATGCTATGAGAGCTTTCTGTTAAAGCCTGCAACGGAGCTAATGGTCTGTACTTCTCCTGGAGTTGTGTTCAGGCTGCTCCATTTGCATGTACCTGTGAAAGGTGGGCTATGACAGTGCTGTATTGGAGCAGGATGAATGAGACATCCACCAGCACAGGGCTGTGAGGTGACTGAAGACCTCTGGTGCTGCAAGAAGTAAATGCTTTAGGAAGTGAGAAAACACATTTAATTATTTTCAGACAAAATACAGAATACGAAACATGGATGTAGGGCCAGTTGTAGGGCTAATTGTAGATTGTATAATACTCTATTTACTCAGTTCTTTTTGCTGTCCTGACTGAAGCATGAGTTAACAAAAGTCTTCCTCTTCAGCTTGGCTTTCAACTTTCATCTAAGATATGAAAAAGGAAGAATTTATAATTTTTTTCCTAATAAGTCTTTGACTGCTTTGACTTAAAATATTTTATCTGTTCTGAACTTGTTAGGCATAACAGTCATCACCATTTCTTAGTGGTTTTTTCTCACGGAATTATAAAACTGTTTACAAGACGATGTCACCTAGTGAAAGGAATTGTTCAGGTCCCCTGCCCACCTGTCATTAGACAACCTCAGTCTGTTGGGGTCATGGCATTACTATTGTCCAAGCGTGATAGATTCCAGGACAGTTTGGTCCTTTCTGTTAATGGCTGTAACATTTTAATGTGAGGTATTTATTTCCCCATTGTTGTAGTCTGGCCTTTAAAAGCAATGGAGAACATTTCCTCGCATAGTAAATATTTCTGTTTCTGCATAGTAGTGGATTTCTGCAAGTAATCTTGTGGCTTCTGCAGAGAAAGAAAGCTGCATTCATTGCGAAGAATTAACTCCCATTAAGAATATACTTTTAAAACACTGTGTTTTGCTAGGAATGAACTGGAGTGTGCAGTGCTCACTCTTATTTGTGACCTTGCTGACTGTTCACCACATGATGAAAAAGAACATAAAATAGTTAGTAAGCATAATGTGTTTTGTAAAGCATGTTTATTTGTGTGGAAAGGGACCTCTAGTGTCTCATTGAGTCCTTTCTGAAAAATTTATTTCCTGTACAATTGATTTAATTATTCCTAATGCAGTATTTATTGCTGAGACTTCATTCTTTGTGGGAATGGAAATTCTGGATCCCCCTTTCACTTCCTGATGTCATTTTCTTACACTCCCAATTCTTCCTCACTGTTGAAGGATCACTAATCTCTATCTGTTGCTAAATTTTTGCATTCGTATGTTCCTAAACAGCTTGGCATCTCCTACCTTTGTTCTTTTGTCTCTTTAGGGAGACAAAGGAAGAACAAGCATCCCAAAAAGCACAACAACTAAAAATTTATAACTACCTAGAGATGTTTGATTAAATTTTGCATTGTCACCAGTGAAGTAATCTGCTGGACAGACAGCCAGTAGTATAAAAAGATTGGCTCTTTCATAGAAATGGGCTGGGTCCCTGCAGAATGGGCTTGTTCCCACTGGTAGTCAGAGAAGAGTGGTGGTTGCTTGACTCTGGAGGTGTCAGGATTATGGAAACCCAAAGTTTGAGCCAAGATACATGGAGATCTGTGGGTATTCTTCGTGTCTATTCTCACTTATAGTAGGAAAGTGCAAAGCCTATTCTTTTTGAAAGGGAATTAAAAAATGTAGCAGCTATTGGAAGAAGTAAACAAAGTCTCCTTCACCCATTGTGGTTTAACACATTGCCTTCAACAGAAGCAGAGCTAAACATGGTAAAAATCCCTGAGAATCAGATGGGGCTCTTTTGTAATAAAAATACTGAATGCCAGAAATGGGCACTGTGACAGTGTCTGGATCAATCCTGCTGAACATGTAAAAGCTGTGTGAGAGAGAAGAGAGATGGATTTGAATTTAGACAGTGTTTCTGAGCCACCTGAATTCTGCAGGACTTGGAATCCTCATTGTGGATGCTTGTGTCGTCTTTAGTATTTGGATTAATGTGGAGTGCTGGAAGTTGCCCAAGTTATTAGTCAAGCATTACAAATTAGTTGATAATAAATATTCAGCAGCAGCTGTCCTTTTGGAGCCTGAGGAATTAAGTAAATGCTTTACCCAAATAGCTTTTTGTGTCTGTGGAACCATAGGTCTGCTCTCAAATCAGCCTTTGTTGAGTTGTACTTCAAGCAGTCAGTTAAGCACTGTGAAGAGCCTCTGGTTTAGCCTGGGTGAAAACCCAAACTGTTGATATAATTAATATTCTGTAGGGGGAAAGAATAAGCTAGAAAAATCCCATATATCTCCAACTGAAAATATCTCCTCGCCTCTTTTCTGTGTGTGTGTGTTTTCTTGTTTTTAGGACTTCTTTTCTAGGGTTGTTTGGGATTTTTGAGGGGCAGTTTGAAAAAAAGAGATTGTGATAATTATAGTGCAACTGAGAACAAACAGTTTAATCAAAGTTATTAATATCTTTTCCATCATTATTGACTATTAGGGAAAATCAAGTATCAAATCAAATATGTTTTTTTAGGAAAAAAAAATGTCATCAAACAAAGAAGCAAGTCATACACATCCTAGCAAGCAAGGGTTTTATTAAGAGTCTGTGAGTTATGGTAGTTTTTCAGAACAATGTGTAGATCTGTGGAAAAGTTTGAGATTTCAAGTTGCATATTTTTATGATTCAGAAGAACTGTGTAAGAGATGGATGCCTGCAAATTGTTCACGAGGTAGGCTAATAAATATTTTAAAAATTAATGGTGAAACTGATTTATTTAATGGTGAAAATAAATGTCACCATTTTAATTTAATGGTGAAACTGATTTATTATAAGTGAGTTTTGCACTTGCTTGTAATTTATATTTGGGAACATTATTGTGAGCAGAACGGCAAAAATATTTAGTGTATGAAGAACCCTAACTAGTGGAGCAGAATAATGGACAGTGGCAGCTCGGGAAGATGTGGTATAATACTTTGCTAAACTGGAATGTTTTAAAATTGTTGAAAATGTCAATTAAATTTTGAACTTATACTCTAGAAATAAACTTTTTTCCCCAGACACTTGAAGATTTCTTTGAACATTTTGTGATTTCATATTTGATTTTTTAATGATTCATCCCATACAGTGAGGTATTTCTAATGCAAATCAGATTATTGTGCATACAGTTCTATCTAGAAAAAAGGAATGCGTAGAGCGAATTTTCTTATTCTGAAAAAGAGTTGATTTTTCCTTACCTCATCCTTTAGTATGAACTGTGCAACTTTGTAAAATTTTTTGTAGGAAAATGGTAGCCAGAGCTATCATTCATCAAGGTAGATTTCTGCTTGAACACATGAAAATATAGGTATTTTTATGGCCATATAGAACAGGATTTTATAGGGAAAACTCTTACATGAATACTTCCTGTGCTTAGAACTGTTACGAAAGTTTAAAGTATTTCCAGTTTACTGTGAATTCTGTACAGATGTCATAGCATTACATCGCTGCAATTTTTAATTAACTGCAAAGAATAGATTAAGTCTGACTGGATTAGCTGTTGTAGAAGAAATAATTGTGTCAAATTACAGGGACTTGAAGAAGAAACTGTGAAGCTGAAGTCTAACACAAGACAAAAATGTCAAATATTTGTGACTCACAAGAGCCAAAAGGTAATTGCAAGATCAGACATCACAGGATTTTATTATCCAGGTATATATTTTTGTCCACATTTTCAATATTATTTAGTGTTCCTTAATATTGATAAAACATAAGTTATGGTCACAATTAGCTACTTCTTTCTTAATGAGATTTAATATTATTACACGTGTATATTCATGAAAAATGATTATATATTTTTTATGTGCACATATATATACATTTATAAGAAGACATTCATTTTGTGAAGTTGGAGAGCAATGATATGTTTGTCTGTGAAAAGTATGGAAGGAAATCGTAAGCCAAGCTTTTGCACGTGTTCAAAAAAATCACTAAATGCTGCTGCCTTTTCATTGAGTTTTAAGCCAGAATGATTAGTAGGTAAAACTGAGTTCTGTTGTTTTTTAAGAAAAATATTCTCTCTGTGTATGTGTTTATTTTTGTGTTACCTTTACTTGTTTGGTTGGGTTTTTATTCACTGACATATTTTTAACTGTGGTAGTAGTTTTATTATGTCAACGGTCAGTTTTATTATGTTAACTTGATCAGCTTACAAATTTCAGACCTGTGCTTGAAAAAGACTTCATTTTCTTTTTATAGCATTATTAAGAATGATTAGTAAGGTGTGGGGTTTTTTAGGTACAAATGTCTCCATTGCCCTAGCACAGCTTACTGTAGCTAAATGAAAATGAAGAATGTATAATATAGACATATTTGACCTCAGTGATGTGTGACAGACTATAGGATTTTTTTACAAAATAATTACTGCAAGGGGTGAAAGAAAAATAATTTGAATATTTTATTGTGTTGTTTTTCAGGAACTGTGATAAAGAATATCAGTTCTACCTGTGCACTTGTTGACTTCAGCAATGGGGAGAGCTGTGATGTCCCTGTCAAGTTCACTATACCTGTGGGAGGTGCTATGCCATGCCCACATCTGCAGGTGAAAAACTGTATTTTTCATTATTTCAAATATGCTTTTTATGTTTTGTGTATTTTCTCAGACCTAGAATAAATTACAGATTTTTTTAAAAAATAGTTTAAATACATCTATTTGTTTTAAAGAAGAGTTTTTAATTCTAGTAATATCGTGCTTTTTCAACGTGAAGTTTTTCATTTGCTTGAAGCTTGTTTTCATTGTAATCCATTGTTTATTAAAATTATGTATTCTAAATTAATCTATATTGTTTTCTTTATAAAACATTAATACTTCCCCAGCCATAGAAGAAAGGTGAGCTATCCATTCGTAGAATTATTGTTTCCTAGCACATAGATTATAAATGTAAGAGAAACTTTTATACTTAGTGTGATTTACAGTAGGTTTTAACCACTTGGTTTCCATAGCATGTTTTAAATCCAGAAAACAACCATATGCTAAGGCAAATAACAGTACTAAAAAAATTATAATCCCTGCTCCATTTCTGATTTTCTTTAAAATTTATCAGCTGACTATCTGTAATCACAGTTGGATTTTTTGGTGATTCTTATTTTACACACAAGAAAGGTGATGGTTGCATATAGGATACAGCATGGATCCATCTGTTTTAAATAAAAGAAACGTGTTTATAATTGCATTTTTACGTATAAAACTAGAGACATACCTTTTTTTCCATTTGAGATGAAGGCAAATCCTGATACGATAGTTCCTGATAATTCTGTAAGGGAAACATCCAACTCTAGAGATCTGCAGAATTTGATGCAAAATTGTGACTTCTGTGTTAATTTTTAAAACAATTTTCATAAATCAGTTACATATGGAATGATCTAAAATTATCGAAGTTGATTTAAAAGCTTATTGAAAGTCTTAAAATTTGCATAGAGTCCAAGGGAATGCACAGTCTGTAAGTTTCCTCATTCAGTTCAGCTTGCTAGCTGAGCCCAGGTACATTTAGGAGTGCATGGTCCTTTATTTCGGTTTTGTGCTGTCTCCCCGATTCAGTGGAAACTGTTATCAGAACACGCAATGACCAAGTTCTTGTTTTCTTTTCTTTCAAAGGTCCATATTAAATCATGAGAACATGATAGAATGATGATTCATGTGAAAATATCTTAGCAGTTACCTTTTATGTCTTTTAAATGTCACAAGTTACATGGTTCTTGCATTGATGCTTTCCTGATGTACAGGTTGGAGACTATGTGTTTGCCAGAACGGGGACACAGGCAGAAAATGAATATTACGTACCTGCCATTGTCATAGGAATACCAGAGAGGGTGGAAGCAGGTGACAAACTCTACACAGTACTGATGTTCAACAACAGGGAAGTAAGTAAACCTAGAAGATTATACCAGTCTGGCAATTTTACCATTATTCTCTTTTTGAAAAGGCAGATAGAATTTTCCAGGCTAATGAGCTCACTGTCCCAACCCAGGTCTCCAGCTAACCAGAGTAAATCAGATTTCAGAGTGCAATGAAGAACTCATGTAATTGACCTGAACAAAGAAATTCTGTAGGATAATTTATTCTTAAATCATACTCTGTTCTTCTTTAATACCTTTGGTGGCTTTCACAAGTTCCATGCTTCTAAAATAAGAAACATAGGGAGTTTTAACACAGTCAGTACAGTCTGAAATAATTTTCATTATGTTTGTTTGGTTTGTTTTTTGTTTGTAAGCCATTATAATTTTACTGCATTTTTCATAGCATGTATTAAAGAAGATTTACTTTGTACTTGAAAATTTTATATTCATTATCTTTATTAGGGGCTGATTACAGTTCCATTTAAACAGTTGACTTTTTATGCATATGTATCTTCATTGCTTTTGAGATTTCAGTTTAAATTAGATGAATGTTGTTTGTGTTATTGCAGGAACACTGTGTAAGAAGTGAGCTCATTAAAATCAGCCAAACCAAGTATGTCTATTCATGTCAGTACATAAGAACAGTGCAGACGGTGGATTATGAGATGTGAGTATGTTTGAACCTAAAAATACCAAATTTTCAAAATGTGAATCATAAATGTTGCACTTTGAGTTTGTCTATGCTGTCAGGTTTTCATACGTAGTACTCTAACTACAGCTATTGTGAACTGGCTTACTCTACACATGCAACTAAGTTTATGTGAGAATTTATTGCCCCATTTTCATTCTGGAAACATTGGTGGGATGTGATGGTTTGAAGCTTAGTCCCAGGAAGTTGTTAAGAGGATTGCTGAAAGGTGAGATAGAGTTTCTATTTGTTGTAGACCTTATTTTCCTTTTAAGATACTTATTGTTATGTAAAGCTACACATTAAATTGCACTTTTTTTCTAAGATACTTGTTCATCTTCTGGGCTTAAATCTGGAGAATGACAGAGAGAGTGTGTGTGTAAGATGAGGATGAGCCCTTACTTAGGTTCTGCAGAATTAATGTGCAGCAAGATATGAAATGTGCACTGAAAATGCAGTGGTTCCAAGTGACTGTGGATTACATTTTCATCTTGTATTAACTTCTAGTTTAATCCAGTTGAAATAGCATTGACTTGTGACACCCTTCAGAGCACCAACAAGCTCAGAGAATTAGCAACAACAAACCTTAGAAAGGACAATAAGATCAGAACAATCATCTAGGGATATTTCTCCAGAATACATTCCCGACCTAAAATAATTTGGGATTTAAAAAATCTCTGAAGCAGAATTGGCGTCTCTGTATTTAACAGCCTTAATGGAATTTTCTTCTACAAATTTGTGCAATTACTTTCTTGAAAGCATGTAAACTTTCATCATCCATAGCATCTTCCCAGGTGGAGTCCCACAGTTTCACATTTTGTGTGAGAAAACATAATTTTGTTTTGAATCTTCCATTTGCCTTGACATCCCACAGGATGAAGGATTTCCTCTTCCATGTATTATGAGCACTGCTGCCAAAGAAATGTATAATCTTCATAATGGGAAGTTTGTTTCCAAGAGGTTGCATGAACAGGACAAATCACAGAACCACAGAATTAGCTTGGTTGGAAAGACCTTTGAGATCATTGAGTCCAAGCTATGACCCAACACCACCTTATCAACTAAACCACGGCACTGAGTGCCACGTCTAGTCTTTCCTTGAACACCTCCAGGGATGGTGACTCCACCACCTCCCTGGGCAGTCATTCTAATGCCCAATCACTCCTTCTGTGAAGAATTTCTTCCTAATGTCCAGCCTAAACCTCTCCTGGTGCAGCTTGAGGCTGTGTCCTCTTGTCCTGCTGCTGGGATAAGAGCCTAATCCCCACCTGGCTCCTTTCAGGTAGTTGTAGAGAGAAATAAATTCCACCATTAAAGGCAATTTTAGATCACAGAATGACAGGCTGGGTCAGATTGGAAGGGACCACAGTGGGTCATCCGGTCCAACCTCGCTGCTCAAGCAGGGTCATTGTAGAGGACATTGCGCAGAATTGCATCCAAATGGTTGAATATCTCCAGTGAGGAGACTGCACACCCTCTCTGGGCAACCTGCTCCAGTGCTTGGTCACCCACAGATGTTCCTAATTTTCATTGAAATGTTCTAATATGATTATCATCATTAAAGACTACATCTAAAAGTTATGAGTGAGGGTACCAGTTGTGGGCTGATCTATGGATTTGCTGAGAATGATGGAATGAAAAGCAACTAAGATTCAAGTCCTGTGATTCCCACATATTTTCTAGTAGTGACCCCAGCACAGTTTAAAACTCAAGCTTCCACCAGCTTGCAGCCATAGCACACAAACAAATGAATGCCCTCTCTTTACTGTGCCGAATTCCAAATCTTGAAACACATCAACACCTTTTCCCAGGCCACAACATTGATATGACATAGCCTCTTCTCACCAAAAAGAAAACCTAAAGACCATGGTTTCCTTCTTAATGCATACAACCAATTGGAAAGGGGCAGGTATATAACTGGTCTGAGTTCCAGCAGAATCAGCAGAATTCTTTCCCTTCCACTGAGTTGGATTGTATTCTAAATGAGGTACCATATTAAGAAAAGATGTGACTAAATCCATAAGCAATAAGAATAGTATCTGTTCTATGTGATTTGTTTCATTAATAAATGCTTTAATACAAAATATTCACTCTCCAAAGAGAATTTATTAGCAAGATGACTTGCCATTTTTATGTACAAATGAGGAGAAAATTGAGTTATGCACTGGCAAACAGAGGAATTCTTTGGAGAATTAACTGAAATGAGTGCACTAAATGGAGTTTCTATTAGAACCCCTTCCTTTTAAGAGGGCGTGAAAGTGTGCTTTCCAATGAAACTTGTTATTTATTATATTTCTGAAAGAAATCCCTACCTCCTATATCATAATTAGAGGGAAACACTGCAGCATATTGCTTAGGAGTGTGCACAGATCTAATGAGAAAGTGCTATTGAATTGAAAGTGATATTGTTGATAGGAACAATGTAAAAGCATAATTTAATTGGAAAGGAACCAAAAAGTCTGAGGGCAATATGATATTAGAACCTCAAAAAGAGATAAACCCTTTGTGCTAAGTTCTGGAGTAGTAAGGGAAAAAAAAAATTAAAAGGCATATTCCAGGTTCCCATGTTGACACAAAGTCCACAGTGCTGGTAGGTGTATTACAGTGGCTTGGCTAACTCCAGCTCTGAGTTCTTTGGGATTGTCTTTTAATGGTTTTGTGGTCTGTATTAGGGATTATGCATAATTGACTAATCTTTAGAGGTACTAATATATCTCTCATGATTTTAGTATCAGACATTAGCATCTGTTTGGGGTATTTTCCTGCCATCACCATGGAAAGAAATAATTATGGCAAAACAAGTACTGCAAATGTAGCTAACAAGTTCCATATGCAAAGAAAAACACTGTGTGATCTGGACCCACACAGCAAAAGAGCATTATTGCCTACATCCTTTCTGGAGTCATAAGAGGCAGATAAGATTAAGAGCCAGAGTCCTGTTTTAGGCTATCCTCCACTTATTCTATAAATAAAGGGGAAACTGAATTGTAGGACATTTATAGCCCTGTCAAATGGTCAAGAGTGTGATAAGTCCTTCTCTTGTCAGTACTGTGAGATGTGGAAAAAAGTGAAATCCATGTCTTGTAAAACAGGATTTATGATATGTGTTCTTTCAGCTTTGTGAATTTCCTTTTCTGGTTTTCTAGCCTGGACAGTGAGACCACAAAGCCCTGCCCTCTCCCACCTGTGGAAGATGAAGGAGAAGAAGAAGCAAAGAAAAGTACTGTGGAAGAAAAAAGAGGAAAAAAGAAAAAGAAGAGGACAACAGTAGACAAAAGGCATCCCAGGGAGAAGATGTCAGACTTTGATGAACTTTTGTTTGTCTCCAGAAGTGAAGTAAAACAGAGAGGAAGAAATTCACTGTCTAGCCATGAGGAAGAATTTAGAGGTAAAGAAGTAGCTCTGGAAAAGTGTGTTAGGAGTTAAACAGTTCTGATGGGCCTTTAGCTCTTCGCCACACAAAGACTTCCTTTCTGCATTTCTGGGTGTTAGCAAAGTTAGCTTTCCCATGTGCTATGTGATGATATTCTTTCACCTCCTTTAGAAACTGTTCTTGACACTTTCTCATCATGTGTCTTCACAGCAAGGGCAAGAAATGAATAAAGCGATTTCCATCATATGCCACCTTAATTTCCCTGGCAGTTGTAGTAGCAGTGAGGATGCAGTGACACCAAACCTTAGTACCTGCTTGTGAGGAGAGTATATATTCCAGTCCCTCTACTGTTTGTTCGATTAAAGTTATCTCTATATTGCAGATATTAAATTATTGCACCTGTAGCTCAATGCTTCAGAGGTAAAATTGCTTTTGGTGTATGAGGTAGCTCAGTTAAAGCTGACAGCAGTACCTATACTCCCTGTCACTCTGCAGGAGAGACTGGGCCAGTGTAGGCCTTCCATTACAGGCCAGTCAGCTCTTCATTTTCAAGATCCTACTGTCAGTGGACAGATAACAGGGGTTTTATCCTTACTTGCTTGGTGTACCTCCTTGTACCATTTTAAATATGTTCTCAACATCCTCATTATTTATTTACTTATGGAAGTAATGGGTTATAAATTCACTCAGTCATCATGTTGTCAATCAACTTGATTTGGCTCTTCTGAATATTCCTTTTGTGTTCTCACTCATCCTTTAAAGATTATCTGCAAGTTCCATTTACATTGTTTATATTAGGTGTTATGGTGCCCATTACATAATGGGCATTTAAAGAGTGGCCTGGTCAGAACTATATGAGAGCAGAGGTGTTGGGTTTGTGCAGTGAGAGACCATGGTTTCTAAAGGTGGGGCTATGCCACTGGAGAAGTTCAGTTGTCCCAGAGCCTTCCTCTTGGACATTTTGAGATGCAGATGCTGAGGAAATGTGAAATAATGCTAATGTGATCAGCAAGTCCTCTAACTGATTCCGTGCAGCTTGGAGGAAAGATTACACCAGACCAGTGGTTATCTATGCATTTTGATTCTGCCTAGACTTAGCAAATAATCTCAAAGTAGTCTAAAAAGGTTTCAACGTTGTATGCAGGTTGAACATGTCTCTTCTTGGGACACCCTAAATATTGAATATGTTTTTCTTATTTTTCCTAAAGTTTATTTTCCTTTACATATCCTTCTGTGCTTTATCAGAAAGGGATAAGTCAGAGAGCTGATAAAGATGTTAAGTAACACTATATGGTCATCCTGACATGGTTTCATTAGATACCTCTTTATCCAATCTCTGTACGTAACTGTGTATTTCTCCTCTGTGGGTGTAGATAGTTGCTCCATTTTATACCATGCAAATGTTTCACAGCACTCTGTGTATATAATTTTGTAAGTTATATCAAATGTGTTACCTGACCCCTGACATACACATCTATTTGAACTGTGTTAATGCTGGATTTCTTTTTTTAGATGAAGAGAATAAAGAAAACAAATTTGCCTGGCATTGTTTTTTCCTCCTGCACACCTTCCAGTCAAGTGTGAACTGTTAGTTTACACTTACTGCTTGGCAGTTCAATATGTGTTGAGCACCAGATCTGTGAGATTCACCTGTGCAGGTTAACACTTTTCCTTAGAAGTTGTCATATTTGATTACATTGATGTGGGTAGGTGTTAAATAACATGGATGAGAACCTGGAAAGTCCTGCCATTCTAATGAATTATTCAGTTAGTCTCTGTGGACCAGATATTAAAAATATCAGGTATCTAACAATGGACTTTCCCTTCGTGGAGTTTTTGTAATGCTGAAATAAGGCTAGATATTCAAGTCAGGACCCTAATTGCAGAAGTGAGGTAAAACACCCTGTTTTCCTCTTCAGACCCCTGTATCACTCTGAAGTCTTAATTACTGCCTCTTGTATGCTGGACACACCAATTTTCATCAGAGTAATTCCTTCCCAGGTTTTCCTAGTAGTTGCTTTCATTAATTCATTATTTCTGGATAGTTTATAACAAAGGCAGATTTTAAAAACAGTCAGCATCTCAGAGAAATGTTTTGACTAGCTGTAAAAATAACTTTTGTAGTTAAATATCTTTTACAGGAACAAGGTTATGCTTATTTTTTTTTTAGATTTCTAAAAATTTTTCTTTAGATTTTTTAGTTTCTGTTAAACTAAGTTTATCTGAAAGATGTCTATCCCTCCCACATATTCTTGTCCTTCTAATATCAAATACCTAAATAATTTGGTATCTTTTAACTTTTGAAAAAGCTCAATAGTCCTGATCTGTTTGACTGAAGTAAAGGCATTTTCTTCATCTTTATATAAATGTTTTTGCTATGTATGTATGTGTCTAATGCATTAAAAGCATTTAATGCCATCAGTATTTCTTGCATTTCCTTTCCAAAGGTTTGAAGTCTTGTCACTTCTTATGTCCAGATACATATATACACACACACACATATACATACATATATATAAACACACATACATATATATATATTTATATCTGACTAGGCTATGTTTTGTAACTAATTGATGTGTTAATCAACACTTCTGCCTACATTTCTGCTGACTTCATGTGTACATTCATCTGTTATATGAGGAAGTAAGTTCTCCTAAACTTGAATGAGCATTGCCACATTCTGAGATGGATTTTTGTGCTCCCCAAGATAATGTGGACTCAGCTACATTGCTCTTATATAGGTGGTTGATGAAGCCTTGTATTTCCATAAGGCCTTATATTTCCACAGAGCTGTGGGCCCTATATGAATTAAGGAGGCATTTTGGACTGTTTGTGGTTTGGTTTATGCTCAGCTAAAATATTTCTGATTGTTAAGAGGAATTAACAGCCCATTCCTGCTGGTCCCACTTGCAGAAACAACATAAACAGACATGAATAAAGATTAAGTAATTGTGTTACTTATTTAGCATATTTTAGCTTCATTATTATGTTGAAGTGAATTCTGTCTTATTTCTTCCAGAATTACTATGTTTGAAACATTATTATTTTGATGTGTGTGCTTGCCACTCTTACTGTGTTAGTTCTGTGTGTTTATAAGAGAGCAAATGAAGGCCTGGCAAATTCTTGCTGACTGTTGGCTAATGATTCTTTGTCTTGGTAACTCAAATAATACTATTTGATGTAGCAAGATCGTTTATACTTAACTCTGTCCTTGGTTATTGCAATAATTGTTTTTATAGATGCAATAAAATTGTGTATCTCTTTCTGTAGAAAAATTTGTCTGCCTGTCTTTCTAGTTTTCTCTCTGTTCTGTAATGCCTAAAATCAATATTCATTCCACATGACTTCCTTGGCCATTTTCTAAAATGTGTATCTAGTAAAAACAAAATAAATCAGAAAAAAATTTGGAGTGAAGTACAGGTATGATACACAGTAATATTCTGCATTGCCTGATGCATTAGCGAACAATAGCTATCAAAGCCAAAATCTTCTTTTTCATTTATAATGAGATGTGACTTGAAGCAATTATGCTGATAATTACTGTAACTGCCAATATGGGGTAGTTGGGAGACCTTGGAAAATTAACATTTTCTATCCTTTTCTGTGGCAAGCATAGTTCCTCTGAATTGGGTTCAGGAGTGGAGCAGCTGTGGCACCTGGCATTCTAGTGGATTGGCTAGATTTCCCACAGTAGGATTTCCCATTTTTAGCACCCACTCGTTTTCCAGTCTCATTTTCCATCGAGTCCATTCAGCATTTGGAGAAGGCTATCATAATAAAGCAGTGTTCCCATCTGTTGGCCATGGCTTGTCTAATGAGCGGATGATGTCAGTTCAGCTCTGCCTGCATCTGTTCCCTACTGCAGCTGTGGGTATCTGAGGGCTCCCCAACTGCTGCCAGACTTAGCTTTTGTTTGTCTCTTGATACCCTGTTACAGCTTGGCCAGAAACATTCTGTCTTCTCTCGGGGTTGTCCACTCATGGAAAGAGGAAAATGTGCTAAACTCTTCGTCTCTTTCCCCATAAAGAATGAAACATAGAGACAGGCAAGGGGAGAAGTGCAGTTCCATTGGTTTAGGAGGCATGTTTATGGGGGTATCTGAGGGCAGAGGTGTCTGAAATTAGGCCTTCCTGGTCGAGCTCAGCTATCTGGTAAATCCAAATGGAAAATTCATCTTGAGTCAGCTTGATCAGGAAGGCCTAATTTCAGATTCTGTCAAGGGAGCATAACCAGATCATCAAAAATCCAGGTTGCTGCTTCATCAGACTGCCTCACACAAAGTTGGCAGTGGTGGGGTTTGGGCTGCTGAGACTATGCTCAGACTACTTCTTTCTGATTCTTTTCTGACTGCTAAGATGGCACTTTTCCTATTTGCTAAAGAAACATAGCCTACACAGGTAAAACAACTAAACAAAAGCCAACCAACCAACCAACTAAACAAACAGAAAAGAACATTCACCTGCACGTGTATTTGTCATTCTGGATCAAGCCTTGGACCCAAGGCTGGGACTCAGCTGCTGGCATTCAGCACTGAATGAAAGGCATGGGGAGAGAACACCTGTTAGCTGTCCTGTTGGTACCTGCTGTTAGAATGGCGGGATGAGGAAAAGTGTTTGAGCCGAGCTTCCTTTAGAAAGTCATCAGTAACCTCCTACTCAGTTGTGAAAACGGGAAATCAGATCAATGTCCTGTCTTCCAAGAAAAAGGGAAGCTTCATGGAAGTTTGGATAATAAACCTTGACTCAATCTGCACAGGTATGCAAGGGACCATTTCCTCCAAGGCTTGCTTGCTTACGGTTTGGCTGCTGCATAAATACAGCAACGCTGTGAGAGAGCACATAGCTCCTCTTAATTAACATCCCCACGGCTCTGAGTGCTCCGGGGCCAACTGTAACCTTCTCCTGTTGATAAAATGAGAGTTTTGGCATCAAAGCTGAGGTTTTCCTCCAGCTGGGAGGTGCTTCTCCTGGGAGGGTGGAGTGCTCGGCAGAAGAGGATGCAGGTTTATGCTGAGTGCTCTTGAAAACCGAGCAGTTAGTGATCCCAGTCCTCCCCACAGTGGCCCTGGAGCCAGGCCAGCAGCATTAAGCATGTGCTGTCTCTGCCCAAGCCGTGGGATGAGGTTTGCTGATGCAGCCTTGCTGCTTCTGCAGAGATACACCTCAACCCGGCTCAGTAGTGCCCAGGTTCCAATTTAACAGCAAACGTGCTGAAGGGCAAAACTGTGTGAGGGATAATTTCAACACATTGTAAGCTCGGTCTTCTAATTACAGGGCTGTAAGGAAAGGTCAGAAGCAAACAAATACAAACACATCTGTGGCCTAAACTGAACACCTGCTCTTTTTGCCCAGTTCTTCCACTCCAAATGTTGTTAAGGTTGGGGTCTCAGCACTGGCAGTGTCACCCCTTCCTGTGAAAGTTGCCCCATGTATCAGTCCTTAGCAGGTTTAAGAGAGGGAATTGTCCATCTCCAGTGGCATTCCCTGCTCCAGACAGTTTCCCTTACAGGTAACTCAGAGCTGAGCATTACACCGTCCAAGCAGCTTCCTCTCTGCCTGTTTTCCACATGATTTTTAGTTGCTTGTGGCTTTTGAGGAGAGGATGTTGGGAAATTTGTGACACAGGCTTTGACATGTAGTCACAGCTACCTACATGCACTGACGTTGAGCTCAGATTTGTGACTGTATGCTGAGTTTTTGCTATGTCAGACAGCGATGAGGAGAATGGAGATCCCTGTACACCTCATCTTTGTCTTATGTTGTACGTATGCAGATTTTTTTTTTTTTGCAAACAGCTCTGTCAGTCCCCTGAGTCAACCAGAAGCCACCTGACAGAGGCTGTTGCAGCACAGATGCTGCATTGATCAGGCCAGACAAGAAGCAGCCTGCCCTGGTTTAAGACCCACCCTACAACGCTGGAGCTACACAGATGCTCGTAGGCTCAGAGTTAAAGTAGTGCTTGGGTTCTTGTGCCTGAAAACAAAATTCGGGACATCAGTAAGTAATAAATACCTGGGGGTGATGGCTTTTCAAGCCCAACGTTCTCCTCAGGCAGATCACTGACATGACCCCTTCCTCGGAGCGTGCTGTTGGCCCCTGCCTGGAGGCAGAGCCGGTGCCGTGTGCGGTGCCCCTGCCTGCCCCGGGCTCCGGGCGCTGCGCTGCTGGAGCTGCTGCTGGAGCTGCTGCTGGAGCTGCTGCTGCTGCCTCCGGCTCTTCGGGCCCTGGGGCACTGCTCTCCCTGCTCCTGGGCTGTGGGACTGTGCTGGGAACAGGAGAGGGCTTCCTGGGGGGAGACGGTCTCCTTACATGCCAGAAATTCACAGAATCACCATCTCCCCATGCTCTTTCTGTTACAACATGCTGTGGATCTACTCACTCTTCACAGCTGAAATGGAAACCCAAATCTTTAACCAAGAAATGTGGGAGGGCAGTAATTTCAGGCAATGCAGTGAATGCAGATGGCAAATGTAGCAGAATGTTTTTTGTTTTCTTTCTATTATACTTCATGTTTTCAACCTTCTCTGCCTATCTGCAGAGCCTGCCTTTGTTCTGAAAGTCTTTTCACGCATACTGCATTCGTTTACCACCCACAGATGCTCCCTGTTTATTCTCTTCTGCTGTTTTCATTGATCTAACATGAAAGTCACCTTGAACTGAAAGAGCTTTGCCCTTGCTAGGTGTGCAAATTATTTAAAAAATATAAATACAGGGATACAAAATACAGCAGCTAAGCAAGTTTTTGTAGGAATTTGTTACAGGAAGTCATGAATCTGAGTTGTCCATAAAAAGGCAAGATGTTCTTGGATTTAATAGATAGCTCTTAGACTGGTGGCAGACTAGACACAGTGTGTTATACCTTTCAGTATTTATCTTGATGCTTTTCTTTCTGAACAGAAGCATATTTTGGTGTTTCCTGACCGTTTTTAAAATTTACATCTTTACAGCTGCCTGTAGATATATTATAAGAGTTTTAGCACCAGAGAAAAAGTCTTCCACAAGAAAATTCCTGTCAGGATTTACCTTCAATCTTTATTTTATGCAGCTGCTTTACAGATGAAGGAAACTCAGACCCTTCCTTGACAAACAAGAGGCAGCACTTCAGCCTAACAGCTTGGTATTGAGTGCCTAAATATCTTCTGCACTTGAATTTAAAAACATGTTTCCAGACAATAACATTGTGAGTATGCCTGCAGGGCTGGCAGCTGAGTGTTGGCCTGTTTGTTCCCTTAATTAAATATATGGCTAAATGCATTCAGCCACGCTAGCTCTGGCTGGGATGAGCAATGCTGTGCTTGCTGATCCCTTCAGTTCTGCCAGCCCCTGTGGTCAGAGAGCAGCTACACTCTGTCACTGTGTGGTTTCAGCCCAAGCACAAAAACTACACAGACTTCCCTCATGTCCTCCAGGAGAAAAAATAATTTTCTTTGCCTCTTCTTTCTAATTTTCTTACCGTGTAATCTTCAGCTTGATTCTGGCTGTAAGAGCAGCAGGAGGTTGCAGGTTTTAACTCCACAGAGAAATAGGTTGTGGGGATACAACAATGGGCTGCAGGCAGCCTCGATTTTGTAAGTTCCAGCTGTATCCCTGGAAGAAAGAAAAACAACTTGGAATGCAGGTGTATGTATGTTGATTTCTGTAACAAGAAGCATGTGAGTGATATAAGATAAAGGTATAAAAGGTTGTGCTGTGTGGGAGAGGAGCTAGCTGAGTGAGGAAGATGCATATGAGATCTTCTCCTTGTGGGATAATAAAGGGTTGATGTCTGTTGATGCCTGCCACCACCTCCTGCGTCGATCTCTTGAGAGGAGACAAATGGTGCCCTGTGTGAGGAGACCACCGACAATGGGTTACTCTGGAAAGCTTAAGGGGATGTGCTTTTGAATTGGCACAAAACAGCAAAGCCCCAACATTTTCCATGGTTGGTGGGAATTTTGGGAATTCTTTCTCTCATAAATGTGTGACACTTTGTGCAGGGTATCTGATCCACCAAGAGGAACTTTCCTAGTGACAAACTTGCCACTGACTAGTAGCCTGTGGTCCTTTTTTCTCCCTTTTCCAAGCCTACCCACTTTGTATTGCTCTAAGAGATCAATACAATCAAATGACCAGTCTGACCAGTTTTGACCATTACCTGTACAACTGGGCTGCAAAAGCCTTGAAGTTCACAGCATGCCAAAGCACTGAACACAAAATTCCTCACCTCCCACCAGTGACTGGAACTTTTGTTCCTGTATAAAAGTGACCTTGTGTGTATGTGGTGTGCAGGTGCTTTGGCAAACACTTTTTAACTTCAAAGAAGTCAGGGAGAAGCTGAGAGGACAAAGCCACTCCTGCACAGAAACCAGCAAAGACAGACCTCAGAATATTTATGCAGTGGCTCTGGCAAAGCAGGTAATAATAAAGAAAGTTTTATTATACATTGTACCTACATGCATGTCTCTTGCTGTTTGGAGCTTTTTTTTTCTTGAATTGAGCTATGAGCAC
This sequence comes from Daphoenositta chrysoptera, assembly GCA_013397915.1. NCBI lineage: Eukaryota > Metazoa > Chordata > Aves > Passeriformes > Daphoenositta > Daphoenositta chrysoptera. The sequence continues at coordinate 1,606,817 of VZRO01000700.1, forward strand.
TTCTAAAAGGGCTTTGGACTTCTTACAAGCTGTGTAATGCTGAGCTCAGTGGCACTGCCCTTTTGATCTTCCTAGCAGTGGCCCCAGATAACTGTGAGGGCACGTTGGTACAGGAGCTCTGGACACCAATGTGCATGACTTCAGTTAATTCCCCGTAATACTCACCTGGTACTTACAGCTGTACAACACTTGTAAAATGTGTCTCATTTGTGATATCCGTGGGGTTTTATGAACTAAAATGTACATTGAAATGTACAAAAATAAAGGTAGCCAAGTTTGTGGTAAGACCCACACTTGAGGATTTTCATCTGAGAGTTGAAATTTAAATGCAAGCAGTTGGTGCGTGTCCAGGACACAGATTTATCATCTAAGTGAAGAATGGGAAGGGAGGAAAGTCCCATGATGCAGGATTTTAGATGTGATACTCATGAATTCTGTAGCCGCAAATAAGTTTCCTGAGGAAGTCTAAATAAATTACAGTTTTAAAAATCTCTCTATACATTCTTCCTCTTCAGACCCACAGAATTGAAACAAACAGGATGAAGGCCAACTGCCTAAACATCAGTCTAGTGCTATCTGAGATGTCTAAGGGTCTCCAAGACATCTGATTCAGGCTGGCATATATGATATAAGACTTATTAAAGACTCATTTTGTCTGTCTGCTAGATGCTGGGGGAGATAATCCACAGCTCCCAAAATAGCACTGAGCCCTGTCAGTAAAGTCATTCTCTCTGGTGACTACTGCAGGAGAGGCTTAGGTTTGTCCATTTATATCCATTACCATTTATATCTGCCTAATTATGTGAAGAGTGGAAGAAATTGTTTTGACATTAGGAAACTGCAGAAAACAAAGGCAAATCTAGTGATACTAAGGCATGCCACGAAAAAAAATCTAATCGAAAACATTTTCCAAGCTGCTACCCAGAAAGTCATCAAAAGAATAATTATCCAATCTGCGAGCTACATTGAAAAATAATTCTACTAATTAGTCAGAAATTACATAAAAATAGGGGGGCAGTCTCTTCTGCCAGGTAACCAATGACAGAATGAGAGGAAATGGCCTCCAACTGCGCCAGGAGAGGTTCAGATTAGACATTAGGAAAAAACTTCTTCACTGAAAGGATTGTCGAACACTGGAATGGGCTGCCCAGGTAGTGGTGGAACCACCATCCCTGGAACTATTTAAAAGACGTGTAGATGGGACACCTGGGGACATAGTTTAGTTGTGCCAGGTTAATAGTTGGACTCAATGATCTTAGACATCTTTTCCAACCTAAATAATTCTAAAATTCTGTGGTTTTTAGAGGGGTGTGTTTGCAATTTTTTTTCCTTTACTTTGCTCTTGAGGTGAGGTAATGGACAGGTTCCCTCTTGCCACTTACACTGAGACACAACTGATTTCTTTTGTTGTGAATTGTATTAAACAGGACATATTCCACAGAGTGAACTCAAGTTTTCCTTTAAGCTAACACCCTCTACTGTTCACTCCTGCATATTATCCATAAACAGAACATAGCCACAATTAAAGTGACTACCGACTTTGGTGTGGTACAGCAATTTCTAGAGTATTGTCCTAATTTTGGTTTTGTTATTCTTTGAAATGAGTGCAGCAGTGACTTAGTCACCTAATCTACCCTACATCTTTCAGGAAAAGCAACATGCTGCAATGTCCCTTTTCAATAGTTTTGATGTAGTATACATCTTTATGATTTATTTTTGAAAATAACTGTGATTCCTGCAGTGCCAAGAACAGCCTGATCACAATTTGATGTTGTTGAATGCAAGGGCTTTGCTTTAGCAACCAAATGTTTCTGAAGTTGACTTCTCTCATTTTTTTATGCTGTATTTTTGACATAGTTATGGAAGTTGAATGGAGTTTCCTTGTGAGTGATGACTGCTCACACTTCAAGGTTTTGATTTTGGAGAAGACGGTCCTCTTCTGTATTTAAAGAGTCCATGTGAGTGAGTTATCTGACTCAGAACTGCCATGCAAACCAGGCATCTGGCTTGCCTACCTCTGCATTACAGCCACATGCCATTCACCAGCTGTTCCTGTACTGATCAGTCCACGCTTTGAGGATAAGGACAACATAAATGAAATCGCCCTAGAATTAAATATTATTTGTCACTCAAAGAAGGGTGCTGAAGCTAAAAGGACTCTTCTCTAGAAAAAACAGTGGCATGGCAATGAAAGGGGCAGAAGAAACTGCAGAGCTCTCCTTCCCAGCTCTCTCTTCCTATTCTCTCTGAGTAGTGTGACACAAGCGTCCGAAGCTCAGTTTTAATCTCCTTATTTCTGCATAAAAACACCTAGCACATCATGCTTTCTAACAATCCCCACCTCCCTTGGCAAGAAAAGGGCATAAGGATAACCTTTAGGAATGCTGCTTGCTAAGGTCATGAAACCTGTCCTTCAGAGTATTCTTTACATGTAAGGCAATAAATAGGAAGCTAATCTTTATGAATATATTTTGTGAAATCATTCCCTCCCCTCTCACCATTACCAGCATCAATCAGCCACTATTTGTTGTTCTATGCAGGGGAAGATGCAAGCATTGTTAAGTCTTATCAGTCACTCAGGATTTTAGCAGTGTTAATCTCATGAGTTCTTCTGTCTTACTGCCAGCCTCTGAAGCTCTTCTCAAAAACTCTCTGGGTCTGTCTCTAGCCCTCAGGAAAACCACTCAGAGTTTTCCCTGAGTTTCTTCTGTGCTGAAAAGAAGGCACCATTCTGGGGAATCCCTTTTCCCAATGGCAGCTGTGCTGCCATTTTTCATTTGATTTCTAAGTGACATCAGAAGATTAATTGCAATCTCTTTGCAGGCTGCTAATCCAGAGTGCTGTATTACAGTGCCTTGATGTCCCTCTGAATATGACATTCAGTTGACAAGAAACAGAATAGTGTTCACAGGTGCTACAGAGATATTGGCAAAGACATATTGACATCCCTGCCTTAAGCCCCATAAAAATAGCTGCAACACCCCCAAGGCAGTTCCACAGGTCTGCTTGGGGCAAGAGGCACAACTTGAGGCTGTTGAAGAGGTTTTGTCTTGTCCTGTCGCTGGTTGCCTGGGAGAAGAGGCCGACCCCCACCTGGCTACAACCTCCTTTCAAGTGGCTGTAGACACCAGTAAGGTGCCCCCCGAGCCTCCTCTTCTCCAGGCTAAACAACCCCAGCTCCCTCAGCTCCTCCTCATAAGCTTTCCTCATTCCTCATGCACTGGCAGTATCAACTTTGAAATTTAGGTTTTGCTGGCAGCTACTGCTATGGTAATGCAATGGTCTGCATTAACTTGCACTAACATTGCATTAACTGCAATGGTCTTTGACCACTGTTATGACTTTCAAGTTTGTTGTTAGTTTGCTGAAACAAAACTCCTGTTGGTATGGAACTAGGACTAGCAGGCTTGAAACCAGGATGATTCCACTATCTTAGGGAATATCTGCGTTCTGGTAAGCTCTGATGGGCTATGCCGTGGGCTATCACGCCTTAGCCATGCGGGTGTGTCAGCTGGAAGGAGATAGGGCACAGGTAGCATGGTGCTCACACTACAAAATAAGGTATCCCCCCCCAGGAGAGATAGAGACAAGAGTCATCCAACAGGAACCCATCTCTCCAACCAAGATTCCAGTGAGAGCCAGGAACACGCTCAGTTCAGCAAAGAAGCACATCAGTCACTGACCTCAGCTCTCAGACAGCTTGTTTGTTTAAGCAAAGCCTGTATAGAGAGTGCTCCCATTGGCAAAGATTTCCTGAGTCTCTGCTTTTGTTGTCTGTGGTTGTTTCCATTTCATAAGACAACAGCTCCCACCTGTCCCAGCCAGTGACAGTTGTTCTTTAAAAGCGTTTCTTATTTCAGCATTTCTCCTTTGCCTTATCTAACTTGTATGAGGTGCGGAACCACGCCGGGCTGTTCCTGCCCTGCTTTAATCACTGCTCCACAGAAAGCCCTAGAAAGACATTTAACAGTGCCAGATAAATGAAGATTGAGCATAAGTACTGAAATATTGAACTTTCTGTCACATTTTCAAATGCTTGCTTTTTATGTCTACTGTAACATGAGTATTAGTGAGACATATCTTACACCTTGAGCCTTGTATACAGTAAATGGAAATAAAGGGTGTTGGCTAAAATAACTCCAAGGCAAATCATAGAATCATGGAATGGCTTGGGTTGAAAGGGACCTTAAAGATCATCCAGTTCCAACCCCTAAAATATGGTGGATAGGATTTTTTCTTCTCCTCTTTACTCAGTTGTTGAGGTAAGTCACTGCTATTTGCTAAGAGGCATTTGACTACTCAAACTCCCAGTAGCCCTCCTACAGACTTCTTGTAGTTCTTTGATTTCTTTATCTCTAAGTTTACAGCTTGACACAGTGCTTACAGACAGCAGTTAGAGATCTACCACTCATCATTTGTCTCCTCAGGACAGTCCATCACGGAGCCTGTGCAGGCTGTTGTTAGATCCAAGCTAAGATATTTCTGAGTTCATGAAAGAGACGTCTTTAATCTGTGATTACCAACATTTGGCTGCAGACTGTCAGCCGGGTTTCCTCAGACTCATTAGTGAGGCCCAGCAATGGCAGTGACTGCCATCATACAGCACAATGGGAAAGGCTTTTAAGCCCTAATTTATATTTCACATAAGTGTCTCTCTTTCCTGTGCTTGCTGCTAATGGACCGCCATTATGTGACTGGAAATGTCAATTTATTCTGTTTGGAGGAGCTGGGCTGTCTCCTTATCAGTGCCTCAGGCCTGACTAGCACTTTGCTGAAATTCCCCTAGAGACAGCAGGATAGTTTTATTTTCACTAGGAGATAGGATTTTCCTGAGAACCAGCATAACAAAATAAGTGCTCTTGTGTACACTTATTATCTGAAGCTAGCCACCTGGGAAACATTAACAAGGCTGCATTTGCAATCGTCTTTGTTTAAATAGAGCAGCATGAAAATTCACAGGAGAATTCCACAGCTCCCTGATCATCTGTAGTGCTTGTGCACGGCTCACGGAGCCCGTGTCTTCAGGCAGTTTGACTCACACAAGATGGTAAGTGAGCTCGCAGCTCGGCTTGCAGTCTGCAGGAATTCCCACACCTCTCCCAGCCAGGAGCCGGTGTCCTGCTGATGGTGACCGTGTGCTCCCCATCCCTCGGGGCTCTCTTCTGACTGAGAGCGGGGCAGGGGCGTCTGTGAAACTTCGTGACAAAGCTGCTCCGGCTGAGCGAGCGCTCGCCGGGGCCGCAGGAGGGAAGGCTCCTCTCCTGTCCGTGCCCTGGTCTGCTCTGACACAAACGCCTCCATTTGCTGCGGCAGGACCACCAAGCAGTGCTGGAGGGGTGCCATTCGCTCTTTGGATAGTTCAGCCTGTAATGGCTTGCACTGTGATTTTGCTTGGAAAAATGACTGGATTTGGGTGGATGCTAAGACTTTTGTGTCTGTAACAAGGACCCAACCCTGTTACACCAAAACGTGTGGGATGCTTTTCACTGATTTCAAAGGGACACAGCAGCTACTTTGCATTCAGCATTTATTTTTACTCAAGCCAGGTAAAAGCTCACTAACTTTTGTTTAAAAAAACCACCAGAGTCCTATCTTTGCCCCTTACTGTACCTCACCCCAGTGGTGCAGAGTAAGGTAAAATCAATAGAACTCATTCACTTACAGTTAGGACAACATGGAGATCACAGCATGGAACACTAAACAGGTACGTGTGACCTTTTGCTTTTATTTATCAGGACATCCCTGGCTCTAGTGGGGCTAGTTTATGAAAGCAGATTGACTATGTTGAGTTTTCTACAGTAGTCAGTTCCTCATAGGTTCAGGCTGTTCAAAAACTGTGAAAACACCCGTGATGTGGATTTCACATGCCTCATTTGGATGTTTCTATTTGTTTATGTTTCTTCTGTCTTTTGAATCTTTTTGTCTTGCATTTGCACATGTTAACTTCACAGTTTTGTTCAGTGGAGCTCCAATTCCGCAGATCCTCTCCAAATCATAACTCACACTGTTCAAATGAGAATGGCTTTCTAAGGCAGATCTAATCAGTGTTTCTCTTGGAAAGGAAACCAAATGAGCTTTTCTCAGGGTGGCAATTCAGTCCAATTATTTCACAGATCTTTGTTCATTTAATTCCTCTGAAGTGGAACAATCAGAAGAAACGGGGCAGAGCTACAATGCAAACAGGAAATTATGATTTCTCAATTTGAAGAAAATGAGATTTTATAACACATTCCTCCATATATTTATTTATTTATTAAGCCTTATTCTTTTGTCATGCATCCCGGCAGTGCTTTATTGCCAAGCCCAGCAGTCTTAAGAGAACTATCAGAATAATGGCAGTACCCCTCAAAACAGAGCTGTGTAGCCAAAGCCATGGGTACTGTAAATAAGCTCAACTCCATCGATTACCCATAAGGACCTATATCAGTTTAGAGCAACTGAGAACTTGCAGTTCACTGCAATGAAAGGATGCCTTTTCACTCCTTGGAAAGCATCATTACATAGAATCATAAAATGTCCTGAGATGGAAGGGACCCACAAGGATCACTGAGGTCTATCTCCTGGCCCTGCATGGGACAGCACCAGGAATACTCCGTGTGCCTGAGGGTATTGTCCAAATGCTTCTTGAACTTTGTCAGGCCTGGTGCTGTGACCACTTCCCTGGGGAGCCTGTGCCAGTGCCCAGCCATCCTCTGGGTGAAGAATCTTTTCTTAATATCCAACCTAAACCTCCCCTAACACAATTTCAGGCCATTTCCTTGGGTCCTGTCAGTGGTCACCAGAGAGAAGAGATCAGTGCCTTCCCTCTGCTTCCCCTCATGGGGAAGTTGTGGACTAAGATGAGGTCTCCACGCTGTTTCCTCTTCTTGAGGCTGAAACATATGCCTAATGACCACATATGTTATCATTAATCACCTAAGAGCTTCAGAGGGAGACTCCTAGCAATGACACTCAGCACTTCTCTTTGACAACAAAAGTTGACGAGGTGTAGAGCTTCTCCTCTGGCTATTGACCATCTCCCCCGCAGGGCCTGCCTCTCTCCGTGTTTTGCTCCGTGAGGTGTGCTGCCTCAGCTGACTGAACAACTGAGGCTTATGCTCAGATGACTAGTGACAGGAACTGGCCTCAAGATGTGGAAGGACAGCTCTGACACGATGCCTGCTTCCAGCTCAGGGCCTGACTCGGCTCAGTGAAATCATTTAAACTGAACTCCGGGTCAGTGCTCTGAGCCCGGGCCAGCAGAGAGCAGGGCAGATTTACAGAACAGGTCACAGTCCAGCTGGCTTTATCCTCTTCTCAGATCTACTTTTTGCCTCACGGATCTGACATTCTACAAAATGGTCTAGTGCTGCTGGATGAAGGAGAAGACTGCAGTGCTATCTTCCAGCAAGTGATTCGTGAACAACTGCAGCCTGTGGGAAGGACTCACGTTGGAGAAATTTGTGGACAGCTGTCTCCCATGGGAGAAACCCCACGCTGGACCAGGGGTGGATGGAAGATGGAAGGAACAGGAGAGGCAACATGTGATAAACTGATCACAGCCCCCATTCCCTGTGCTACTCATGTGGGCATCTGATGTCCAGCCTGGGTCAACCCCCAACAGCTGCAGAGGAGTTTCACTCACAAGCTGAAAATAAGCTGGAAAAGAATAAGCTGAGAAAACAAGCTATGACACAGAAGACTGTGTTTAATAACCAGGTAGCTGAGGACCAAGGTATGAAAGACTAACAAAAGGAGTTGTTTTTTCTTTCTTTTTCTTCTCCCCTTCTCTTTTCTAATTTGAGGTGCTGGAACTCCAGATTTTTCTTTTCTTATTGATTATAATTTCCAATCACAAACTATCATGGATGCTTTGCTTAATTGCAGACATCTGGGAACAAAATTAATCTTTAATTTGCATCTAAAACTGAAAAATATTTTGTTGAAATTAGACACGGTAATTCATGGTTGCGTTTTAAAGAGGTGTCTATCTCAGACCAGTAACTTTAGGCCACTGACATAAATCATCAGTAGTGCCTTGATGAACATAATAATTTTGATGGATGATATCTTGCAGCTGTCAGCTACTTAAACCTACTTGTTGATGGTTCTCAGGGGACTGGCTTAATGATTGCACAAATGAAGCAAGAACTAAACTTGGAAAGAAAATTTCATGCAAATTATGAAAATGTTGGAAAGAAGCAGTATTTGTTCCCTGAATAGGCATGTGTTAATTTCTACCTAACAAGTAAGAAAATGGAAAAGGAAAGAGGTTTTTTTTTTTTTTCCTGTCATCTTCAATTCCTAGGCAACAGGTTTTGAAATACTGTGAAGATGTATTACAACTTTAACACAAGTCTTTCCTCCACAATTTCTTGCACCAGTACCACTGAATGCAATGACAGAATGCAGTGAAAGTGATGCCATTCTGGATGTGGACATTCATTTTTGTTGATTCAGCCTGATCCCCTTACTGTCCAGATCTGGGACCTTCGGGAAGCCTCCACAGCTTTTTCCGGGGTTCCATTCACAGGCTGCCTTCACATAGCAACCAGAACATAAGGGCAAGGTCTACAACTAGACCGTGTCTAAGTAGGAAGCCAGGACCTGCAAGGGGCGTGTATCTACGTGTAACACCTGGGAGGTGCAACGAGTGCTTGAGCCTTTGGAGGGACAACAGCAACCTGGCACTTGCTGCACACCTGATGGTTAGCTCCGGTACCAGTGCTTCCAAAATGCTGCCTGGAGTACTCCTGAGGGGGCAGTCCAGCAGGAAAGGACACGATGCTCTTCAAATGCTTTCTGCCTTCTGCCTTTCTGCCTAAAGTTTCTATTCTGATCCTCAAAAACCCTGTTACTCTGAAGTCTGGTGTGATAGCTATAGTTAAACGTCGAGTTTCTGATGCAGTTTTAAGAGTTTTAGCCACGGCCTTGTCTCCCCAGTCTCTGTTGTGTGATGTGGTTCATCTTTCTTACGTAAAACAACCCGAGCACTTAGAATGCATTTCTAATGTCCCGTTGTGTTCAATCTAGCTCAATTGACATGCAGCAAAGTGCAGCAGCCTTTCAGTTAGGAATGACATGGCTTCTGCTGACATTTCCCAGCTGAAGAGTCATTTTATGAATCATACACACTCTTTGTTTCCAGCTCCTCTGAACCCTGGGAAAAGCAGAATCAGAACTGAACAGGTGGAGGTCGGGGGAGTGTGAAAGCCTTGAGGGAGCTTCAGCACAGAAAAATTAGGGTCAGCACCCTCAAGGAGGTCGGGGAGCGAGGGCCAGAGCGCTGAAGAAGAAACCTATTCATCGGTACCCCGCGGAGAAGCGCCTCTCATGACGGAGAGGGTGTCGGCCCCAGCAGCAGCGCCGGGAGCGGCTCTGGGGTACCATCCCCTCGCGGTTCCCCTCGGGCAGGACGCGCAGGGACGGCGGGGCAGGGGCCCGGGAAATCCACTCCCCGACGGCTGCCGAGGGGGACGCGCTTCCAGCTGGCAGCGGCACGTCCCCCCCGCCTTCCTGAGCATCCCCGCTGCCTCCGGCCCCTCCGCCGGCGGCAGATGAAGGCGCCGGGGCGGTGCGTGCGAGGGGAGGGCGGCGGGGAGCCGGCTCTGCCTGCCGGCCCCGCGCTCTC
>VZRO01000700.1:1616899-1710967 GCA_013397915.1 Daphoenositta chrysoptera
CCACCGACCCACCGACCCACCGACGGACGGAGCGGCAGAGTTCGGATGCTGCGGGGGAACGCGTGGGCAGGTGAGTCTGAAGCAGGAGGCAGTAAGCCTCCCTCCCTTTCTGTCATGCCCGTGAGAGTGGCATCACGTCCTGCATCAGACTTCAATTCCAAGCCTTAGCTCAAAAGCTTGAAATGGAAACGTAAACTTTGTTTATTTATTTAATTTTAAAGAAAAGTGTTAATTTGATTAATTGATGCAGAGATGTGTGTACTTGCAATTACACTGGATGCAGGGCACAAATCTGAACAGAGGTGGGACTGAGGGGGCTTATTTCACTCCTGTTGACTGAGGCTTAATTTTACCAGCTTGATCCCTGTGTCTCTTAACTTCTCCGCTGTCTGGTGCCTGTGGTGTAAGCATGAGGCTGCCAAACCCTATATAAAGAAAATGCTAGCAAATACTACAAGCAGTGAGAGGGCATAATTTTCCAGTGATTCCTGGTGCTTCCAGTAAATTGACCTTGGTTCTAGCAATATGGCATCTTTTGCAAAACTCCTATAGTGTAATCCAGGCCATAGTCTTCCTAAGAATGCGCGAGATACAACAATAACTATAATCAGTGTCTTTCTCTAATGCAAGGTCCCCTCATTTGCCAATGAAGGAAAAAGTCAAAAGAAGACAAGGAAAAATGACCTGAACATTACTTTAGATCTCTGAAGAAATAATGTTAAATGTAAATGTTGGTACCTGTTGATCTACCTGGTTTAGCTATATTTTGTTTTCCAGATTCGTAGTTGTTGCACTCAAAACAAATAATTAGAGGATTGTTGTATTTCAAATCTGTAATATTCACTGCTACAACTGAGTAAAGTGTAGTTTCAGATGTTACAGGTTTTGAAATAGCATAACTTTGTCTTCAGTCAGCACAGCCAGTTTTTTTCCTCTGGTATTTTTTCCTCTGGTATTTTTCATGTTGTTTTCTCTGAGTATGCATGCTAAAATCCTCTGATTAGAAAAACACATGTTGCAGATGATAATGGGACTGTCAGGATGTCGAATCAGCAAGGGTAATCATGGTAAACAAGTAGTGAACGACTTGAGGGAAGAACACATCAGCTTTAAAAAATTAGACATCATCCTTCCATATCAGCATCTCTCAGCTTTGCCTTCTGTGTATCCCAGGCTCTGTCATCCAGTTTGCACCCAAGCTCAGTCATTTCGGTTCAGCACGTTGTCCTGCAGCCTTCTCCAATGTTGCCATCTCTTTTCATTAGCATCTCTTAAATCCTCTTCGGTAGGATGCCTCATTACTGCTTGTGAAACGTGACACGATTTACCTCTCGTGCTTCTCTTCCCCAGCCAAATGGGATGGCTCCGATAATTTACATAAAGTGGGCAGGGAGGGAATTTAAATGGGTAACATTCACATGGATGCACGTGCACGAATGCAAGCATACATATTTATTTTATAGGCACACATTCAGGAGTGTAAACCTGCTGTGTTCATGCTGTATTCATGCCCCTGCTATGTTCGCTTTTAAGAGTTACCTTGATATATTGGCAGAACCGGTGAATTTTAAGCAGTGGCTAAAGAAGCCTTGCACAGAGCTTATTTGCTGTATAGAAACATGGATACCTGCACCGTACTGGCAACAGAAACAACACAATGTGACTTGATTGTCCAGTCAGCTGTAATTTTTAATTTACTGTGTTTTAATTCACAATGTAAATTCAATATCCACAGCTAGTTTCTCCTGAAAAGCTTCCAATCTGAAAAAATAATTCATCCACAGAAAATGGTCTGTAGAAAACTTTAGTAAATCTTAGAAAATTGGAGTGTATTGCTAATAGTTTGTAGTTACAGAAGGGAAACTCAGTCCAAATAATTCAATTTATTTAAATGATTATTTTGGTACTATGAGGTGCCAGAGACTCAGCCATCAGATAGATCAAAGGTAATCATGTGCATTTCATTTTAAAATTATAAATTATACATACATGAGTAATGCAGTGCTTTGTGAAGTGCATGCACATCCAAAGTACCTGTGAAAGGTAGAGTATTTGACATCTTTGGTACTGAGGCTACTAGGCTATGCATATAAATTATGTGCATTCTCAGGGGACGTCAGTGCTCATAGACTGTAGAAAATGCAATAGGATGTAGCAGAGAGTAATAAATTTTGAAAAGTGTGCTTTTAAAGCAGGTCCTAGAATTTAAGAATTGTTGATTTAACCTGTAATGAATTCATGGTAATCGAGGGTAAGGTGGTACTGCTTGTTGTTTTTTCAGCTCCCTGGGCTTGATCTAATAGCCTTCATACAAAGCTGATTTCTGTAAGAATGTGCCAGAGTCCAGTCTGCAGGTGAATTTACAAACGTCCAAACCTCTGAAGAAAAGGTTGTGCCTTGTCTTCAAATCACATAGTTACTTAAAGTTCCAGTGTCCAGTCTTTGAGGTCCATTTGTTGCCAGTACTGGTGAATCATTGGAGCTGCAGCCTGTCACACGTAGCATACACAAGATACATAATGCACAGCTGAGCTACAACTATTAGCAAGTGATATAACAAGGATCATGTAGGTGGAGGTCAAACCCCAGAATAAATCCCAAAGGCTTATCAGGGTAGAACCTGAGAGGCTGTGTGAGGATTTGGAACGTGTCTTAACTAAAATGATGTAAGTGATCCTATGCAGCTTATCGCTGCTTCCATAGTAATAAATAAAATGCTGAAAGCTTCAAGAACAGTATTTTAACAACTACACAAACACATAGGATCCATTATAAAATCGCTTGTAAAGTCATCTTTTATTTTGTGATGGTGATACATACTTCACCTTGAGAAGCTGTTTTTTGAATTCTCACATATTTTCTTTCCGTTGTCCTTTTGCTCTAAATAAATAAGCTTTAAGAATCCTAAATGGTGGTATAAATAGCTTGATTTGTCATTATTACGTGATAAACAACTACATTTACTTCGGGTCAGATGTATTAATTTCTGGTTGGTTAACAGTTTTGAATTAAGTTATGTTGGGTTGACATATTCTGCCCCAAAAGGGAGCTGCTAGCGTAGCCCAAACATGAACTCTCAATGCTCTTGAGAGGGAGACTACAGTAATTTTAAGTTCTTTCACAGATATTTGCCAGGCTGCAGAGCTCACTTTGATGGCTTAGCTGATAGCTGTCAGCTTCCTAAATTTGTTATAATTTGTAATATTGAAGTGTGTGCCTTGCATTTTTTTTTTCCTGCTGTAAAGGTACAAAATTGTCTGAAACCCAGGCCACCAAGCTGCTCAGAGGCCTTGCCTGTGTCCAGATTGCAGTGGGTGCTGAAAACTGATACTCCTGCTGCCATACATGTTCTCAGAGCACTGAAAACCCGTGAGAAAGTTATGTGTGAATGTGTCCCATAACCTATGGGTAGCAGGCTCTGGAAAAAGGAGGAAAACTGGTTTTGGCTTGTTTAATTTGAAGCAGACTTGAAAGGTTTCTCATTTTTGAGGTGCAGCTGCTCAGCACAATGCAATTTGCTGCAAACAGGTGAATTGACCAGAGAAAGAGGGGAGTTATGGCTGTGAGCTGGGTACCTCTCCTTTTGGCCTGGAGTTAGAATCCCAGTTATTCTCAGTATCCCGGTTTAGCTTCAGCCATTTTGCATATGTAGCATCCTTCTTAGTGCCTTATTCCTGCTTACCTGCACTTCTGCATGCCTACTTTAGGAAATCCACTGGATGGCAGAGCTCCTAAAATTTAGATACTGCAGCCTTCATAGCTCTAGTTCTAGGTCTTTCATGATGTGATTCTAAACAGTTAAGTAGAACCTGATTTTCAAAATTAGGAAATACTTTCATGAATCCGAAATTTTCATATGTTACTTGAACTCATATTTGTTGTCAAACAACTAGCTGTCTTTTTAAAAATCCTTCTTTGGTACCAGACAGTGCATATAAAATAGTTGGACACAAAACCTCAGTTGCTACTGAATCCAAAAGGAAGAGGATAAAAGAGCATGAACATTTGCATTTCAAGTAAGAAGTACTATCACTAATGTATATAATTCGTTACATTTTTAGTAGGACAATACATCTGTCTCATTTAGCTGTAGTTTCAGTCTCAGTGATTTAGGCACTGAAAAGCAATATTCTTCAGTGTTGAATTATTATTTGTCTCTTTCAGGTAAGTACATTTGGTAGCAAGGAAGAAAAGAGTAGGTGAGAAAACATGTTAAAATTCTGCATGAGGCATTGGTAAAGATGTCAATCTTTCAAGAGCCAAGAGGGATTCAAATTCTATTTTGCTGGGTGACTAGACTGAGGCTCAGAGGACTATGTGTCTGTCTGTCCATCTGTTTCTCTGGTTAAATCACTTGTGAGCTAAATACCTGTTCTAAGTGCCTAATGTGGATTGTCAGCCTTTAGGTAAACAAGTTTTACCCTCAGTGTCATTAGTATTTTTAAATATTCAGAGCAGAGAGTGTAGTTCCCAGGTGGGAGATACTTTTTTATAAAAGGCAGATGCCAGTGTGGGGTGGGTGCAGTGCCCAGGGGCTGACAGGGGCTGTGGGGCCCTTTGTGAGCAGCAGCCAGGGCTGCCTGTGCTGGGCAGGCTCCAGCCAGATCCAACTCATCCCCTGCGGCCAAGGTGGTGGCACTTTAGGGAAAAAACATTTAAGAAAAAGTAGGATGCCACAAAGGCAGTGTGTTGGGACTGAGGGGAAAAAAAGTGAAAAAACCACCTCTGCAGAAACCAAGGTCAGAGAAGGAGCAGAGGTGGTGTTCTGGGCACTGGAGCAGGATTGCCCAGCAGCCCTTGGAGGGGACCATGATGGAGCAGACATCCCCTGTGGGGATGGTGGAGCCAGGTATTTCCTGAAGCAGACTGCAGCCAGTGAAGAGGAGCCTGTGCAGGAGCAGGTTATCCTGACAAGAACTGTGTCCCTGGAGGACCCACACTGGAGCAGGTTTATCCTGCAGGACTGCAGCCTCTGGAGTTGTACCCACACTGGAGCAGCTTGTGAAGGACTGCAGCCTGCAGTAAGGGCCCACACTGGATCCAGGGCACAGTGTGAGGAGGAAGGAGTGGCAGGGAGGAAGCATTTTGGACTGACTGCAGCCTCCCATTCCCCACCCCTTGTGCTGCTGGGGAGGGTAGAGGAGGTGGAGGAGTTGGGAATGTAGGGGTGAAGTTAAATCTGGGGAAAAATGAGTGGTAGAGTGTTTTGTCTTTGTTATTCACCATCCAACTCTATTTTAATTTGCAATAAATTGATTTTTCCCCAAATTTGAGCCCTTTTTGCCCATGATGACATTGGTCACCAATGTAATTTTTTTTCCTGTTTTTTTTTTTTTCTTGACTCATGAGTGTTCTCATCTTACTTTGTCCGGCTGGGCTGCTGAGGAGGGGAAGTGTGACAGCAGCTGGGTGGGCATCTGGCAGCCAGCCAAGGCCAACCCACCATTCTACCCAAACAACTGTGGCTTTAAATATGAAGCTGAGCTCTACTCACTTCTTAAACCTGCCTTGTGAGAACCAGCGTTTCGTGGCAGTTTTGGGGTTGCAGGTCCCAGATGGTCAGAGCCGTCTCTCCATGGCCCTGCAGAAGGTGTTTGCTGAGCCTCACGACTCTCCAGGACTTTCCTGCTGGCTGACTCCTCTTAAGCTGCTCCATAGTCAGTTACTCACCATATTTTGGATCCAATGTTGAAAGGCTGATCTCCTCCCTAGACTATTAAACACATTTTTCATTAGGATTCTTGGAGGCCTGGAAGAAACAAATATTTCTCCTTTATCAGATAGCCAGTAATTTGTCAGAATTTTATGGGCTTTATGCAGTACCAAACCATGTTGCTTCAGGAGGTCTCAGCACCTGCACTGTACCCAAATTACTGCACTGTACTCAAATTACTGCACTGTTTATTTCTATCAGTCCTGTGTTCAGTCTCTCTCTACCACAGCTGGACACACATAACACACTTTCATCCACTCTTCCTACCTCCTTACAAAAATGTATCAATGTTATTATTTTATTCCTTAACAGCAGAGTTGTATTTCTGTGAAATTTTTCCCCCTCTTTCTTCCACTATAGTGCAGAATAAGAGTTCAGATCACACTGTGTATTGAATGTGAATTTTACAGCTGAAATTATTGCAAGGGATCTGAAATTAGCTGAAATTTTACCTACATATTTTATTCTATAACTTCTTAGTCTTCACCTATCTAGGGTGAGCAAGCCCCATTTTTCTTTCTCTCCCTTTTCTATGTCTTCAATCATTCTTGCCTTGCTGTTATTCTTGCTTTATCTTTCTGTTTAAGAGAAGGACTCAGAGTGTTCCAGATAAGTCTGCACTGTTGTTTCGTGGAGCAGTTTTAGTGTTTTTTGTGTCACATTCCGTGTATACACTGTCAGTTGTGTCAGCAAGCCTGCCCTGCAGTGAGCACGCTGTTTCACTGAGCTGTCCTTAGTCATAAGTTCATTAAATGGTTTGGGTTGGAAGGGACCATAAGGGCCATGTAGTTCCAGCTCCCCTTCCACTAGACCAGGTTGCTCAAAGCCTCATCCAGCCTGGCCTTGAACACTTGCAGGGATGTGGCATCCACGGCTTCTCTGGCAACATGGTCCAGTGTTTCAACACCATCACAGTCAAGAATTTCTTCCTATTATTTAATCCAAATCTACCCTTTTGGGTTCCTTTTCTGAGAGCGTATGGTTCATTTGGAAGCATGTAGGGCAGTAGTTTACATGCTTTTCACCTGTATTCATGGATTTCCATTTGCCTGTGTTGCACATCACTTGCCATCAGATTGAGAAGTTGCTGTAGTTGATGTGGGCCACCCTGAGGTTCCCTGCACTCCTTTTGTTTCTCTTACCTATAGAATTTTTTGCCATCCTGAGATCTTATTGTATCACCACTCCTTCTTTTCATCATCATTATTAACAACAGGTTTCCCTACAGAGTCCTGAGGAATACTGTTATTAAACTTTTGCAGTGGTGAAGGTGACTATTTAATCCTGTTCTTGCTTTCTGCCTTCTCGTTTTTTTCATCCAAAATAGTGTTTGGCTTCATATCCTATCAGTTGTTTTTTCTTCTTTAGTGGCATAGCTTTTGGAAGTCTAAATAAGGTTTCCTGTATTCAGTGGTCCACTGGCACACTCAAGCCTTTCAGGAGATTCAGAATATCTAATTCCAGTATCTCTTAAAAGTGTTTAATTCCAGAATAGTAATATCCAATTTCAGCCATTTCAGTTTTAAGTTTAAAGAAATACTGTACTTAATGTTTTTTAACCAAACTCCTGGGAACTGATGCACAAACGCATCTGGAAGTCCAAATGCCACACCTACAGCATTTGAAACATAGAAAGGCACTGTTCACTGATCTCCAGTTTCAGAAGCAACGTATCTTCTCAGTGAGGGAATACATGGTGTTGGTAGCAAGTTATATACATCATCCCAAGACTTCAGAAGGGTTTTATTAGCTCATGCTTTTCTTAACAGAGTTACTTTGTTGGAGATTATAAACCAGGTGACCCTTGTTTATAAGAACTGCTGTAGGTAGACGTCAATCTGATTTTGAATCACCAGAACTGATAAGTGTAACTGTTAAGTGTCAGAACTAGTCCAGAACTTAACTCAGTACTAAATTTGTGCTGAAATTACATCTTTAGAAAAAAAGTTTAATGCTTTGTTATTTATCTTATGAGTAATTCTTCCCACCATCACGCTTTTAAAACTCTGAGTTATGTTTTTAGCATAAATTATCTGCATTTTAAAAGTTAATTCTTCTGAGTGAACATTTCAATCTGAGAGTGGGTTTAAAGAATTCAATTTTTTTGTATCAATGTGTAATAAAAATGCCTATTTTTTTCCCCAATAAAACCTCAGCTAATCAGCATGAATAAGGCTCAGTTTAAGGTGAGACACAGGCATTAACTGCTTTACACCAAGGCAAAATTAGTAATGGCAAATACGAATGAAAATTTTGGGTATTAAGTAAAGCCTAAGGCTGTTTCTAGAGTAATTTCATTATTTCTGGATTAAAAAAAAATTAAAATATATTAAATAATTTTAGAAGTTGTACATGATTTTCTTTAGTTGTCTGGGAATTGAGTGGAGGGTAAGTCAGGTATCTGGTTTTTAAGAAAGTGGGTGCATGACATGGTAATCATGGATAGTGACCTTTGCTCCAGGAGTAATTCAGGTCACAGAGTTAGTTTCTGAAAGATCTGTATTTCATTTGCTGTTAAAGGTGAATCTTGTGTGGTCAGTGAGACAGAGGATTACAGGTGAAAAATGGACAGTACTTAGTCAGAGGGAGCTGATTGATCCTGAGAGAATTTCATTCTAGTCATATTTCAAACAAATAGGGTTCCTGAATGGAATTTCAAAACTTATATTTTTCCTTTTTAAAAATTCAAAGCTTTCACTGAAAGTCTTTCAGTCCCACATTTGTAAGACACTTGTCTTGAGTCTCAAAACTCCTTTTGCAAGTGGTAGATGTGATAGGAATGTGGAAAGGCATTGAAGGTCAAATCTGGAAAGGAATTCAGATAAATTTCCTAAAATTTGTAGGAGATGAGCTGCTAAATATCTTAAAGAGACTGTTTTGAAGCAGGATAATAAAACCCCCTAGTGTTTGTTTAGTGCAGAGTTTTAATAATACAGAGCTATAGCATGGCCTATAATAAGCTGAGGAATGAATGTCATTAATTATCTGCTTGGTTAATATGGATTTTTGGAATAAAAAGCTTAATCATAAAATAGATAAAATTATGACAAAGGAATTAAGGTAAAGTGGAATAGGTTGTCCTAGCACATGTATTACCTGGCTTTGTTTGGTTGACTTTCTAAATAACCTTCTTTTAATGAGATTTTAAGTGCAATTGCACTATGGATAATAGGTATGACAGTGCAGGTATCCATAAAGCCCAGAGACTAAAAGAATATAGTATCATGTAACCCTTTCCTTTGGTCAAGATGAATCTTTGTTAGATTTTTACTAATGCTAGACATTTACTTACTCTTTACTGCAAATAAATCAAGAAACATGTGTCATATGTGTATGTAAATATCACTGACTGTTCTTCAAATGGTTGAAATTGCTTTTTGCTGTTCCACTGCTTTAATAACGAACTCTTTCTAAGTACTGAGCACATTCCTTTTGCAGCCTTCATAATTTTTTTTCCCATTTCAGCTGTCATTTAGATGTTGATGTTGATATGTAAAGCAAAATGGCAAAAATCAACACCCAGCACTCCTACCCTGGTATGCACAGCCTGTCTGTCAGAACTACTGATGAAGATATTGAAAGGATTGAAAATGGCTATATCAGGTAACATTTTCCTTTCATCACAGTCAAGAGGACAGATTGCTGCATAATTTGTGGAACTCCTGTATCTCCAGGAATGGGAGCTAGAATTATGGGACTATTGTGCCATGAGATTGTTGACTCAGTGCATATTAATATATATTAACTGACTTAACCACATATATCCCAAGTCCAGAAGAGACAGACACAGGAGGTTGTCATGGCTTGCAGTTTTGGAACCAGGACCTGTATCACCTCAGAAATAAAGCCCATTTTCACATCAGTGGGAATTACACTAACTCATTAAAGAGAAACGTCTTTCTCAAGTCACCACACAGGCAGCAGGGTCTGTGCTTCCAACAGAGTATGTAGGATTTGGTGAAAAAAAAGATCCTTCCAGCACCATGCAGTGAAAAGCCTTGGGAAGTTTTTTTTAAAGTAGCCTCTGCAAATTGCCTAGTTCCTGTGATAGGGAAAATTTGTCGTGTACAAAGAATATCAGCATTTTTGTACTGGATTTTCAGAGTCTCTCACTGTAGAGAGGAAATGTAATAGTTTCTTTACATTTACTTTTCTCTAGTTTTGATAGTTTTAAAGTGGCTGTTTGAAATGTGCCAGTGAGCTTGCACTTACCTTTTGCACAGTACCAGTCATTCCTCTAGACTGGGCAAAGCCTGCTGGGCCTGCAGAAGGATGTCTGATGATCCACAGCGTCTGTAAAGGCTGGAAAAAGTTTTCTGCTTTTGGCTTTTTATGGCCAACCACCTCCTCTACGTGGACCTTGTCAGACTGTCTCTTGCTGTTCAAATGAACACCCAGACTGGAGCACCCAGAGTGCTGATGGGCTGATAGGACTCCCTGCATTATGGTGATTTTTGGATTGCATGTCCCCAGCAGCTACTGTGGATGCTCTGTTTGAATTGGTCCTTTTTTCTTCTTGCTTTGCTTGCATGATACCTTCTGTCACATAGGTGTACCTGCAGCAGTGAAAATGGAGCTGATTTGTTCTGCTTGCTTGATGTAGTTACACTGCCCCATGGTCTCCTTAGGGAGATTTACAAGAGCCCTGTCCCTTTCTCTTCATTAATGGAGATGTCTTAGAAAAAGTGAAAACACAGATCGAAATGAGCCTCTTCCTCTCCTTTTTTAAATGTCCTATTTGTAGCAGATGTCAGTGATTGGCAGCTCACAGAATGGAATTACTGGCAGGGATGTGAGAGTGGGGTTATCAAGGTTTAAATGTAGAATTAAATCCCTGCAGTCATCTGCAATTTCAGAGGCAATGACTTTGACAGATAGAGGGACCGAAATATGAATTGTACTTTATCATCATAGTGATGGTCTTGAAGAGGCATTTATTTAACAGAAAGTTTGATATAATCCTGCATTAATTGCAGGAGTTCATAGATGAATAAAAAAGCTGTCTTGCTCTGTAAAAGATTTTTGGATTGTTGAAATGATTGCTAGTAAGTATATACAATATCTTTGTAATACCATTCCAAATTTTTTTTTTTTTTTAAAATTCAGATTTGGTTTAGAAATTGTCTGTACCAAAGGGTAGAAACCATCCAGAATTTTAGCTCTTCTCCATCTTGTATCAAAATATGCAACTATAGACTTTGGGAAAAAAGCACCAGGTTTTCTAGAGTAACAGCATTTCTTCTTTGCCTTTACCTTCCTCCAGCTCCTGTTTGCTATAGTTAAACAAAGCAATGAAACACATTACTTAGTTCTTATTAAAGTCAGTGGGTGTTAAATTTATGCTTAATGCTAAGGATGTGCTTAAGCACTTTTCTGGTGTGAAATGAGGTGTTACCAAGAAAAAGCATTCACTGCAACAGTTAAGAGGAAACTGCTACTGATCTTTAAAATGCTGTGCTCATTTATGCTGCAGTAATTCATGTGCCCATATTCTTACTATGTAGTGTGTTATAAAGTTGGTTCATTTTGTTAAAACAAAAATAAAAAAAACCCAAAATAACAAATGAATCTCCATTTTTAAAACCCAGCCTCTGTGTAGAAGCAGCTCAAGTAGGAGAGGCAGCGCATTAGCTTACAGACACAGGTTAGGTATCTAAAAGTTGGAAGTAGGGTTCAGCTGTGGCCTGTAGACATCTGGATTTCAGTGTGTTTATGTGAGTAGGTGCCTACGTGCCTGCTGTCCTGAGTGGAGATGTAGTCAGTACTGATGGTCAGCAGCAGCCAGGGAACTGCTCAGCTTACCCTGAAATTCAGTAACTCTTCGTGCTCCTTTGGCTCTCATGATTATGAGAAGTATTAAGTTGCCTAAAATAAGCATCTAATGCTATTTGAGATATCATAGAGTATTTGAAGTGTTCAGCTGGTGCTAGTGGGTGTGAGGAGAGACCTGCGTGCTCTGGAGAGGTCCAATGAAGTATTCTGAGGTGTTCCAAATGGTACCAGACTCCTATTCTGAAGCAGCTGAATCAAGCCCTGGGATGGCCATTGGCTGTAATGGGAACTTAGATACTGATTAGGCACTGCCATTAACAATACTAGAATTTATTGCTAAGATCACACAGAATGTATATTATTTTGTAAACAGGAATAAAAGTTCCTAAAAACCAGCCATGGTAGTGCAGTCTAAAACACTAACTAGCCCAGTATCCTTTCTCCAGCAGTTCTGTAGGGCAATTTCTCCAGGAAATATTAAAAAATGTGGACAAACTCTACTGTTCTCCCAGCATCCAGCCTCAAGAGAGGTCTTGGCTGAATGTGGGCTCTGTGTGTCTGGTAATCTGTGATGAATGTCTGTTCCATGAGTTTGTTCATTGTCCCTTAGAAGGGTGTTAATTTTGGCAACCACAAAATTCTCAGCACTGGCAACATAAACTAGGCTATAAAAGTGTTTCAATACTAAATGGTATCTATTGGTGTTTTGTTACTGGAAGAATAACAGCTAACAAGCTGAGAATCGTGGGACCGTCAGGGTCTATTTTAGCATTGTACTTCGGGTAGAAATAATAGTTTTACTTCTTTGTTTGTTAGTTTCTGAGCTGTGAGTGCACATAAAATTGAGCTGCTACTTATCCTCCTGTGGACATTCAAAAGGCTGTTGCAAGTTCTTATTAAGATACTGCAAGTATCATCTTAGTGTTTTCCTGGCAATACACATTAACAGACTCATGTGAGAGTTCTTGTTTGCATTACAGAGGGAGGGAAAAGCGATCCTGAATGGACGTAGCAAAGTCTTGTAAAAGTGAGTACTAAAAACTGAAAAACACAGTGAAAACTGAGAAGAACTATAAAAATAATCTGGAGTGAACCCTCATAAAGTCCAGGTTCCAGTGAAGTCAATTTCAAAATTCCATTCCTGGAAGATGAGATTAAAATTTCATCTATTTTTCTCAAATGCTCCCTTTTTAAGTGCTAATAAGAAGTCTTTAGCTTCTGAGCTTGCTGGAATGTGTGGCAGAGCCTCCACTGACTTCAATTCATGTTGGATGGCTCCAGAAGAATAGGAACACAGGCTCAGCAATATGGTTACCAAAGACATGCTGTATTTCTAGGAGAGGACAATTTGCTGGACTGTTTCCTGATGCAGAGGTAGAGAGAACCAGATGGGGGGAAGTCTGGTGAAGGCTGCATGGGATTCTTAAAAAAAACAACCTGTTTTTGCAGAACCCATTCACTGTATGAGGATGCGTCTTCAGAACTGCAGGGAGTCATTTCTGTGGAGGGAGGACGTGTACCTGAATCTCAGGCGAGCTCCTTCACCGGCAGGGGAGCAATGGCAAGGTAACATACTAACTAATATAATCTCCAGTGTTACATTTAATTTGCTGAAAGAGACTGGTCACAATTTGGACGCAAAGAAATAAGAGCTGTCGCTTTCCAAAGAAAATGGATGGAGTCCAGCTGAAGAAAGGCTATAAGAAGTAACAGAAGTTGCATTTGACCTTGATTCATCACTTACTTATGGCTAATAAAAATCTTAGAATCTGAGAGAGGCTAAATAAGCCCAAACAATTTATCAAATATAAAAATAAAAAAGATTTTTACATTATTGCATCTGAAAATACATTGAATGCTGGGGAAATGCATGAAGTGAGGCCAGACTGTAAAATAAATGGGTAAGTGTTTGATTCAGGCATACAGCTGATGCAATGTGTGTCTCCTATCAAATAAAACATAATGATTGTTTCCTTTTGGTAGATGGCTCTGGCAAGGGAGGAGAAAATGGATCTTGTGTTTTGAGTGCAAGAATTTTTCCCAGTTTTTAGAATCCAGTTATGTTTATAATGGATTTGGAGCCTTAGCAAGCAAAATTGAAGGCAACCATTGTCTTAAATTGTTTATATTACTGGGACTTAAACCTGAAGTGGAGCTTCAAAACCTTACTGTGCCTGCTTTTCATCTGAGACTGCAGGGCTCTGCCTTCAGATACCATTGTTGCACACAACACAGACCACAGGCGGTTTAAGCGTAGGGTATTTCAAAGAGCAAAGAAAAAAAATATTTTCAAACTAGGGTCATTTAAAGAGTATTGTTTACACTTCAGCCTTTTGGATAGTGGAGAATAAAATTGTATTTCTCTGTTTGGTTGTCAGATAATGACACTGCCAGGTGTAGATTACAAAGTCTGCAAAAAGTTGAGTTTAGATGAAAAAAGATTATAGGTGTGTGTTTTGTGTAAAAATAAAGCACGTGAATATATAAATTCATACTGAGAACTTGCTTTTAAATCTTTGTTTATAGTTTCCTTTACCCTTTTTCAGGATAGTGTGAATTGCATGTGTGTATAGCAACAGTTATGTGTGCTCTGAATATACAAGGATGTTTGTGATGTAAACACGAATGCCTAGCAATTTAAATATTACGGTAATGTAACATGACTTGAAAGGAAATTCTCAGGGATCTAAGACAACTGTATCTGATGGACTTCGCTGAATATCTCACTTTGAGATGTAAAGGCCCCCACTCAGCAAGAATACTCTGTTGCTCCTGGGGAATAGGAACTGATGTGTGAGATATTTTCCTGACCCACTGCAGAAGGTGATCTATGAAATTGTGGCAAGTGACTGGGTTCACACAGTTACTCTATCAAGTTGAATTTCATAACAGGTGGAGATGTGGAGAAGAATCCTCCTGGGCTGGTGTTTGTGGGGATGTTTTGAGCCATGTTCCTGTCTGGTTCAGTCGATTTTGTATGTGTGTTCCATGCAGGCTGTCACGATTTGTCTTATCTGTAAGGTCATGGGCCACAAGACACTTGCACCATGAAGACCAAAGGCCCGATTCTTTCCTAGAACGTATCAGAGGCCCGGAGCTCGTAGAGGTGTCCACCAGGCAAAGCAACATCCGCTCCTTTCTGGGGGCCCGTGAGCGGCCTGGGGAAGCAAACAGGTAAGGAGACGTGCTTGTGCTTTAAGTGAAGATGACTGAGGTTAGGGTGTTCTCTTGATAATTAGGATGTAAGTTGTATTTTAAGACGAGGGTAAGGAGCTTAGTGTGGAAGATGAACAGATCTAATGCTGCCCAGGAATCTTCACATAACTAAAGTGTTGCACTTTCAGCAGTTGCAACTTTCTCTTTCCTCCTCAAACACAATGCAACCAAGATGTTGAAGTAAAGGATTTTGATCATACTGAAGTCAGGCAGAATGATTTCTCAGAACTGGAATTTTATCATATGCAACTTGATGTTGCTAAACTGCTCTCTACTGAGTAGAATGCAATTTCTATTTCAAGAATCTAGGATGTTTCTACTTTTGGCTTGTCACGATCTTAATGTGCATTATCTGCAAGTGTAAGGAAACTCAAAGAAGCAGTTGTGCAAAATGTGTCATTGCTTTGTTATACCTACTCAGAAGTCCAACTGATAACATTACAGAAAGTTTCTGATGTAGAAATGATAAAATCATTTGGATGCTGATTTCACTTACTAGCACATACACAGTCTTTGGTATAGAAGGCAGGTTCAGTCTTAATTTTTTTCCAATAAAATTAAAGAGAAACCTTTATGTGTTTACAGTTATTTGACTTGATGAATGATTATTACTTTATAAATGTATGATACAGTGTTTTAAATTTAACTCCTGCTAAAATGGGAAAATGAAGTCCCAAGACAAAGGCTGACTTTCTGTTTGGCATTATGCCTTGAAACAGAGATTTCCATATATTTTTTCATAATTAAAGATTGGTAGGTAAGCAAGTAATTGGTTTCAAAAATCTCAGCAAGTAATTCAGATTAAAGCAAAAACCTTTGACGGTCTGTGCATTGTACAGGTTACTTTGGTTTGCTGGGGTCCAGCACAGCCTTATTATCATCACTTGATCTACTCTTTAGAAATTCAGCTCAAGAGCACATTTTATCGAATTAGCCAGACTATTGCCTGATTTCTCAGGTGTCTGGATCAGTAGCAACTGTGGATGGGAAGTAATTAGAGAGGACAATATTGATCCTGGGCCAACAAACCTCTGCATAAGGCTATTCAAAGTGAATTTGAGAGCACCCATCCTTGCCTTCTCAGTTCTATGCTGTTGCTGGTTGACAGTAACTCCCAGTTGTTGTATCATGAAGGCTTAGTTCTCCAGCAATGGTAGGCATGCTCATTACTTATCCACAAGCCTTGACACTGCATCTGTGAAGAAGACTTGAAAGGATTGGAGAAAGTCTAAAATAGTAGCCCAATGAGTAGAGGGCTAAAAATAGTGAGGTGCATCTTGCCATGCACTAATACTCCTAAGAACAGGCTTCAGACATCAGATGTGGTCACAAATGTGTATGCCAGGCACATGGCAAAAAGGAGCTGGTGCCTTGAAGCAGTTATGCAAAGGGGCTTATCACGGCAGTCAAAATTGACCTTGCTAATCTTATCAGTGCGTATGTGAGAAGCTCGTGGGTCGGTCTGTCGTGTCGGTAAACACGTGCGTGAAATACCAGCAGTCTTTACACTCCTTAATGTGTTTTATTTAACTTGCTTGCAGTCACTGGCCCCTGGCCAGGTTCAATGTCAACTTTAGCAACAACACCAACGAAGAGTAAGTACTGTTAACTTCCAAAGACCTTTCTACTACCAGCACCTTCTCTTTTTCCCTATCCAGCCTAGTAACATTTGTAGTATAAACTCCTTAGTTCTTCCTAAGCCTTTCCTAAGTATATAGCTTTATTATAGAGAAAGGTCTTGTTTTCTTAGCATGAAAAGCATCCTTTGTCCTCCCTGTGAACTTCTTTTTGTCTGAAGTTGCCCTTTCCTCTCAAGGAGTCAATTTGACTAAGCATTTAGTCCCTACCTTCTGTAGTTCAGCTGGCTGATTTTACTGCATTACCAATTGATGCATTAATTTTTCAGTTTTAGAATGAGATTTATGTATTAATTTTCTAATAATGGTTTTCCTCTTTTAACACATTGGTCCCTTTTTGCAAATCAAGTGTCCCAAAAATTTCAGGTTGTCAAATGAGAAGTGGATACTGATGAGGGCACCAAAACCCACTTATGTGTGCATCTTTATGAAATGTGTGTTTCAGTTCAGCAGGTACTGTTGTTTTAGAGAAAGTGACAGGCACCAGAATAAAGCTGGTATTGCCAGAGAAGGTCTAACAGAAGCTGTCCTTTTGAGTCTACCTTATATAATTTACAAGCTATTTCACAGTGCTACACCAAATAGAAATTTATTGAACAATGTGAAGAGCTCCTGTAATTTAAAATCACCCAACGCCAGTGTTTGTTTGTCTTAGACCACAGCTATCTGAAGACATATCTGCTCTTTAGTATCCAGCAGCAGATCTGTTCTCATGAGTAATGATAGTAAATTTTTTCATTGCTTTCCAGATGAAAACAAAAAAAATTAAAAATAATCAGTACATCTTCTGATTGTATTAGAAATGCTTCTAGAAAATTCTTGGATTTTTTTTTCTCCAAATAATTCTATTATAGGCAAGTTTAAACTGTACATTTTAAATGATGCTACAACACCTTTGTGCACATAGCTGAACAAGAGATCTTCCTGCTCCTAAAGCAACTTTTTGGTTTGGTTTGCATAACTTTTATTCAAAAGGAAAATCTGTGTGCAGTGAACAGTGACAGAAATGTGCAGATTTTTATTTAGACTGGTGTAAAAGAAATGCTATAAGCTTGGAGCTGAGCCTGCTAGACAGAGCCCAAAGGACTGATTAGGACAGGAATACTTCTGCCTTACTCTGTTTCTGACATTGATGCATGTACCTTTGGCAAAACTTGCATCCTTTCAATGTTGCATTATTTTTAAATGAAGACAAGACCTGTCTGTCTACCTGCCCAACAGTCTGAAACATACTTGATTTGCAAAGTACTTGACAGAAGAGAAATGCAAATATTTGACTCATTCAAAGACTATGACAGTGTTTTTATAAGGGCTGATGAAGTAGTTTTCTAAGTCTAAAGCTGCACACAGCTTAGAAATACAGCATGGATGCTCTATGGAAACACAGCATGGATGCTGCTGTGTTGGGGGCAAAGAGGACAGATGCAAACTGTTTTATTAGTTACTGGATTCCAGTTTACTCAGTGTCATTGGGAAAGAAGAAGAAATGTGGACTTTTCATTATGTTAAAGACCTAAGTGTGCCAGAGCTTGGGGAACTGTACATGAGGCTTGGGGAACTTTGATTATGGCCATCCATTTCCTCTGAGTGACTTCCACTGCCAGACTGCAAGTAGATGGGAGTGTGATAAGTTGGGAGTTACCACAACAGAAAGATGAACAGAGGCAACATAAATGGAATAAACTCACTTACGAAAGATACCTGTAGTTGACAGATGAGTTTGTAGGAGATCTCAGGCCAGAGAAAAATAAGTATCAGCGTTAGATGTTGTGTGAAATAAAGTTTTTCCACTTTTAAAAAAATAAAACATAAACATAGGAGGGAGTTGGAATTGTCAAAATATTCCCTCCAAAGTTCACCACCACTGAGACTTTTTGATTGATTCTCAATCTCAGCCTACTTTTCCCTGCATAACAAATCCACAAATGTACAGTGGCCCTACCCTTTGAAAATAATGTTTACTCATAACTCTTCCTTTCTGGTGAGAATGCCAGGCATTTGAAGTATTGAGGAGCTACGTTAATGCTAACAACAGCAACTGTGCACTTGCCTTTAGATCAGACACCATGCATAATAATCTGCAGTCCTGACAGAAGTTTTTTAAACAGGAAGGAATTTTGGGGGCAGATTGGAAAATGAAGTGGTAAAGTTCTGGACAGTCAGTGACAGAGAAATAAATTCTTGAGCAGCAGTTCCCACTGCTGTGTAGGAATCAGCCTTAGTAAATGAAAAACTCTTTCTTTTATTTGAAATGCATGTAGAAATAGAAGATCAGTCAAGCCAAAGGTTCTTTTCTCCTCCAGTTTTACTCCCTTGCACTATGTAATTTTGAAGGTTTCAGTGGTGTTGGTCAGCTTGGTCAGTATTTCCCTGGATGTGGCAGAATGGAGGATCTCAGCATTTTTTAGCAAATGAGTCTTGGTTTTTCGAAACTACACTGTGGTGATGCATCACTGTGGAAATGTCTAAGGGTAAGACTGCAACAGGTGCTCATTGCTGATGGGTGAAAGCTGCTACTATCTTAAAATTGGTGGCTGTCATCTCCTTTGGAGTCCTTCTTTCGCCCTGTAACAAGCACATTCCTAGATGTGACTGCCATTCACAGCACAGACCTTTCTGGCCTGAGCAATATGAGCAAGTGTGCATGGAAAGCTCAAGTCCTGTAAGCAGCATTATTACATGTTCTGTCCTTGCTGGGGGATGTTGCTGTCACTAAACTCATTTGTTCTTTCTTGACACCAGTGCAAAGGGAGACTCAGACCCAGTCTTGGCAGTTCAGAGAACACAAAGCTCCCATGGGAGCAGGAATCCATGGCATTCATTCAAACCAGACATTGTGTGTGGGGAGTTTTGTTATCCACATACAATGGAGTGTGAGAAACACTCTTAGGGTTTTCTGTCTAAGGGGGACGCTTTCTGCGTCGAGGACTAGACAAATTTCAAATAAAGAAGAAGGAGATCTCAGATGATGGATTTTCTGCTTGTATAAATGAGGACTCTTCATCACATCACATTACATGATTCTTGACCAAGGCGTGTAGCAAATCTAGCTTTAAGATAAAATATTGACAGAATCTTGAGAAAGACATTAACTTTCTGCAGGTTCGAAAAGTATTTGTGGGCATCTCTGCAGAAGCTAACATATTTCAAGACTCTTCTGTTCAGATGAACCTAAGAATGGGGCAAGTCAGATACAGAGGCAATTAATTAAAATTTTGCTGGTTTTATATAAGCATGAGAGGAGATTTAGCCTCATTTGGTACAATTACCATGAAAGCTTCAGACAGTCACGGTGAGGTTTTGGCTGTGCAAAGAACGCTGACAGTTTGTTAAGCCATTTCACATTCTGTCATCATTTGATAGGTTTCTTTTTAAATGCCTGGGTTCTTAAGAGTCAATCAAACTGAAAGCATTTACTTAAAATCAGCCTGGTACACTGATGTGTGAAAAGGTCGAGAAGGTGTGGGTGACTAATGCAGAGAATCAGCCAGCTGGTTACCTGATATGATAGTGTGGTGGTGTCAGGGTGAGAGGTCTCAGCCTGCAAACCCTTTTTTTGCAGTTTGATCCCTGTCCTACTCTGTCTGGAGTCTAGTCTAGTTTCCCAAACCTTCACCCTCTCCCTTAACTGCTCAGTATTGGTAATATTGCTAAGCCTTGCATTATGTTGTACAGCAAAAAGGAAGAAAAGAAAGAGGTTAAAGAGGAGAAAAAAGAGGAAAAGAAAGAGGAAAAGAAAGATGAAAAGAAAGATGACAAAAAAAAAGATGACAAAAAAGATGATAAAAAAAAGGAAGAGTAAGTATAAAGAATGAATGTTAGATTGTAACATGTCTCCTACACTACAAAACATGGTATAGTATTTAACTATAAAACTTTTACAATTGTTGTTCTGTAGACTGCAGATTCTTAGCTTGTCAAATCTTTAATACATTTTGGGAAGGTTTCAGCTGCTCAGCAAAGTTGTTGCATCTTGAAGACCTGTGTTTAGATCTTTCAGAAAAAGCTTCCTATGCCAGTAAAAGGGAATTGAGCTACCTCTGGTCACTTTGAGTTGAAGATCACTCTTTAATTATGAAAACATTTTAGGACAGCAGCCTGCTTTGCAGAGCTGCACAGACTTTTCATTGTTCCAGAATGTCCATAACGATTCAGAGCAGATGAAACAAAAATCTGGTTCATCTTATCATGTAGAAATATCTTACACGTAGAAAATTAAAGGTTTGCTAGTAAGTTTAGTTATTTCACTCACTAGTGTATTTAATTACTTAATATGGTGCAGTTCATTGCTAGTGATCACTAAAATTTGCTTCTCTTGGTTGGGGGATGGTGTATTTCTGCAACAAAATGAGGTATTTTAAATGGGTTTGAGAAATGGATCCTGTTCTTTCTTTGTTCCCCTAAAGCTGACTCAAATATGGTACAATTTAGTATTACCAACGATTAAAAGTAAGCAGATAAAAAGAGAACATATTTGAGTGGACTTCCCAGTAAAGGAGTATGTTAGAGTAATATACTGTAGGTTTATATGTATGTATATGGTGGCACCTGCTATATAGACATGGGGGCATTCCAAATGGAATCTGATTGATCTTAAGATCTTTACTTTATTAATCAAAGCTTTTCATTTTTTTTTCCAATTAGAAAGCCTTTGTTCTAAGCACTCTCTTTTGGCTTTAATTACTATGTAGTGAAAGCCTGAGCTTTACAGTAGCCAAAAGTGTTTTAAAATATTTTGTCAAAGAAAATTAATGTTTTAATGTTTACAAGGTAGTATACGCTGACATATAAAGACCATATTTCATGATCACCAGTTTTGAGGTGGTGATCAGTTTTCTAGAAGAAATGGTTTAAAACCAGTAGTGAAGATGGTAAAGTAAATACATTTGGGATTAAAGCTACTTGCTTTACTCACATGACCTGGACATTCAGCTGACAGCAATGGTAATGCCAGAAATACACAAAAATATGAAATAAATTATCATTTCATTTGAATATATTTGCATTCTTGGAGATTAGGAAATGTCACACAAATAGGTATTCAGCCGTTGCCTGGTCACACATTCCACACACTATTATACAGTCCACAGATCACACTTTCACTGTTGAAATAATTTTGCAGCTGTGGACCTCAAATCCACTAATATATACTTCATCTGATTACATACCTAATTGCCCTCTATTCAATATCAACCTTTCTCATGCTGGAGGTGGGCACTTCTGAGCATACTCTTTGCCATTAGTCATGCTGTTCTTTAAATTTTTACATTCCAGGCCTGTATGCTTCTTTTAGCATCAAGGTGAGGCCTGAGGAGCCAGGAATGTGGATGTGTGAAATTTGCCTTTACATACTAAGACATGTTTCAGCTCTAGTCACACACACTGTATGTGCATATGCACACAGAGATTCTGACTCATACAGACACGTATTTGAATACATATGTGTTTTACCTGTTCAAATGTATGCTTATGCAGTCATTTCCATAATAGAATTTGCTAAAAATCAAAAATTAGCCTGCAAAGGAAGGCTCTTTCTCTAGCAACAAAAGGTAACCTTCTAACCAGAGCAATAATAAGAAACATTTAAAAATTAACTTTTTGTTTTTTTTCATCGTGGGGCTTAAAACAGAAGGCTGTGGGTTTCAGCCTGGGAGATATGACTGTGTTTTTCTTTCCACTCTTACTTGCTTTTTCCAAAGTTGGGTCAAACAAAGAAATAGAGCTTGTCAGATGGGCTGCCTGGTATCTCATCTGCACTGCCTGCATGGATACTTTCTCTTCTCAGGCAGTTGTGAGTTCATGATGAGATAAGCAGTCTCAGAAGAGAGAGATCCAGCTGCTTGCTTGCTTACATTTCCAGTATAAATCTGCATGTTTTGCTTTTCAGGGAGAAAAAGGAGGTCTTTGTGATAGATCCTTCAAGCAATATGTACTACAACTGGCTGACTGTAATTGCAGCACCCGTGTTCTATAACTGGTGTATGCTAGTGTGCAGGTATGGATTTAAGTTAGTAACAGTTTTACATTTCAATCATTATGTTTCCTATGTAGACCACCCCCTTATCTCCCTGCAGTATCTTTTGGGTGACTTACCTGGAAGACTTACAGTTCATATGCCCCTAGGGATATATGATATGCGTACCACCGGGAATAGGTTACCAGTGTTTCTTTTTTTTTTCCTTTTTGTCTAAAAGCAGGTGGATGTAACTTGCAACGAGCATCCTCATGAGCGCTGGTGTGGCCTTTGTGTGCCACCTGCTGGTTGGCGGCTGAGCTGTGTCCTGGCCACTGCAGCCGGCTAAGCTCTGACAGGGATGAGGGCTTCCCATCACCCAGGAGAGAACAGAAGGAAGGGATGTGGGCAGTTGTGGGGCCTCTTAAATTCATATACTGCATCTTTTGGATGCTCGAAGGGCAGGAATATTTAACTCGAGTATTTCTCTTCCATGGTAGAATCAGTTTCAGTCGAAGTGATGGAGGGCTGTGGAAACGGTTTTCTTACACTGTGTAAGATGGTATGGAGAGGTGAGGATTGCTTGCCACTGAGAAACAAATCTTTTATTTGGGAATCGTCTTCATAGAGATGTTTATCCTATGAAATCTGATGCACTTTTAATTGCAGGGATATGTGTAATCCTCTGTAAGTGCACTTGTGTGGCATATATGTGTTTGAGTTTTATTCCTGTCTAGAACACCTTTGAATTCTGAAAGATCCTGGTGTCTGTTTGGACATAGCTCCACTATGAAGATGTTTGGGCATGGAGACATGCCTGTAATATTTCTGTTCCAGAAATGTGCACTAACATGCTGCTAGGACATATAATGCAAGTACTCTGCTTATGCAGTTGGCCTAATTTTTTTTTAATCTTTGTTTCTTTAGAGCCTGTTTTGATGAGCTACAAATGGACCATATTAAAATGTGGCTGTTCTTGGATTATATCTCTGATGTTATCTATGTTATTGACACACTTGTCAGATTCAGAACAGGTGAGTCTTTCTGGGATTTTACAGTGTTTTCAAATGCTGCATGTATATAAAGGATGGAAACAAAAATTCCCCTGTAGGGTCTGACCACTGTGATATCCTGTCAGAATGCAACACTGGAGGCTTTGGGAAGATGAAATGTCTGATCAGTTTGGATTTTTTTAAGGCTGGACATTCCAACACTTGCTCTTCACTTGTCAGTAACAGGCATGCCAGATGCTGAGTGAATAGCCACTGTAACAGGCTGTGTGGGCAAGGGACAACAGGGCACTTGGGGCAGAAAACCAGCTGCACCCCACAACTGCTGTTTTCTTAACCAAGCTCTGCAGCATCCTGGTCAGAAGAGGTTATTGAGTTGGCCAAGTGCAAGACCTGGCACCTGTCTCAGACTTCAGTCTGTGTTCCTACACCTGGGACAGGCAGTGCAGCCCCTCTGCCACCAGCTGTGCTTCTTGCAGCCTCCGTGAGGTCCTGGCTGGGTTTCCCATTGCCTGGTGATGGGGTAGGGTTAATGCAGGAACCCCTGCTAAGGTCCTGCCTTCCCGGAGGAAGTGTGAACCCGGAGGATCTGCGAGGGCTGTGCCATGCTATGTGTGAAGTGGTTCTCTTCAGCTTCTTGTCCCTGTTTCTGTAACCCAGGCAGGCTGAGATTCTAACCTTAAAGTGGTATCTGTTTTAAACTGAACAAGGTTGTAATATAGGGCTAAGAAATGACATACAATGGTCCATATCACCAAGTTGCTGAATAGTCCTTGATGCACTTTGGTGCTTGCACTTTGGTCTGTGCCAGCGAGCAGTTGGTATCTGGGCACAGCTAGAAGGACAGCAGAGGTTGGGTGTTGTTCATGGGGATGTTTTTGGAGGGGCCTGGAAGAACTTACATGTGAATAGAACCTGTCATGGTAGCTAGTCTTGGGCCAGAAAACATTTCCTGTCTCATTCTCTTCACTGGTGCAAGATGTCCCTTGAAAGGATCCAAAACAACACTGATAATTTAAAAACTGAGAGCAATTATAAATCTGTCATTTTAACATCTTATCCATTTTATCTATTTATTTATTTAAAGTCGTGCTGACAGCTTGACAT
Source organism: Daphoenositta chrysoptera (assembly GCA_013397915.1). Taxonomy (NCBI): domain Eukaryota; kingdom Metazoa; phylum Chordata; class Aves; order Passeriformes; genus Daphoenositta; species Daphoenositta chrysoptera. Next base: position 1,641,308 of record VZRO01000700.1, read on the forward strand.
TAATTATGGCCTGTGACAAGTTTTAAATGTAATTACAAGACGGGCTAAAAATGCTGTCATGTGGGAAGCACACAACTCCTCGCAAGCCAAATTCGTAAACTTAGCAAGTACTTTGTTCAACAGGAAAGTCAGTTTCAGGTACCAGCCTAAATCACAAGACTGCTGTATTTGGGGCAGGATGGGGGGGCTTAATCTTCTTTGTGTAGTCCAAATGTCAACTATGCCAACTAAATTAAGCTTCTGCAGTTTTATCTGTTACTGTAATGGGAAAGAACAGAGCAGAAATTAAGCATGTCCAGGCAAGGCAAGTTACAAATTTCCATGGGTTGTCCTGATAATGATTATATGACTGTTAAAGCCTGGCTGGAATTTGAATTTGCAGGCCTGGCTTGCAGCTGCAGGGTTGCTGGAGCCGTCTCCTGAATGCTTCACTGCTTGCACAGCAGGTGTCTGCTACAGTTCCAGGCACTCCAAGAAAGAAGTTGCTTCTTTTAGGTGGCAAAATCTTTGTCAGCTCTTTTAACAGTCCCTCCTGGCTCTGCCTTTGCCTGCTGCCTTTTCCTGTGAGCCTGCAAGGTCCATCTGCCCTGGAAGCCTTTGGGGAAGAGTGTGACTTCCTGCTGTCTGAGGGCAGGATCTGCCTTTGAGCTGAGATTTGGGTAGCCCCACAACTACTCTGATCATCAGCGTCTCCATGGTGCATTTCTGTCTAGCTGCAGGACCAGTTGGACTGCATTTCACCTATTTGGTGACTGTGCACTGTGAAACAGAAAAGATTCATGTGTCAGCAGCTGGTTGTGTTTAGCATACCCTGTGTTCTAATGCATTTAAAAGATTTTACTAAAAGACTTTAGTTCCATAAGGGAACAAAAAGCAGAGAGATTTTATCCCCTTTCAAGAGGAGGGTGTTTTCAAAGTTATTTTTCATGATTGTGTATCAGAAATTCATCTGTCTAGCTTTTATATTTAGTTGTATAACTAAAGGACATATTTGACCAGCTTTTTCAGCAGTTTTTGGGAGGCAACGCATGCATAACACAGGAACTACTTCTATTTGTAGTTGCCATCAGTTTGCAGATCCAAAGCCAGATACACACAAATAGATGAGGCATCTCCAGATACACCACACATTCCAGAAATGCAGTTGTGTTGTGTCAGGCACAAAGAAATGCAGCTTGGTGTTCTTCACCAGATGCTTCCCTGAGAAAGCTGTAGATGGCCTGTAGATTGCTAAGGGAGTAATAAAATGTGATAATCCTGGATATACAGGGAATGCATTGGTTTTTTCCCAGTGGACTTTTTCTCCTGAGAGGCCCAGGGGGGTGACAGTTGGATATCTCTACTTGCAATTGCAGCAAGTATTTTGCAGTACATAGGCTGTTCTTTGTGGAACATTTTTAATGCTCTCAGAGGCACAAACGAGCACTGTGGCTGTACTGTCTGCAGTAAAAGTCTCTTACTGTAGTTTATATCTACTCGTAAATTTTTAAAATCTAGTATTTTCAAAGTCTTTGGAATGAAGAAATATTGATGTGTGAAATTCTGCTTAGTAGCTCTCTCACTAGAAACACAAAGAAGTGCAAACCAAGGAAAATCCTGTCAGTTTTAACATTGGACACAGGAGGAAAAATATGATTCAAGGAAGGGGGTAACTCTATTTCTTTATCTCAAGGATATCTATATTGTTTGGAAGAAGTTTCCAACAATCCATTATACCTATTTATTCTTGGTATTTATTTAAAAATATTCCACTCCTATTTTATACACAGTTGCCTAACACTTGCTTAACTTTAGTTATGACCCATGCCAATGATTCATGAAAAATTAGATACTTGAATCTCCCTCTTCTTTTTGCAAAGATACTTAAAAGAAAGATACAGCTGTCCCACAACAGAGCAGAAAACCTCAGGCAGCACTGTGGTGATAATACAGTCATTGTTCCTAATCCTTATATATCAGCCTTGAAACTTGATTGAAATATTTAAGTATGCAATTAAATGACATCATAATGTATCAATGTCTGTAGGCATAACAGTACCAATTTTAACATTCTCAAGTCTGAAATGTAAGTCACTCACTACTGTTGATGGTATTTTATTCTAACAAGTAAAATCTTCTTATTCTCTGAAGGCTTCCTTGAACAAGGCTTGCTAGTTAAGGACGAGAAGAAATTACGAGAACATTACACGAGAACTACGCAGTTCAAACTGGACCTGCTGTCTCTTGTGCCAACGGACCTGGCATATTTCAAGCTTGGTTTGAACTACCCCGAGCTCCGATTTAACCGCTTGCTGAGGATCGCTCGGCTCTTCGAGTTTTTTGACCGTACCGAGACCAGGACAAATTATCCGAACATGTTCCGTATTGGCAATCTTGTGTTATACATTCTTATCATCATCCACTGGAATGCGTGTATATACTTTGCGATCTCGAAGGTGATTGGGTTTGGAACCGACTCCTGGGTGTATCCCAACGTGTCCATTCCGGAGTACGCGCGCCTGTCCAGGAAGTACATTTACAGCCTGTACTGGTCGACGCTCACACTGACAACCATCGGAGAAACCCCGCCCCCGGTGAAGGACGAGGAGTATCTCTTTGTGGTCATCGACTTCCTGGTGGGCGTACTCATCTTTGCTACCATTGTCGGTAACGTTGGCTCCATGATTTCCAACATGAATGCTTCCAGGGCAGAGTTCCAGGCCAAAGTGGATTCCATTAAACAGTACATGCAATTCCGAAAAGTAACTAAGGATTTGGAAGCCAGGGTTATTAAGTGGTTTGATTATCTCTGGACCAACAAGAAAACAGTGGATGAGAAGGAAGTTCTCAAAAATCTGCCTGACAAGTTGAAAGCTGAAATTGCCATCAATGTCCATTTGGACACGCTGAGGAAAGTGCGTATATTCCAGGATTGTGAAGCTGGACTTCTCATTGAGCTGGTGCTGAAACTGAAACCTACGGTCTTCAGTCCTGGGGACTACATTTGCAAAAAAGGAGATATTGGAAGAGAAATGTACATTATCAAAGAGGGAAAACTGGCTGTGGTGGCGGATGATGGCGTAACCCAATTTGTAGTCCTAAGTGATGGCAGCTACTTCGGTGAAATCAGCATCCTAAATATCAAAGGTAGCAAATCTGGTAACAGGAGGACAGCCAACATTAGGAGTATTGGTTATTCTGATTTGTTCTGCTTGTCTAAGGATGATTTAATGGAAGCCCTCACAGAATATCCAGAAGCCAAAAAGGCTCTGGAAGAGAAAGGACGTCAAATTCTGATGAAAGACAATTTAATAGATGAGGAGGCAGCAAAAGCAGGAGCTGACCCAAAAGACTTGGAAGAAAAAATAGGACGACTTGAAGTAGCTCTGGATACACTGCAGACTAGGTTTGCAAGGCTCTTGGCAGAATACTCCTCAGCTCAACAAAAGGTGAAACAGAGACTTGCCAGAGTAGAAACCCGAGTGAAAAAATACGGTAGTGGCAGCTTATCAGTTGCAGAGGCAGAGGCTGAAAAACCTGAGGAGGGGAAAAAGCAGTAATGGAGTATTTATACTTCCTCATTTATTGGAGAAAGTTGAAGCACTGAAAGCCATAAATGCATGTAAATATGTGTGTGCATACATAGACATAATTATTTTTATATGAACTCAAGAGAATGGTTTTTAGCATTTTTAACTGAAGCAGTATTTTCCTGTAAATAGAACACTGTCACCTTCTTCTTGGGGGAGATTTGGTCTGACACTTGGGTACTTTTTCGTACTGAGAGTGGGTTTCTTACAAATCATGCTCAAAATGTCTGTTGGGTTTGGTACCTGTGGGTCTTGACTCCTTGTCTCTTCCTGTGCATCATGCATTAAGAAGGCATTGTACTTGAAGTAGGAGGGATTAATTTTTTTTCTTTTGAAGAGCTTAAAAAATATTTATAGGGTACCCTGCTCAAACTTGCTACTTTAGTAGCTGATTAAATGCATGGATGGATGTCTGGGTTTCTCAAAATCTTTGTTCTTTCGCAGTCTGTGCAAACAGTTGGATTACAGCTAAGCAGTGTCAGGTACCTGGCCATTGCAGTGCACCCTGCACATGTATGAAATAGCTGTGTATCTCCGGATGCTTGTCTGATTCTCTCTAGTGAGCTGGGCTCTGCACAAAGGGTCATGCTGACAGAGTAGCTGTGCTTATTCATGTCCCTTCTGGCAGTGTCTGTGACAGCCTTTGCTGCTCTGCAACTGCTTCACCAGGGGAGAGAGTGGGCAGTCCTCCCTTCTGCTTTTTTTAGCCCAGTTCCATCCCCACTGGTAAAAGCCACTCTTAGAAAGGAGTCCCCTAGAGCTCACTGGTGGAAGGTGTCTGGGGCACTATGGCTTCACCGAACCTCGGAAGAGAAAAGAGGGCCCTGGTGTGTGCAGCTCCCATATGTAGGGTGCTGAGTGAACTCCCTGGCAAGTGGGCAGTCCCTGAGGGAGGCTACTGAGAAATCCCATGGGCTGGCAGGGCAGGCTGTCCCTGCCTGCCAGGCAGCTTGCTCCCTCAATAGGGTTTCTGCAAGGCGGGGAGAACAAGCCCTGTGTTGCAGTCATTCCACTCACTTAGGCCTTTCTTTTCTTCTAAGGATGTCTACTCCATCTCCCATTGCTGTTTACTGCCATCTTTTCTCCAAAATAGTTGTCACATCACCATGTTTCCATTAGTTAGGGAGAATGCAGAAGATACTAGCTTTCATTTCTTGCTGTACAGTATTTTGCTGTCATGCAATGTTCCCTATGTTACTTTCATCCTCCCATATCTCACTGGCTTTTGAAAGGTATGGAGTAGCAGAGGCTGTTCAGCATGTATGGCGTGGGATCCTCCAGCGGCATTAGGTATTACTGAGGGCAGTGCTCTGACTTTTAGTTGTCTTCAGCCCTGACTTACGACAGCTTCTGGGATTGATGGCCCCTTGGAAAATTGGTGAGAAACTCACTGAGAAGAGGGTCGTTTAACTGGGTTGTAGTGGAATGAAAACAGACAGTTCTGCTAAACTTAGTACAAATGCTCAGAGCAAGCCCTCATCTACAGGCAAGCAGCTGTCCCCTTCTATTGACACTCCTGAGACTGGTGAGGGAGACAAATCTGTCAGTGGTTAAGGAATGGGGCTTTGCCAGGAATACTGGCAAAGGGACCACTGGGTAGTAATGTCCACACATGGCCCAGGTCTAAACTCCTGTTACTGTTAGCCTAGAAGCCAACTACACATAGGGATCTTCCCTATATTGGGCTTAACCTCTATTACCAAAATATCCATTGATTGTAACAAGTGGTTTGGAAAGTAGCCAAGATCTGTATGCGGCCAGTGGTACTCCGGAGTATTGGTCCATCAGCTGAATCTTGTCCTTATTTTCTTTAGGGGCTTGAAAGAAATGGGGGAGCTCTGAGAGGCTGGTTTTGGCAGGGGTGTAGCACCCTTGGTCCCACCCAGAGGCAAGCAGGGCTGAGGTGGAGCTGGGCTCATTGCAGGGTACCCCTGTGAGCACAGACGGTGCTGTCACCGGCTGCTCAACTTGCAACTTTCACCTCGTGTCAGAGGCGGGTCCTGCACTCGCCTTGGCTGACATTCACTGTCGTGTGACTCAGTCCCGCCTGGTATCTGGTAGGGGTTTCGTGCATGTTGACATGTTCTTCATCAGTCATCATTCTCTGTAAATACCTATCTACACAACATAGCACAGTTATTCCAGCCCACTAGGTATATATGAGTAAAACTGTTCAAAGTACTCTTTATACCAAATTTATACCTGTTTAAAAACCCTACAAACACAGGACTGCTTCTTTACCTGATGGATCAGAACAGCCTAATCTATCAAATACGTATTTGCTCTTCCCTTTCCGTGCCTCTTGATCTGGTTTTCATATGCCAGAAAAAGAGCATTTTGATGCTATTGGCTTCAGTCACTTTGAAACATACAGCTTCTGGCATGATGAAATCACATCCTTTGACGTCTTTCATCTCTGTAAGATGTTTTTTCCTCTTCTTTAATGTGGCTACAACATGTACATTAAAATATTTTGGGTAATGGTCAAGCAACTGTGTGTTTTTTCTTATCCATATCCCTCTAGATTTTAGTGTTTCATGACAGACTTTGATCATGTCAACATTACATGGCCTGGAAAATTGCTTGCTGGAACAGAGATCTGAAGTGACAGAAAGTGGGGATGGTGGTCTCCCCTCACTGCAGGGAAGCTGGCACACAGCTTTGGTCCTGGCCCCAGTTTTGACACCATCCCTGCGTTTGCAGATACCACACAGGCACAAAAGCCCAACCATTGTCCCACTGCCCAAGGGGTGCCAGGTCCCATGGGGTGCAGAGCCTGACAGGCTCTTCATGCTGCTGCCACCTGTCTTCCTCTTCCCAGCTCCAGGCAGGGTGGCACAGCAGGGACAGTGGCTTGTCTAGCAGAAATAAGTGCGTGCAGCTTTCTGTTACTCGCACACAGGTCACCTACCAAAAATTGCCTGGCACAGACTGGGCTGGGCTGGTCCTGCAACTCTGCCCCAAGAGAAAGCATGGAACAGGGCAGTGCTTACAGAGCTTTTGAACGTAGGCCCTGACTCTAGAAATAGGTTTAATGGCCACAGCACTCACTTCACATGGGCTTAAGTAAGTAGCGTGGGCTGGTACTGCTGCTCCAAACTACCTGTGATGAGTGAGACACCAGATGGGCAAAGTCTGAGATGTCTGAACATCTGCTCCACATGCAGAAGGGGAGGAAAAGTGGTGGAGTGCTCCATGCTCCAGCTGCTCCATGCTCCAGCTGCTGCTCGGAGTGAGCTTTTCCCAGGAAAGGCTCTGAAGCCATGGACCCTGACAGCAAACGATTCCAGCCGTGCTCCTCTCTGAATTGCTCTCAGTAGTAGCATCCAATCCTTTTACCGTCATCCCCTACTATCATTTTACTTTACAGTTTTTACAGCAGAAAACTACTCTGGAAAATTCAATGGACTTCAGAAGTAGCAGTGACATCAAAACAGCTCATGTATTTGTACAGCCGAGGGTTGGGGTTTGCTTGACAGTGCAGCTCTTTCTTCAGAAACAGCCCAGGGAAGGTACAATCATGCTTTTAACTCTTTTCTCCAAGGCATCGGCTTTAGAGTTTCATTCCTGCCAAATATTTATTAATGTACAATAAGAGGGCTCTACTTTACATCAAAAACCAAACTGCTCATTGTCCTTTCCCCCACAAAAACATTAGTGTTTTCTCTGAGCTGGTCCGTGTGTTGCTGGCTTTGGAAGACACACTTATGCCTGTATCACTGCTGATACCAAAGATGAGACACTCACAGGCCAAACCTAGGCCAGATTGTTCAGTGAGGTGACACAGGCAGACTAAAGGAGAGCTGCTCTTCACACTCAAGATTTGCAAGATGACAGCATTTGCATTTGGCTTCGAGGTCCCCCAGCTCTTCTATTAGTATTTCCAACCTGGAACAAACAGAAAGAATCAAACCCTTGTCTACATAACTCAGCGTTCGCAGAAACCCCTCCTGTATCCCCAAGAGCAAAATGAATTATGCACTAAATGGATCTGGCAACTGTACAGGCAGTTAAAGCACAAGATTTCAGTTGTGGCAGCTTGCCTGAGGGAAGCCATCAGTCTGGGACTCCCCTCTCCTCCCCATTCACAGTCCAGAGCACAAGAAGGGTGCCTGAGGAGGGAAAAATACACAAGTCCTGAGGAACAAGCTCTAGGGCTGAAAATGGTCAGGGCCTTCTGTTTCTGAAATTCAGATTTTGCAATCATTTCCAGCTCACAAGAGCTGAGGCTTGCTACTGCCAACTGCCCTTGCAGCTTCACTGCAGCAAATACAGTTCGTCTGTTCTGTGTTTGCAATCCTCCCCATTCCATGCCCTAGGAGCCAAGGGAGGAGGAAAGGCTTGCACTCTTTAGGCAGTTATTTAAGGATGAACACAAACATTAGCTTTACTCCAGAAGCAGAAGCAGGTCTTGCAGATTTTCTTAATCAGAAGCTAGGACATCACCTGGGCTCCTGCAGGGAGAGTGGTGGTTGCAGTGCCAATGGCTCAGCTTCCATGGGGTCTCTTCCCAAGAGGCTGAAGAGGACACTATCCAGTTCTAACAGGTAAATCAGGGGTAGAGTACTGAAACCAGAAGTGCTGAAACATGGAAGGAATTTACTAATGGATGCTATTCTGTTTTTCTTTCCTTAGCATTTGTGGTGGCTGGTACCAACCTTTCTGTAAGAGGGCAAGTGAAGAACACTAACACGGAAAATCAGGAAAGCACAGCTGTATTCCAGAGCAATGGACAGCTTGATTAATAGCTATTAATTTCTTAGCTTTTTGTCTGTTTTAATACATTGTTTCTTTAGTTTCCTGACAAGGAAAAACCCCCAAACCATTCTGTTCTTATTGCCAACAGTTATATTCCCTCATTGCCTGGGAAGAGGAGCCACCCCACAGCAGTCACACCCGAGCAGCCCCTTCAGGTGAGTAGCCTGGCAAGAACCCACAGGCACTACTTGCCTTTTCAGGGAAGACAGAGAAGCACAAAAAGATTTTTTTTTTGTTTGGCCTGTCTCCAGGGCTGATGAGTCAAAGCAACTGTGCTGTAAAGATCTACTCTTTTTAGGAGAACCAATTGCCAGTTCCTCATCAAAGTACAAATATTTTATTTCCAGAATAGTGCAGATAATTAATCCAACTTCCTGCAGTGGGATTCTCACTGTTTTCAGGTTACTTGTAGATTTAGGCTTTTTTAAATTAAGTCCTCAGGCTGCTTGCTCACAGGTCCAATGCTTGGCACAGGAAAGCCTCTCTTACAGCGGCAGCTTTAGGTACTCTCAGTGAAGGAAATGATCCAGAGGTGGGATTTTTAAGTTCTGACTATTGAAAACCCAATGTCTCATCTTGCAATAACAGCTGCCTCTGACCACACTTGCATCAAGGTCAGGAAAAAAGCTTATGTCTAGCAGCACAAAGCTGCAGAGCTTTTCTAGCAAAGCACCTCATGCCTTTCCAAACTTCACAGCTCTTTTATCCTGTCAGACACAGCCAGGCTTCTCTGTGCATGGTTCAACCTGAGCACTGACAGCACAGGAAAGGCTCACGGCTCAAGGCAGATTGACAGAGGAGCTGCCCTAAGCAGAAACACTTTCAGTTCAGGGTTTCAAGGCTGACAGTTCCATTGCCGTAACCTGACTGCACCAGCCGTGAGCACTGGCAGCCAGAGAAGGACGAGTGCGGTGAGAAAGGAGCAAGGAAAAGAGCCATGCAGCTCCTCAGGGCAGCTGGTGGCAGTTCAAACCTGCAGCCAAGAGCAGGGGTGACAGACAAGCTGGGGGAGGGAGACAACCCAAGCAGCTCAGCTTCCTGCCACAGGGGAAGGGAGGGTAAAGAAGGGGTGCTGCAATCTGGAGCCGGAGAGAGAAAGCAAACAGGGGAGCCCCTGTAGAGTTTTCTAAACTGATTTACACTTAGTTTGGTGGCCAGAAGGGGTCCAAGCCAGACCAGTGGGTGACCGGAATGACTCCAGCCGGGCATGTTCCCCCTTCCCAGCCACTGCCAGTGCTGAGAGCAGACCTGTTGTGCAGCATAGCAGAGCTGCCTACTCCATATGGGGTTTAGTCCTACACAGCTTCACTTTCAACTTGGGAAGGGTGAAGGGAAAATTTCAGAGCAAACCCAGGAGGTGATGAGACCGACTGATGCTACCATCAGCCACTAGGAGACCCCAGAGGCTGCAATCATCCTCGGGATCCAAGATCCCCAGAGTAAAGGTAAAAAACAGTGTATGGCTGCTGGAGGCTCCCACCTTGCAGATGCCGGGAAGAAACTGCTGAAAGAGCCTGTTTTTACCACCCACAGCCCTGCAGCAGTGAGGCTTGGAGGCAGCAGGCAAATCATTGCCACCAGCTGTCCCCAGTGCCACTGCTGGGCTGCAGCAGGACATGGTGTCCAAAAGTGCTGGCTCCAGGCCAGCCCTTGTCCTGCAGGAGAAGCCAAGAGCACCAAAGAGAAAGAAGGGACTAAACCCATCCTCTGAAGGTGGCAACAGAAGATGGGGGTGGTCCCAGAAAGAAAGTTCCAAACCCAGGAAACCTTTCCTAGGGCCTAAACACCAAGAAATCATCTCTCTTCCATAATCAAAGTTACCAAGAAAACGGTCTTGGATTATAACCCTGCTTGTCCAAACTGCTGCAGGTCTGGAGCGGGATTGCTTCTGAAAGGCCTGCGAATGTTGTCTGGACAACTCCTGGCACAAGAGCAATGCTCTCTCCCAGGCTGGCTGCTGGCCACTACAGCTAGGGCAGAAAGCAGAGCCTGGTAGCTCCAGCTCTACAGCATATCAGCCAGACAGGAATTTTGTTAGAAAGGATACCCTCTTGGGGATTTTAGTTTGGGGATGAGACCCTCCCCAGAGATTCAAGGTGTAAAAAAACAGTGCAAGAGCAACGCTTATCAGATACTCACAAAGAGGTCTGTTTTTGAGTACCCATATTAGCAAAGCCAAAATGTCATTTATTTCAGGCGGCTTGCTACAAAATTCATAGTATTCTTTACGCATAATGACAAAAATTAAAAAGCAGTGTGCATGGCATAAAGATTTTTCATTTGAAAACACTCTTTCATCTAGAAAACAGTCTTGTGCCGAGTTTCCCATTTTTATTAAAATCAGTTCAATTAGGAAACAAAACCCCTTCAATTTTAACATATTGGCTCACCTGATCTTTACCCTTTGCTGCTCAGAGTGCTTGCAAAGGGAAATACTAAATCAAAGGTAGCAACACATGATGATGGCAGCTCAAAACCTGGAACAGGAAAGTTCAACTAGTTGCCATTTCATAGCCAGTTACTTGCTGTTCTATACAGGTCTGGAAGAAGGATGCAGTGGGAAGACAGATTTAGGGGATTTTCTCTGTACGTGACCCCAGTGGCACAGCAGATACACCAGAGCCTTCTGTGACATTAACAAGAAAGGCTTCATGTCAGCTTTGCACGTAAAGGTTGAGTCACACATCTCAGCATTTTTTATCTTGATTTGACACTGGTCAGCCCAAGCCATGAGCCAAAGCCACAGGAGCAGCAGGATCCCTGCACATGCAGTTGTTTGTAGTTGAGCTGTGCTGTCTGTCCTTCCAAGGGCAGAAGTCTCAACTCCAGCAATTGCTGTCTTTCTGAGTCAGCTCTGGTCTCAATTTTTAAGTCTCAAAAATATGCACAAACCTACCCAGCAAAATAATGTAGGAGTTCCTAATGTAATCTTACTGTCCTAAAATAGAATGATTCCCACCCTCCACTTGCATCTCCAATGTCCTTGTCTCTTAGACATTTCCCCACACAGAAATCCCAACACGGTTTATATTGAGCAAGACATCCATAAGCACACTAGGCAAACTTCAGTTACTTATCAGAATCACTCTCTTGATGTATCCTACATACACTGCAGAACAGAACAAAACTACACTTGTATATCTGCAATTAAAACCACCTTCCCACACACTTTTTAATTTGGTTAATGAAGAAGAACAATAAAAATCAACAGCTGAAGACACAATGGCATTTCATGGTTTTCCAAATTAATTCATCTGGGTAAGAAGTGACCTGTCTAAAGACTAATGCCAGTATCAACTCTTATTTCTAAAGCAGTGTCCCTTCCATGATACAGTATAAAACTGAATTTGTTAAGATTAATTTTTAAGTTCCCAATGCTCTTACGAGTTTTATGACAATATAATTAAACTTTCAACTATGAACAAGAACTCTAAGTATCTTATCACAAACTCTTGTGACTCAGACTAAGCATAATAAACTCAGCTCTTGTTAGGAAAGGCTTGATTTTGAATAGCTAAACTTGGAAGAAATTCCTGCTCCATCTTACATGCTGAAATGATGGAGTTTTTCTGCATAATAAATAAGGCACAGCTCAAACATTACACTCAATTCATATTAATCATAAAAACTCTTGAGACAACCAGGAAATTTTTAATCCTCTAATGAGATTAAAAATTCACCTGGAGGTAACTGGCTACAACAGTGCGAGGGAAACATCTTAAAGCTGATGATGTGGGGGTTGTCCTCTTCAGGAACGTCAGCAGCATGGAAACCTGTGTCCAATTCCCTCTTCCACAGAGCAGAAGCCCACGCAGGCACCTGGGCAGCTCACACTGCAGCTCCCTGGAGGCTAAACCCACCAAGTCCATCAGATGTGATAGGAAGCTCCTGCTTCAGCAGTGAAGCCACTGTTGGATGAGAAGCATGGACTGACTACTGTAACATGGAGTTGCTTGGAGCCCTGGGGCCCATTTGCAGCCCATTCCAGCATCAGCTCTCCTCAGGATGCAGGCTTGGAGGGAGTCCCCTTGGCTGCCACCATCCTGTCTTAGGCTGCTGCCGGCCAAACAGAACACAACCCCAGTGAGAAGTTCACAAAACACAATTCCTTAGTTAACTGAACTATGCTCACTCCTGATGGCTATTCCTGAACTCTTTTTAACAAGAAGCAAAAGCTTTCATCTTTTAAAAGGAGATGCTCTGTTTACGCAGCATTATGTGCTAACATACCTCCAGAGCCAAACAAAACCGCTTCTTCACTCCTAATTAAATCTGGAAAAGTGCCACATTAAGATGATTCTTTTCAGTGTATTACTTCTTCGCTTGCAGTACTACCATTTTTGAAGCATGTGATTGTATAAAACACAGACGGAAGCCTGATGGCCCTTTCACACCAAGGCTGGAAACATGCTAGCAGTCTATTAGGGTGCAGAAGGAGATACTTGAAGAGGTAGTTTTCACTTGTCAAATGAGGCAGTGCTGAGATGTCCAAAATATTTTCTTGTCAATATATTGAAGACACCCTGTGGAGAGAGCACCACCACACTGGCATCAGACTACTGCCTTGGAAGAGGAATCGTCTATCTCATTTAAGAGAGGTATTTCCATGACACATAAGTACACTTAAGTCTCCAAGTTTTCTAGACTTAAACTTTGCTAGACACTGTGAAAGACATTCCAGGTGTGCCTGTAGCCCAGAAAAAAAACCAGATCAAACCCAACTTAAAATGGCATTTTCTCTTTCAAACAATAGAACGCTGGCTGAAACTTCTGTAGGACAGGAATGCAGCCTGCAGCTACAAGACTTAAACGTTTATTTATTTTAAACCTTATCAGCTGGTGCTGCTGAACAACTAGTGCACTTATACCAGCACTAAGGAGATCAGGTTTCAATACAGTGGTATTTGGGGTAGGCAGTATATATTTACATACGAAATCAGTCAAACATGAAGTACTTATATCTTACCTGAAAATGATTCCTTGAAAAACAACTTATGCTTTTGAAGGCCAATGCAATTATGTATTATTTTAATCTTAATGCTAAAGGAAAACAGAAAGAGCATATTTACAATGTCAACAGTTGAGTTAGAGAACTTTGTATTGCTATCCAGTTATGCAGTCTGCACAGCTTTTAGACCTATATAAAAAAACCCCAACACGAATCATATACACCTGTCAGCTGGTGTATAAATCAGCTAAATCAGTATAGGAAGAGTTACAGGGATAGAGTTTAACAGCATTACACTGTGGACACAGTACATACCACACAGCAGTATCACGATGTGTTCACGCTTGCAGCGAAGCGCCTCAAGGCACTTGGCAAATCTTGTTCTTACCACCTGCACTGGAAGTTGCTCCAAACTCGAAGGGCTCAGCAAGCACTGTTGTCAACCACCCTACACTGAGAGGTAGGGCATCTTGTGTTTTCCTCTTCAGGAACATACAAGATGGACATACAAGAGGGCAGGCCCTAAGGATCAAAGGCCTGAAGACAGCACCTCTCCCTCCCCAGTAAGTTTCAGTCCCGTATGTCCAGGCCAGCTGGCATTGGCTTGAATTTGAGAGAAGAACATCGCTGGACCCCACATCACTACAGTTCACTTCTGGAGAGTTTTCCGGACCTGCAACCCTCAAATTATGCAGTACTACAACAATTTCTAATCAAACGATTTAATATCTAATTTATCAAAGTAAGAAAGTAACTTATTTTCTTTTTCACTGAACCATGGTGAAAAAAGGTCATTGTTTTATTCAGCATCATAGTTACATAACAGTTGTCTGTTTCTATTACTAGAAAGAATTTATTAAAATAGTCCTGAAAGACATCTTTTCTTCTTCCAATGATTTCAAAACTAAGCCTTTTAATGCCAATTTCACACAGTCATGGGTTTGATCGGTAGTAGCCAGTTATAGCAATTGTCAAGGCACAAGCTCAGCTCTGCACACCCGCTGCAGCTTGTATTGGAAAAGAGATATGCCAGTTACACCTGCACGTACAAATGCAGAATCCCTTCATCGTGTATTGCAACAGGAGAAATTAACATTAAACACAGACTACGAAAGGTAAAGGATTTATTTCTGATATGATTTGTAGAGTTAAATTAAAAACCTACTGAATACTTTATGTAATAGATGAACATAACCTTAGTACTTACTTTCTAACAGTTTATTTAATGGTTGGAAGTGTACAACATGAAGTAGGCCTCACGTTTAATATTGTTCAATTTTGCTTATTGTTAGATGAGATTAAAATACAGTAGCCATCCCTTTAGATTATGGTGCAACACTGATCATGTGCCTTGATAGGTAGGAAAAATGATTCATTAAATAAATGATGATGACGTAACATGTAGGGAAGACTTTGGATTGTCTATTTAAAATGTCAACATAATAGGCAATTAAGAATAAAACTTCATTTTAAGTGCACTTCCACATGCTTTGTTTATAATATAGCAAAAACTTCCTATCTTTTTTCCAGACACTTCACTCCCTACTCTAAAGCTGTTCAGTTGAAAATGCACTTTCCCCAGTAAACTTCTTTTTTTTAAAAAAGTAACTAAAATTTCTACCATTTCATACCCTAAGAAATGTTTCCTAATTAAAAACACAGTTTATTACAAGACATGTGAAGACAACATATAGTGAAATGAATTTTAATTGTTGTGCTGTGACTAAAGTAAAGTTCTCAAGGCTGCAATTTAACATTCCAAGTTCTCCCTTCCATCTTTATTGATTCTTAAGATTTTGCACAGAAACTCTTTGGGGGCTAGAACAGCAGTAATTGCATCACACTGTTTTTCAAGACTTCAAGTTTCAAAAGCAAACTCTTCAAAAAGTACAGTTCTTGATTTGATTAGATACAGGGACAAAAATATAGCACATACTTGAAGGTTACATGGTCTACAAATGATGGCAATATTTTCCTTGGGAGAGTACAGTTTGTTTTCTTGTAAATACTCAAAAAGGCTCAACTTCAAGCAGTAATAAACACAAGCAAAAGTGATTTAACCCTTAAAATAAATATTCAGGAAAACCTCTCTGTACATACAAGTGAAAGAATATGTAACACTTTCACGCTAAAAGAAAAAATAAAGATTTTGTTCATATAAGCAGCTGAAATCTGCTGTTCCAGCCCAATGTCCCCAGTAAAGAAGGGAGGCACAAACACAGGTGACTACTGTAGCTCACTATCTTATGGCCTTTTTGGACAGGGACATC
This sequence comes from Daphoenositta chrysoptera, assembly GCA_013397915.1. Taxonomy (NCBI): domain Eukaryota; kingdom Metazoa; phylum Chordata; class Aves; order Passeriformes; genus Daphoenositta; species Daphoenositta chrysoptera. The sequence goes on from VZRO01000700.1 coordinate 1,656,853, forward strand.
ATCACCATCATTTTTTAATCCCTTTTGTTATACTTATTACAGCATGCCAAATCCTTTGGCATATGTGATGGCCTTTAATAATCTTTCTTTAAGCTTTTCTTTGCTTGAGTACTCCGGAAGCAAAAGTACATTAAAGCATGTGTGAGATGTAGGTAACCTGTGAGACAAAAAAAACAAACAAGAGAAGAATTCAGAGTTTGAAATATGCAAAAGAAATATGTCTGTATTTTACAAGTCCAAAAATAATGAATTTGAAGAAAATACTTTTCTCATAGATTCACCTTTCAGATTTAACTAGGTAAATAACTTCAAAGCACAGAATTCATTTCCATTTATAAAAAACCCAAGAAAAATATACTTTTTTTTTTTTACCTCTCTGTATCTGGGCCATTTTTGGCTATGATCATCTTTAACTTTCCAAGTCCTCCCACAGGGGCTCTGTCTGTGCCTGTTGTAAACTGTAAGAACAGTCTTTTCTGTTCATCTGTAAATGAATGGACTATTTCCCAGAATTCCCTATCAAGGAAGAAATCAAAAAGTAAATAAACCGTAAAGTTTCTCTGGTATAAATGAGAATTTTGAAAGTAATTGAGCTTTGAAGGTGAAGTAATTCTAATCAGTCTTAATATCAAGTTTACAAATTGCATTCATAAACCAAAACTCTCAGAACGTATTTACCAATAAATGAGATTCAGAAATAAAAATCAGAAATATTAACAATTACTGCAGTTTACCTGTCTTTAAACATTGATTTGGTTGTGTTCTGCAGATATGTAATTATTTCTATTTCCTAAGGAATTATACTGATTCAACAATGCTTATACCATCTCCTCTTCTCTAATGACAGTATACAGTATACTCGAGAAAAGTAAAATTACACATAAGGCATTTGCATCTCCAGTACTACAAAAATACTAAATCTTACAATATTAAATTCATTATGAAGAAACAAGCAGATAAAGTGCTTTTTATCTTTACAAAACTAGAAAAAATTACCTAATAATAAGAGAGTCTCTTGTATAGCCACCATCATATTCTGTAGTTTCTTCTAGTGCTTGAAAATCTAAATTCTGTAAGAAGATGATATTTTTAAAGATGACCACTAATTATATACTAGGATCAAAAACAAGCTCCACTCTCTAGTGTACTTTCAGAATTCTTACCCTACTTCCACAAATAAGTAATTCAATTTCCTCTGGTCTAAATAAATATTTCAAAGGAGATTCATTGGTCACCATGTGGAATCCTCTCCGAAAGGCCTTGAACTGCTTTTCTACTGATTTATTGAGTATATAGTCAGCATACAGATTGACAAATTCCTGCAAGGAAATAAAACCCAAAAAAAACTTAGTGCTTCAACACATGCCACTTGAAGTACCTCCCAAAAATACAAAACCCCAAAATACATGTGATTCTGTAATTCTACACAGATTATCTGGGCTCAGCTTCCTTTCAGCAACACCAAAGAACAAGTCTCAAATACTGCTCAAACAGGTCAAACATCCCACCCAGAAGCTAGGTATACATCTATCAATGCTGTCTCTAAGAGAAGCCTTTTCTGTTCACAACCACACAGTGCTATGGCAATTTCAAAAGCCTTTTAAACTAAAAGATTATAAGTGAGACCAAACCTTTATAGGGTTCTACATAATTCCACATACAGTATATCTGAGAACTACAGATTCTGTTTAAAAAGCTGAGTGTACCTTTCTGTTTTCATTCGTAATAGGAATTTTATCACCATTTTCCTTTAAATCATGCATCATTGGATTGCCAAAGAGATCCGTGTGAGATATTTGAAATGTGATCATCATATCATCTTCCACACTTCCTTCATACTCTAGTAAGTCTCTCAAACTCTGATACAGAACCTAACAGAATAAGAAATACAGGTCTGTCACAAATAAGCTTTGATAAGATTTCACTGAGTAACACAAGAAGACGTGAAACCACCTGCCTTGAAAAAGGGTTGTTATATTCTATGACACAAGTCACCTAAAAATCTCCCATAGCAGTCCAAACAATTGTTTACTAAGCTCAGTATTTGTAAAGAGAAACAATAGAAGATATTAAGATAAAAAAGTAATATGGCAATCAGTGGTAACTCCCTTAAAAGAGCCTTTTAGTACCCACCAATCTTCCAAAATGCAATGGTCAAACCTGCAGTTCAAGAGCCTTTAATAACCTCTTCTTCTTTTAAGTCTTTTGAATCTGTCTTTACTTTACACATCCAGAATATGCTACACTAGAAAGGGGAACATTTTTGAGTTAAAAATCAGAGAAACCCCTGTATTTTATATCAGATAAAATTCAGACACCAGGCTTTTATCTTCTACTTCTTATTTAAAACCCAAACCAACTAGGAAGTAATCCTGAAGCAACACAGGCGGGGCAGTCTTTAATGTTAGAAGACATTTATGAACCAAAAAATCTCAAGTTAGGTCAGAATTTACCAAGTGGAATCTGAAATTACCTGTAAGAGTTTGCACTATTCCAATGAGCAACCAGCCTTCCTCCCTGCTATGCCTTAGGAAAAGCCCAAGACCCTCTTAGAAACCAGACTATGCAGAAAAGGAACTATTATTCGACTGTGACAGAGGTGAGGGGCTAAAGAATACAAAGCAAAGGTGAAAGCTGTGTGCAACTGTATTTTTATAGTGAAGTAGAAGAAATAAATTTCGCCTCAATGTTTTAACTGAAACATGAAAGTTTACATGTAAGCCTCAACCTCTCACTATGTGTGTTTTTGATTGTTCCACAGGATCTTTAAGAAGGACCTTGCACTGAAAATCACTGGAGTTGGAACCATTGGTGGTGAGTGCTGGTGAACATCCTGGTCTTGATGCTCTACAAGCATTAGAAAAAGCATTGGGAGGCTTGACTACTGTGGGTTTCATTTTGGGTTTGAGAAGCTCTGAAGTGTTTAAGTCATATGAGAACAAAAAGAGTTAAAAAAGGATTATTTTTAAAGAAATCAGCGGAGGTGTTAGAGGAGAAACGTAAGAGCAGTGGAGAAAAATTAGGAAATTCCCTGACTGACCTGTTTCATAGAAATACATCTACTCTTTTTTTGTCATAAAAAGTTTTGAGTATATAATGAAAGTTAGAGGAAGCTTGGGGCACTATTTCTCAACATCATTATACACAGAAACTGGTTGAATCTGGCATGCTGTTGTATGTAGCAATCCGAAGCAGACCAGCTAACGTATTTTTTGATTGCACATGACTCATTTTCAAAAATGAAAGGCAAGTTCTTTTTAGACAGTATCATTTTACTAATCTTTTTTGAAAAGATGAAGATTTTGTATAACTGCTTCTAAAAGAGAAGTGTTCCAGTGTTTGAAACAAAATGAAGCTTGCTAACAACTCCTCTAGCAACCTGAGGGGAAGCCAGTGGTGATGTTTGATTGCAGATGGAGCAAGGCCAAGACATCCTGCACACACAGTTTGGGCTCTGTCTAATAAAGCACAGGGACAGCTCACTGCGTGTACAGCCACTGGCTGGGAATGGGTGTGGGAAGATGGACACTGATCACTGCTCTGATAGGGATATTCAATAACTGTAGGGATATTCTTAAATTGCCTCATCTGTCTTTTGCTTTAGACAAAAACCAGTAAGAGCATCACACCTTTGCATGTTTACTCTTACTTTCATTTTTTTTGATAGAAATTCCACCAATAGCTATAAACAGCCTAATTTTAGAAGTCTCTTTGGGAAGATACATACTTGTTTATGTTTAATAATACTTAGTAATATTTAGCAATTTATACAATTAAAAAACCAAAAACTTTATTGATACTGAGTCCTATTCATTGATATTATAATTCTGCCTCCTCCAAACCAAATATAGCAAGAGGTTTTATTGCTTATGAATTTATTTTAACAAATACAGACTCTTCACACAAGTCACCGAAATATAACTGAAATATAGATTACATTATTGCATGGAAAATGCACTATTAAACACAAAGAACATAATGAACTTACAGGATGAGAGTCTGCCAGATCACGGAAAGTTCCTTTTTTGCCCATTAGTTTCCTGTAGACAACCATGGGGAAATGTACATCCAGTATACAGTTGTTGTAAATAGCCAGTCCCAGTACTATGCCAATCAGGGTAAACTGACCTTCGGTTTCAAAAGAGGACGGATTAAACCAAAACAGTTTTGTAGACTCATCGTATGTGAACATCCCTGTTAAAAAAAAAAAAGGTTGAACAATTATGGTTACAATTCAATAAAATGGCACATAAAACATACCATTATAAACCCATTTACACTAGCCTTTAAGATATGTTTAACTTAACGTTATACTGAATTGAATGGCAAAGAGAAAATACTTCCCTGAGGGTGACTGGAGCTGCTCAGAACACTGTTACTCACATCAGCACTAAAAGTGTGCAAGAGATCTGGCATACAGTATCCTGCAACACTCACTGAAGCTGCATGTACACAAGCTTTCATCCCCTCCACTACTGAGGAACCAGCAGCACACTGTCAGCAGCCATTGTGACTTTGATAAATACAGCAGTGCAAGAAAAGAACACAGTCAAAAACATGTGGATGAAACAATCCTGAAGACCTCTAATTACTAAAAAGTGACAGCCTTTCCTCAAAGGCCAGTTCCAGCAAAGGAACAGGACTAGATGCAGCCCTACTACTGAATTAGAAGCTATGATGATGGAGTAGGGATTGACCATCACACATGATTTTAGAGTTAGATGCTCAACGGATTTGTTTGCTTGTTTCAAGGACCATTGTTACTGCAGCTATTACACACATCTTAACTTGAGGGGAAAATGGACCACGACTTCACAGAAGGGGTTGTAATTTTAACACCTTGTCACTGTCCAAAAAGGAGTGGTTTTGCTTCTCTCATTCAGTTCACTATTGCAGGTGACCAGTTTCCTGCCCAGCTCATGAGCTGAGCACTGAAGCCTTCAACAAACAGCTGAACTGACACATGCCAGAAGCTGCAGGGAGAAAATGTGCAGACAAGAGACAGGAAGAGTTCCTTACCTTTTTGGCTGTAGCAAGACACAAGATAGCTCTTGTTTATGAAACTAGAGTTTGTGTACAGGCTGTAAATTATTTAAATGAAATCCACAATAAAAACCATTGCTTACCTGACTGGATACTGAAGCAAGATAAATGCAAACCCCATAGACTTAAGGTGAGAGAGACCACCCTGGACAGCTATGCTTGTACAGCTAAGTCTCATGATTTTCAGGCAGAGCCTAAGTTAAAATGCCCCAGGCTCCTTATTCTCAACACACCAGAAGTCAGATCCATGTGGTCAAGAATATCAACTACATTTGCCACATGGATTTATCTTGTCAGTTCTTAAAAGATAGGTTTGTTTACAACCTATGCAGATGTACAAACTGATTACAAAGCCACATGAACATAAAATTACTCTAAAGACTGAAAGTAACATCTTCAGTCAAGAGATAAAGACTCTTCTCTCATTTCATGTGAGGAGATGAACTGTCATTCAAAGTCATTCAAAGACTCCAGCTATTCCCCTGAATGGATTACGTACCTGAGTGAGTGACTAGGGCTGGGTCAGCCATTAGGGGAGCACACAAATAACAAACTGACCCATCAGATAAGGCAACTGGGAATCAGAAATGGATGAGCAACTCAGGCATACATAGGACAAGCATTATATAGAGTCCTGTATTCCATTTTCTGAACTGACTGAGGTAACTTCTCGATTACTGGTACATAAAAGCAATGACTTGTACTTTCTGGAATATGATGGAAAAGTTAAACTGTCAAAACAAACAACTCCAAAACAAACATTAGCAAATGTCTAATAATGAAGGATCAACAGTGTACCCAGATCCACATCTGGAAACTTTAAGGTGAAATACAGTATTTTACTCCCTTAACAAAATTAAGACTACAGTACATTAAAATCATAATGAAACACCAGAAAAAACTGGAATCTGCAAGAAGGGGAAAACAATTGCCATTGAAGTTATATGAAGTCATCACTTCTTCCCCTTTACCATGGTGACCGTTGGTCATAAATCCAGTATTTTTTCTTAGTTACTGCCTCCTTTCAATAAAACTTTAAGGTAGTTTAATATGGAAATACTCAAAAAGGCAAAGAAACTATAAAAACAACATACATCTCTCCAAATATACCTATTAGAGGACAAACATTTTAAATTCCATTTAAATGATCTCCTTCATTTTCTCAGGTAAAGAAAGAATTTATAAATCAACAAAAGTCACACTTAGTATATCTGGTGCATACATGAACTGCTATACTGCAATGTATATATATATGTGTATATATATACACATACACTCAATGCAAGCTACATTTTCTGCTTTTACACATTTATGCCAAAAGCCAATAAAAAGCTTCTCCCCCCTCCCCGAGTTACTATGAATACAAAATGTGTACATACTTTCTTTTACATTTTTAATACAGAAGTAAAATTTAAAATATGCATGCACATCTACTCTATTACCTATCCTTAAACACTGGGAGTATATACACAGTGCTTGGATCTTAGCTTAAGCAGACTTTAGCATTACTAAATAAAGAGTATTTCAATACACCCATACAGCTTCTGTTTAGATAAACTCAAGTTGAAAATGTATTTATTTTGCATTGAAAATAAAATTTCATCAGTCAAAGTACTAAGATTTCTTTATTTTGTCATACTTCAAAATAAGCTAATTCAGATTCCAAATCTCTCCAACTTAATAGCATTTTTCAGACTGAGTAAGACTTGTCTATGGTTCTGCACCACTTGCTATAAGAATTGGCTTGCATATGGTAAAGGACAAGTGCCAAGGTTCAGATTTTTGTTATTGACTCTGGGTACTTGATACTGATACTTCCTCTCTAACCTGGTCAAAATTCATAGATTTCTGTGTATTTTCATCAATTTTCTAAGCTACAAAACCAAGAACAGCAGCTTTCCCTTTTAAAATAGTCCAGAGAAACCAAATTAACAGCCATGAGCTGTTGGGCTACTTTAATGGAAGCCATTACAGGAAGTACAATGTAACATCATATTTCACATAAAATATGAAATTAGTATAGGAACCTGGCAGGTCTCATTTCTATTCTAACACAAAGTATTCTTATAATTTTATAACATTTTCATCTTTTCACAGAAGCAGACAAGCTGCACACTAAAAGAAGCATGTCCTTGCATAAACAATTGGTGTAGGGAGCAAGGGGAAAAAAAATATGATGGAAATATGACTGCTAAAACACAAACATAAAATTCTGGCTCTAATATATCAAATTATTCTTTATTCTTTAACTATAATCAAATTTGACATTACTGTTACACTTTAGATCTGTAGAACTGAGACTATCAGATTTATAACGCTGGAGGAAGTGGAGGAAATAACTCAAAAACTCACCATAGTCCTACTCTTGCATTATTGCAGAAGCTCTTCCTCTTTGGTTTGATTACTAATTCTAGAAGCTAATCACAAAGCAAAGTGAGGAGAAAGGTGAGAGAACAAACAAAGGAACCCTGCAAAGAAACCCTGTACTACTGATTTGTATCCAAACAATGACAGCTTTCAGTAACTATACAGAGTTACTCCTTCCATCATTCCTCCTTTAGGAGGATGACTGCTGATGACACAGTGAGCCTCAATGTGTGTCAAACACTCTCCTGACCATCAATGAATCTGGAGAGCTTCAGAGAGAAGCAGCAATGGATACAGAAAGCATAAACATAGAACAAACCAGTATGGAAGATCATCCAGGCCAACCTTTTGTGAGTTGAATCAGTAAATTATTAGAACACATACCGATATCTGGATTGAAGATTTCTTCCACAACCAGCTGAAAAAATTCTTTGGAAACACCTCCTTCATCTACCCCTTGCTCTCCTTCAAATTCAACATACAATTGCTTCTTCAAGTCTGCAGGATTTTCCATGGCAATCATCTCTAGCTATTGAGTGAAGAGATAGAAATATTTCATTAGTAAATCTGTTTACTAGAATAGTTTAGTATCAAATAATGAAACCAAAGGTACCCACCAAAATTAAGAAGAAAGCGAGCACAAATGGCAACAGTTAAATAAGAGAAATCAATAGTAATGCTAAACCACTCTAAGCATGTTTTAGAATCTGGGGATTAACACAGCAAGAAACTTACCACAGAACCGATCTGTTAGCCCATTAAAGCTCACAGGATGTTAGCCTTCTCTCTTTCTATTCTTTTAAGTACTTATTTAAAATAAATTATCATTGTTTTCCACACAATTCACAGAAAAAGGAAGAAAAGATGTGTTACTGGGCTAATTAAATTCATCTGACAATGAAGAGTCTGCAATATGATCCACATGTTTGACAATAAACGGCTTTGTGAAGGGATTACACAGATATGTTTTCAGAGTGGAAGACAGAAAACAAGCCTTTGATGAGTAGTTGCATCTCTCAAACAAAGAGCTGGGGAGAAAACCCTAAAACCAAAAAAGACACTAATATTGCAGTCAAATCAACCCCCTCTCCTTGACCCTAATAAGGAAGTCTCAAAAATCTCTTGCTCTTATTTCTTCAGTGCCTTCTAACAGATCTAATGCACTGCTGCTATGAAAGTCAAAATTCAGTTAAGGCCAAATACAAAGTCTGACATTTTACAAGAGAGGGTTTCAAGTCTATATAAAGGCCATTAGAGGTCACAGAATCACAAAATAGTTTGGGTTGCAAAGGACCTGGAAAGATCATCTTGTTCCAACCCTTTTGCCATGGACTGGGACACATTCCAGTAAACCAGCTTGCTCAAAGCCCCATCTAGCGTGGGCTTAAACAGTTACAGGGATGAGACATTCACAACTTTCCTGGGCAACCTGCTGCAGTGCCTCACCACCTCCACATTAAAGAATTTCTTTTGAATATCTAAACTTCTCTATCGTTTGAGGTCATTTCCCCTTGTCCCATCACCACATGTCCTTGTAAAAACTTCCTCTCCAGTTCCCACCAGCCCCCTTTAGGTGCTGGAAGGTTCTATAAGGTCCCTCTGGAGCCTCCTCTTTGGCTGAGCAACCCCAACTCTTCCAGCCTGTCTTTATAGGAGAGGTGCTCTGGCCCTCTGATCATTTTTGCGTCCCTCCTCTGGACTCAACCCAACAGGTTCCTTCTTATGCTGGGGACCCAGAGCTGTGTGCAGCACTCCAGGGGGCAGTCTCACAAGAGTGGAGTAGAAGGGGACAGTCACCTCCCCTGACCTGCTGGCCATGCTGCTTTTGATGCAGCCCAGGGTACGGCTGGATTTCTGGGCTGTAAGTTCACATTGTCAGGTCCTTCACTTGCTTACAACAAAAATGTATCCTTTCAGTAAATGAAAAGTTAAGCAAGAATATATTGCAGCTGATAAGAAATATGCTACTTGAAAGCATAAACACATTGGTTAAACTTATGCAGCACAATTAGACTAAACATACCTATGTGGCAAAGAAAACTCAGCAGCAGTAAATTAAGCACAGATAGACCTGTATTCTCCTCTACCAAGACCATATTACTTGAGAGATTTGCCTCTGATTCGGCCTGCTGCAAATTGTACTTACCAGCAGGTGTCCTTAACATGCTAAATCTTACTTTTTATTTCACTACCCTACCTTATCCACATGTGCCAACACTCTTTTTGCAGCCCAGAATTTTACTTCAGAAGTGTAAAGTAAAACAGGAACAGAACAGAGAAGGTAATGGCAGCAGTAATGACACCACTGACTCATAAAATCATACCGTCAGCAAGACACATCTTATCCTGCTAACTGCCAGGTCAGCCAGACACGATCCAAGCAGCACAGCAGGGCAGGATGGGTGACACAGTTAGGGTGGTTATCATAATGGGTTTGAAGACTTTGAAGCACCCCATGCAAAAGGAGCATGTGGAGAAAAAAATTGCACTGCCTGGTATTGAAAACTACATTTGGAAAGAGAGGGAGTGTAACTTCACAGCAAAAAATTCTCAGTTAAAAAATGTGAAGGTAAGCCATGAAGACCCCAATAATGAGAGCAAGTGACATTAGTCTAAATTTCAATAAGCAAGCTACAAGATTTTCTGAAAAACTTATATATGTACTACCTAAGACATTTGTGTAAAAAATTCTTTTCCCAGGACAACAATGGAGCTTAAGCCATGTTCCAAGTACAACTTGCAACTTTTGAAAAGCAGAGAGCTAGCACTTATTTTAAAACTGTAAATACAAGTTAAATGTTCAAAGCTGGACAGACAGAAATCCTCCTATTTGGATCCCTTCCACTTACAACTTACAGCAATAAAGCTGTGGGGTTTTTTTTCTCCCCAGTCACGACTTTGTTGGCTTTGTAGTCTTTACCACCAATAGTTTACTACATTGCAAGTATTATGAATTTTGATGAGTTCTGAGAAAACAAATGTTTTCTCTGCATTTCTTTTGGGACAGCGACTCTTTTGTCACAGTGTGAAGACTCTCTTGTGTCATGGAAATGCACTAAGGAAAGTGTTCATATTTATACCTATAGAGCAGTTAAAGAAATTAATTTTTTTTTTTTTGGCTGAGAAAAACAGCCTTAAAAAAAGAGGAAGGAAACAGTCTTAGTTGAGCAATACTGGCTAGCCAGATTAGAACTGTGCACTGGATGTCTGCAAGGGAGACAGATAAAGGATTACCCAAAAGCCAGTATTTTGAGCAAACCCTGACACTCCTTGAAGTAGTTTCTATAAGCAGGAAAATGCTGCTAAGCTGCTCAGCTGGAAGTTACGGGTTTAGCTGCTCCTTTGAATATCTGTGTCAACATTGATGCTTCACAATAAAAACTGAATGCGGTGGGAAACAGCAGCAGACACAACAGTAAGGAGACACTGGATTTTAGCAGAACTGCAGCAGTGTTTCTATAGCAGGGAAGTATGAACTTCAGTTATAGTTGTATGGTTCTTGTGTTTTTTGGGGCCTTTGTTTGCTTTTAATAATCACAGCTACCTCAATCTTGTCAACACAGATACTACTGGATAAACACAATCCAGCTGTGTGAATTACCAAAGTTTTAGAAGTTGTTTTCTGCCATGATGGTTTGACTGGCCAAGTAATTGAAATAATCATTATGTTTTCCAGGGAATTCCTAAAAAGCAGGTGTGTAGCATGTCTACAGTAGCAGAAGAACATATGAATTGAAAAGCTGAAAGCTGAGAGATGGTGTCATAAAGAATATCTGTATTTCGTTTGCTGAAACACAACACTGTACCACAACTTAAGAGATTGGGTGATTTTACTTTGTTTACAGAGTAACACTGCTTTCCTCAAAGACAGGAATGTTCACTAAACGACAGAAATATGACAACATTTAAAAGCTTAATGTAACACCAGAGTTTGGTGACCTGCTTAAAACTGATAGCAACTGAGCAGTTAAAAATGATCACAAAACACCTTAACTTCTAACATAATATAAAAGTTCTCTTAAAGGCAGAGGCAGGAATACTTTCCACACTAGATAGCAATAATGACAGAATACAGCTAATTAAAGCTTGAAAGTACCAGTGACACATCATGACATAAGTCGGTCAACACGTTTTTCTAAAAACTGGCACGGAAAGTAATAGTTACAGTGACAAAGCAGCCTTTTCCCCGGTGTAGTTTACAATTGATGATGCATTTGGAGCCTGCACACATCACCAGTCCCATGCTCTGCATCCAGCCAAAGCACACAGTGCTGACATTTTCACCTGGACACACAAACTTCGACTTGGTCTAGAACAACGTCCAATCTCCTGAAGTACTTTGGTGCTAACATAGGAGAGAATCTGCCTGCTGGGTTCAGGTGTCACATAAGAGTTTTGGTCCATCAATACACTCAGCTGAGTCATTTACAAGCAGGAGAGGGTTGCTGCCCACTAGCTGTCTACATTCCATGTGAAATTTGTCTAAGTGAGTTTCTAATTTGCAAGTAAGTACAAGCCAGATTCTGCTGAAGGAATCCACCACGTTTTCACTTGCAGAAGTTGTGTGTCATAACTCACACCCTTTAAATTACTGCTACCTGAGAAGAACACCACATATAACCTGGGCCACGGGGGTGGGGGAAGAGTAAACTCAGAAGAAGGTATTAAAGAAATAGCTCTTGGGGAATGAAAAGGCAGAAAAGGGGATTTAAGGATATATTTCCTTTCATTACTACCACACTCACACAATGTGACTCAGCAGTACAGCTAACCTATTAAACCTGCTAGATAGAAAAAAACATGTTAACTGCTTTCAGGAACTGGAAACTGACCTACTAACTCCCAAATATAAAGGTTCCTTAAAAATATGGGGACTAAAGTGTTATAAATTCCAACATTCCACCCTTCTCCCCGGGTGACTTTTCAGACTAACATACAAATAAGTATACAATAAGTATATTATACAAAGAAACATGTTTCATCAAATAATTTCAAATAAAAAATGAAGTCCTACTTTCTCAGGCAAGTTTCATATATGCAAAGAAACTGAACCATGAATTTGTAAATAAAATTTTTCCTTAGATGGTTGTGTTTCAGGGAACTAAGATTCTCTTAATAAGCAACTTAAAACAAGATATTGCTTTAGAGGTATTTAAGAAGTATCACTTCAAATTCTTAGTAAAAGAAAAAAGTCCTACAATAATAATAGTAATTAAAAAAAAATCACTTACCAGTGTTCATATTTACTTTAATGAAGTCCAAAAAGTGAGAAGATATACATATTGAATTATAAAAGCTAAAATATTAAGTATTGATAGGAGAAAACCAGCTTGGTAATGACTTAATTAGCTCAACTAATTAGAAAGTCAGTATTTAGTGTGTTTGCAAGAAATTGCAAAGGCTGATCAATATATTTGTTTGAAAAATATTTAACGTCAATAAGGAAAATATGAATAAGACCACCTCAACCTCATTTTAGTCAATATTCTTGAAAATGCTTTTACCAGGAAGTTATCAGTTATTCCATATATACTCAATAAAGTCTTCACTGGCTGTTCAGTAAAAACACAGGTCTAGTAACATAAAAAGTAGTTCCTTACAATTTAAAAAAGTCTATAAATATTCAAACCCCTGAAGTTAAAAAAATAGGAAATTCGAGGGTAAATATGTTGGTACTCATAATTATTTACCTGTAATTTAAGCATGTTTAGAAACATTTTGTCACTGAACAGATCTAAGAACATGCTTTCACTACTGAAGATTATTATCTTGGTAAGATCTTTCTTTCAGTGAGGTATTTTTCAGTGAGACCCTTTATAAGTTCAATACTGTACACCCAAAACTGCAACCATCCATGATGCAAACTCATCCAGTGCAGCTTTCACTTAGGTTTGATGCTGTCAGTGCTCCTACAGAAGCTCATGGTACCCATCTTAGATTCCCATCAGGGACAGAGCAAACTGCTTTAAGGCTTAGGAGATGAGACTGAAGAGCTTCCTCCAAACCTGTTTTAGACCAACTAGGAAGTAATTGTGAAAATTTCTAAAATCACTTCTCAACCAGTTACAGAGAGTACCAGCAACAACAGCATGCAATTCTTGAACAGATCAGGCACTCCCCGATGAAAGACAACAGTGTGGAACAGTATCTTCCCTGGAGCAGCTTTCCAGCCATCAGCACAATTGCAGCTTAGAGATTTCCTGAAGATTGTGTATGGCTGACATCAAAATGCCTGTAATGTCCATTAGCTCTTGATGGATCTTTCTTTTATGAAGAGTTACAGGGCAAAGACATCCACCATTTTAAGGTACACAGTGTCGAAAAAAAAGTCATTTTGCTTACATCAAGCCTGGTCCCTGATAATAAAACTAGGGTCTACCAGTTGAGAAAACCAGTATTTCTCACTCAACTTCTCCATCCTTTTATGTCCTCTCCATCATCTTTTTTACCTATAAGGGGACTGTACAATTTCTTTGAAGAGACTCTGAGCTCTCCCAACATAGTTCTACTGCATCCTTTCTGATTTTAAAATGAGAAGAAACAAATAAAAGAGACCTAGGCACACTATGGTCAACAGTGACATGCTATCTTTCCATTCACTAACACTTCCTGGGGAATATTTAAAACATATTCCTTGAGAACTGATAGTTTGTATCATCAGTTAAGATGTATCACTAGATAAAACGTGGATTCTGTACCCACTTCATACATTTATCGATACTATTTTCCCTACATCCACATCATCCCACAACAGCTACATTGTAACAACTGTTTGAAACAGCACATATTCCCTTCCTCCGCCTTGGACGGCACGTCTGTGTTCATCTCCATTTTACTGAATATAACCTATTTTCCACTTCTGAGAAATGCCTGGGCTGCACTTGGTCTTGTTGGCTACCACTACAGTTTAGTTCAGACTACCTGAATTTAGAACAATTTTATCTTTTCCCTTTATCTTCTGTCCCAGAAAACACAGTTTAAAATCCTTACTTTCCCTGGGGCTCTGACAGTCAGGTCACCGTAATTTAGCATACTCTGACACCTTAAATTAACAGCCATAGGAGGATCCATGGCAACTGCCCAGGCATGTAACTCAGGCTGCTAGGCTGTGCAAGGGCTGCTTCAAGTGCATCACGATTTAGATTAGTATGTTTGAGCTTAATCTGATTTAAATTTCCTAAACTTCCTACAGGCCAAGAGTGTGCACAGCACTGACTGCCGTGGCCCTGTAACAACTTGATGTTTCCCACAAGCTTTTTAACCTACACTAAACATATTTTTTTTTGTCCTCAAAGACTTCAATGTCCACGACAAGCAGTATGCGAAAGAATGCCTTTTCTCTTATTTATGGATTCTCCTTCTTATTATCAATATAAAGACGAAGGTTTGCTTTTGTTCTGCTGGAACTGACATAAAAAAGAACATCCTAAAACTAGCTCTTATGCTCTTTTAGCTCATCCTCTCCTAAAGAGAAAGTACTGTCCCTCCCTTTTTTCCAGTATTTATGTGCCCAAAACTGAACATTTAGGGAATAAACTCCATTACAATAATATGACAAAACATAACTGGACACAACTCTAAGTCTGATAGGTAGTGAAATTACAAAGAGTATTCTTGAATCAAAAAAACTGGTACACAGTGTTTTTTTATTTATCTAATATAAAGTTGAGTCTACATACAGAAGGCATTTCTGCACTGCAATCTTATTTTTTCTTTTGGTACTGAAGACAAATGTTTTCCCTGACAAGTCACAATACCAGCAATTCCCAAGAAGCAGCTAACTCAGCTGGAAATTCCTAAGCATACAGAAAAATCAAGGTAGGAGCTCATTTAGGGCTCTCACAATTGACCTTCAGTAGCAGTTAAAGTCATCAAGTTTAACTACAAGTAACAGCTGGGCTGAGAGGCAAAATCAGGTAATTTACCCAAAACCTCTCTAAAAACCTCTCTTGGCCTTCAGTGACAAGTTTTAAAGCCATGGGTAAATTTAAAAATTTGCAAACCTTGTACTTTAATACCAGAACACAGGAAAATGAGTTTTTGAAAATTACCAGCTTTAACAACAAAAAAGGAAGGGACCTAGAATTAAAGAACATATTTACATCATATATGTACCTATTCACTGTAAAATAGTTTATATCCTGTATGATTCCCCTCTTCCAAAAATGCACGAAGAAATGGCTTTAAGTTTTAATTTAGTAAGTCAGCATATTCAGAAACAGGCTGCTCTCATAATTCTCTGATGTTAACAGGTCTGTCTTTTCCTTTCCCATTCGTATCAGTATTTGCACCAAATTGCAACAATGCTCTATTTCTAGAAATTTAGAAGTCCACAAGAAGAGTACACAACTACAAGGTTTTCATTTCAACTTCCATCTGAAAATCCCTACCATCAGAAGACGATCCAGGACAGTGCAGAGGACAAAAAAACAGAAGTTGGTCACTCACCATTAAGATCTGTGCAGGATCTGGTAATAGGGAGTATGAGCTATTTGACACTTTCAAACAGCTAAATCTAACAACCACTCTGAGCAGCAGTTCTGCTGAACATACAAATCTTCAGCATCATGTTTAGAATTCAAACGATAAAGCTAATTGAGATTCTTCTAGAGGAAATCTAGTATATATGCACTCACAGAGTCCTTTTCAGTTACCCCAAGCCCATGCAGTTTGCAGTGGCCAGACCCAACAAACCCAAGCTCCAGGTTGCTGCGTGACTTACCCGGACAAGAGCATCATCGATGATGTGATCGCGCCTCACTTTAAGTCGCAGATACGGGTTGAGCTGCTGCCCTTGAACCAAGCTGTAGAGCACAGTTATGCGTCTTTCACTGTACATCCGGATCCTATTGTCGTAATACAATCCCAGGTTCTTGGTAACAGCATTTAATATGAAGGGACAGGTCATAAATGAGAATTTATTCTCTGTTTCTACTTTGAAGAAAGTGTAGTCTTTGTCCATTTCTAGAACATCATTCAGTGGTTCATTAATAAATTCTTCAAAAGGGATAAGTGGTTTTCTGCAATCTATAGTTTTAACACCAAGTTCAGTTTCCAGTGGGTCCACTCGAGGACCTTTTTTATTTCTTCTTTCCTCACCCAACAGCTCTTGAAGAGTTAGTTCACTTGATTCTGGGATGGGTTCTTCATCTTCCTCTTCATTATGATCTGTATCCACATCCCCTCCTACTACATTTGCATAGTAAACCATTTTCAAGCACTTTGAAGCAGCAACAACAGCATCATCATCATTCACTAGGTTACGACTATTGAACTCGTTGCTTATGACTTTGTAAGTAATAAGCTGCTGAAATGTTTCCATCATTCTCCGAATTTGATCTGCTCTGTACTTAGACCACAATCTGACCAGTTTTGCTTGAGCTGCAAGGGGTAGTTTGCTCATTGCTTTGCAAAACAATGGTAGAGCCATTTCCAGATATTCTGGGCTATGAAGATTGCCATTCTCCATAACGATAATAAACAAATTCAGATAGTTAGGATCCCGAGAGTACACATTATGGTAAGTCAAGTCACATTCTACATTAGGTGACAAGTACACAAGTGCATTTAAAAAGGCAGTTTCTATTTTTTCATTAGAAAGTAACCTATCATAGACCCGTCTGACTGCTTCAATATCTACAGACACTTCATCTGGGCCTAGTTTTTGGAGGTTATTATCTCCCTGTGTGTTATCACCTATTCTTGATGACGAAGATGACGATGCACCAGAATCCTCTTCCATAGCAGCAGCTGAACAGGCAGCTTTTTCCTTTTCATCTTCATCTTTGTCTTCATCCTTCCCTTGGAGAGACTTGAGCTCCTCCTTGGTGTGCTGCTTGGTTTTTCGGAAACTCTGTACCAGTGCTTCAGCACTAGAAAACACTCTCCCAATCACCCGGATCAAAGGGGAATAATCCTCTTTTTCTCGACATAATTCAAGAATTTCATATATCTTGTCTTCTGTTAGAAAAGTCACATCTATAAAAAGATAAAGTTATTAATTTTATTAAAATAAAAATTAAAAAGATAAAATACTTCTGGTTTGCCCTGCCCAAGAAATCTGTGTGTCATATCATCCTTAAAACTGCAAAAACAGTGCTGAATAAATTCAAGACAGATACTTTATAATTTCATTAGCATGAAAAATCATGATTTCTTTCACTGACTTCGTAAAGTATTTTATTCATGGATGTCAATCAGAGAATGTGCACAATGGTGAAACTGTTTTGCAACCAATTAACTACATTTGGTAGTTAACAGTACTGTATTGTCTAAACAAGAGCAATCAGTAAGAGGTTTAAACTAAGAGACTTAATAAATAAGGCTGTGACAATACAGTCTTCTGGTAAATCTGCACAGTTGATGTGTAAGTCATTAAACCAAACAACCAGACTGCATCAACCTCTTTTTTCAAACACAGCACATGTCTATGGACTTCACACGTTTTTTCTCCCTTAAAACCAGACCCTGAAGAAAAGATTCAGTCACTTGTTTTGTTGTATGTTAATGGGAATATAGGATTTCTTACGTCTCTTTTTAAGTTTCCCTCCAACTGTTTTTATACTAAATTGATGCCTGAAAACCCTCCAAAAACCCAAATTCAATATATGCTCTGAAATTGATGCTGCCTTCTAAATTACACATACAGTGGGGCATGTAGATTATTTCTTTGTACATTAGGCCTCACTAAGGTAAGCAACTCGGGTATGTTCATCAACATGCTATTCAGATGAACAAGATAGTTTATACACATCATCTGATCCAAATACCTGTTTTCCCTCTCCCCAAACTCCTGATACAAAACAAGTCATTCGAAGGGTCTGTTTTTTATTTGAAATCTTCCTTTCTCTTTAGAAAAAAGAAAGAAAACATTATAGCTTTCTATGTTACTTCTCAAACAGAACCCACAGATGCTTTCACATCAGGTGATGATTTACAGTAGGATTACCACATGATCAGACCTTGAAAAGATATTCTAGTTTAACTAGATTCTTCTGAACTGACATGTAATTTAGAACTAAAACAGATTAATAGCATCTCTAGAGATCTAGAAAACATCTCAGAACTGTATTCACCAACCGTGCTATAACTACCTACCTATGCAGAAAGGGTTGTATCATTTTAATAAACACATGTTTAATAAATATGCTGTACATTAAAATATTTTGAAATGTAATTACCTAGGCTGATACTCATTCCAAGAAGCCATTACATTAAAAATACAAACTAGATGATGCAAAGACAGACAACCTATTGACTTTCACAGAACCCCAAGCCACTCTTAGAGTACATATAACATAGGAGAGGTTACACTTATGTCATGCTGTTTAGATTGACTCCAATCTGAAGACGCTGACAAAGCTCAAAAGTAAAATCTGTCCTGTTAAAAAAACAGATCTATCAAAACAATAATGAAAGGATTCAAGCTTAATGCAACATCTATTTTTATCTGCTGCAGTGCATGCTCAGGAAGAAAAACTTGGTTTTAAAAGAAGTTTTAATTTTCTTGTGTTAAGAGAAATTTAACTGCTGATACAGATGACGTTCTATGACACGGCTCTTCAAAATGAGGACCACAGTCTAAAGCTCATTGACTCTGGACCACAGACATTATTCATAGCATAAAAATTATCAGCACAAGCTGACAATCTAACAATGTAACACATTTCAGATTTCCATACTTAAAACAGAAATTCCTCATTCACTCTTTTAAACGTTTTAGTATTTCATGAACTAACCGTGTGCTATTTCCAGTTAAAATACTTAATAGTACCATCAGCAATCCTAGCAGCTTTAAGTCCTATCCCGTGACCATCCTATAATTGTGCTGCCATAAGTCTGCCCCATTTTTACTTTGCAGCAGTGAGAACAGCTGGAGAAAACAAACCTAAACCCAATGAAGCTTCATTGTAACACAAGCCAATTTTAGCTGACTTGCATCTGGATCTGTGAGCTTTTACATGCCTTTTCCTCTCACGTCCTCTATTTCAAATAAGGAATCCAGTAAAGCAACTCCTCTCAGACTTTGTTCTCAGTAATACTGCATGACAAATCTGCACATTAAGTCAAGTTTCAACAGTGATCCTTGACTGTGAAAAAGACTGCATCTGATCTATATACTGCCAACAACACTCCCTAATTAGCAAATATATTAATTATATTTTCTTTATCTCTTATGGAAGCTTTATTATCATTGTGTGCTTGCTGCCGATCAACTGACCTTCTCTGTTTACAATTTAATATTTTGGTGAACAAAATTGAAAATAGATTCCCAAATCATTGATTTTTAAATGATGCTTCCTCTCTGATTACAATTGCAACCTATGCTTTTTATATATTTGTGATTTCTCTACTTCCTTGTTTGTGGACTGCTATCTAAGGTATTACTGAGATGCTGACAACGACCTCCACAGAATGTTTAATGTTTACCCCAAAGGTAACAGTCTTAGGGCTTAGCACCAAGAAAAGTAATTTAAGTAATTACTTTTGAAGGATATTTCTTTCAATTTATTTAGAACTTTCAATCCTACTTCAAGCATAAAAGCAAGCCACACATCCTTCTCCTTGGCTTTGCTAAACTTAGCTGCAATTTTCCCAGTAACTGTTGTAGCACATACACTTTAAAAAAAAATCAGAGTGCTAGATTTCTTAGCCATCATCCAATTCCAAAGGTAACTAGGCCTCAGATGGGCTTTAAAAATGCATTAAAGCTCTCTGTCTCTACAGGTACAAAGAAAGGTCAGTACTTGTGATGGTCCAAGAGAGGAAGTCTGAGTCACTGCTGTAGCAAACAGACTGTCTCTGGAGGTAGGTTGAGAAGACTCTTAGGTACCCATCTTTGGGAGAGGGGATGGTTAGAGAGAATAAGGAAAATTCTGTATCTGAAAAGCTTCATTAAAAACACAGAAAAAATCAAGAGACAAATCACAAAACAGACTTAATGTGCCTCTTTCTCATCTAATGCTACATTGCCTTCCCTTTCCCAGTGTTTGCCTCTCTGCTTATTCAGATCGTAAATAATTTGGGTACAAATTTATCCTTGCATCAGATAAAGAACAAACTGATGCTACTATAGTCTGGAACATCTTGGGTTGCTTATAACACACTACTATGTTTTATTGCTGATTCGACAGCATTTTTAAAATCTTTGCTGTAAACAATTTCACCTTCTTTAGCCAACATAAATGGATCTGGACTTGTGTTTATACCACTTTTTGCCACAATACTTAAAAAAGGTCTGCTCAAAGGTTAATGGCTTTAGCTACATTCGGCCTGATTTCTGGACGTGTTTGCATCACGGGTTTTGGCAACAACTAACATTATTCTATTAGTATGTATTTACTATTAGAGAGAGTTTGAAAAGCTTAACAGAAGTTAGAAAACATATACAGAACAGTATTTCATTTTACATTGGCTTAAAAATAACTGTGCTCAAACATTTTTAGCTTAGTGAATGTATTGCCTATCACCCACTGTATAATTTTTTTCATCTGTTAAATTTCTTAACATAGAATCTGGAATTGGTTAAAGTATAACTTTTATAATTTATTAACTGCAGAAGAGTTACGAAACTAGCAAAACTAAAACAGTCATACAAAAGCACTTAAAGCTTTTCCATACTTATAAAAATCATTATTATTGTAAGACAGCAAATGCACGTTGATTTTAAAAGAGATGTGGTCAAGATCTAGGTCTGGAATCAGTGTTCAGCATTAATCCATCCATTTTTCCAAATCCATAGTAAAATACTCGATTGACTAATACTCTATTTTCCTAAAGTCAGAACACCGTCAGAGTGAACTCTGTTGGCTTGTACTCGTGCATATGATATGAGTTTTATTTTAGAAAAATTGTAAACATCTTACCTTTAAAGTCATCTCTTGGGCCTTGCATTTCCTTCTTGTTCATTTTTCTGTCAGTGCAGGAATTGTTATGGGCACCTTTGGAATTGTTTTCTAGGTAAGCTGAGCTCGTTCCTTTCTTGGAGGGATGAGGATCACAGAGTTTTGCATTAATCTTATAAAGCTCGAGGGCCTTAATGGCTGCTGCATTGTTATCCATACGGAGAAAAGTTGGACAGGAAGCACAAAATTCATTCGTGCAGGCTTCATTTCCACAGCCCTCGGTTAACTGGTGGTAGTAGCGCTCTATTAGATGCTTTGCAGCTGCTCGCTTCCTGTAGCAAACATTCAAACAGTAAGTACAAGGATTAGTGGAGCTTTCACATACAAAGCTCATTCAATAGCATCAGCAAGGCAGAGATTAGTCAGGCACTGAAACACAAGATTCTGTCAGAGAGAACATATCTGAAGTTTTTTTTAAATGCAGGATTCTCATCTTGACAAATGCAAATATATTTAACACACAATTTAATTTGTGGGTTCTATGTAAGTGAAAGATAAATCCTGTTTATGCATAGTTTTCAGCTTTACATGGTAATGCTACAGTGGAGACAATCTTGTACAGTTCTGAACAATCTCAGCTGTCGCTACAAAAGAGAGCAATTTGGATGCAAAACAAGGCTGCAACTGAAACAGAACTGGATGTTGTACAGGTGTTGAATCTAATATATAGTACTGAGGCATGGTTGCCACTGACAGATGGAAGAGGCATAAAACAAACAATTTAGACATTTATTTAGCAATACTATCAATACTACGCTATTTTACCCATTTTAACAGGATTCCAAATGACTAAAAATGATCATATTTAGTCTATTTAAATCTGCACAAAAATATTCCTTTATTAAATAAATTGATGCCAAAACCACAATTTCAGATGCGCTCAAGGCTGAATGTATTTCTCCTCAGCTTAAATAAATTATATGGTTCTCCAAAAAAAAAGAAAAAAACACACAAAAAAGCAGTATCTGCCAAATCCCTGTGTTGCCATCATAAGTGGCAAGTATGTATTCTGAAAAATCACAGCTGTATTGCTATATAAGTCTATGTGCTCAGTACTATATATATGCACAAAAGAAAATGTAACTGCCTTATTAATAAGGTCACAGACGTCTACAGAAACATGCAAATAATAAAAAAAAAATCACTGGAAAGCTGCAGGTAATCAGGACAGCAGCAGCTGCATGCAGCACCAAGAGCACCATGTTTGACCATACTTTGGAAAGAAACCCCCAAACCTCAACTTCATTTAAGATAATAGGTTATTAATGAAAACTAGCAACTGTGAAAGATTTCAAACATTTTGACTAGGTGTAACATACAGGCCTTTTATGTAACTTTAGTGATACAGCACTATAAAGATCAGAGCACCAGAAACTGTGATATTAACTTAAAATTGCCTTTCCTGATGTTGATGCATGCACAGATTCTACATAGAACAAGTACTCCAGAACTGAAGTGCTAGACCACTGGTACTACCCAGCACTTGCTGCACCTTGCTGTTGGCTGGTTAACTAGCAGTTTCAATGCAGTTACTTCAGAAGGAAAAACGTTCTGAGAGTGACTACCTGAGGTGTATATTACTCAGCAATAACACCTTTGCTTCTTTCTTTTCACCCTTCAAGATCTCATGATCCCAGAGAAGAAAATACATCTTACAAGGGAAACAATTATTTTGATGTCTACCTGAGCTTTCAAATGCCCCAGTACATTCCAAGGGAAAAAAAAAACCAAACAAAAAACCAACTGAGGAGAAAGGTTTCCCTGGCATTTTGAAATGGATGTGGAAAAAAAAAAAGGCAGCATGAGCAATACCATTAAAACCATTACTGTGTTACAGGGAATAGCTGTATTCTAATCTAAGGAAAGAGTTCTTGTCTCTCACATTTTTATATGTAGACTTAGAAGAATCTGCCTCTCTGCATGTACATCTAAAAATAAGTGGGTTTTTTTAATCTTGTCTTTCATACTTCAGCCACTAGTATAGAGGTTTAAAAAAAAAAACAAAAAAACACCCAACCCCCCCAAAGTAACAGTGTTTTAATACAACTTGGACTACTACATGATTTCAGAGACAACTATTTCTGAATGCAAAATTTTGTGCTTTGATCATTCCTGACTTTCAATCATTCCAGACCACCAGATTTAGAGTGTGAAATATTGTAATTTGTAAGCAGTTTAGGTATTTCATACGAAAAAGCTGAATTTTTACACCTGAGCTGTGGCTACCTGTCTCACCAACATGCACACCTTTTTTGCTCACACATCTAGTTTGAATATAAAGTTAAATCAATGTATGAACACTGATGTATTAACATACGTTTTATCATCTTAAACAATCCACTTTAATCAGGTCATATCTGAGATGCCAGCAGATAAAGCTAAGCTTAGACTCGTCTTTAACAGTTAACTTCTGAGGAACTCAATATTTTTTTTGCTTTTAGTTTTTAGCTACCAATTACTTCTCAAACTTGGCCATGCCTCCAATAAGGCTGTTTATATGAACACTTTTATTTTGACTTGTGGCTGGGGACTTACTAATTCAAGTTCTATGAAACTCTATTAATAGAGACAGGTCTGACTGAAGGTTGCATTTTTAAATTTTGTTTTTAAATCAAGTGTGGAAGCAAATAATATGATGTACCACAGTACTAGAATACAGCAGTAATAGAATTTCATAGAATATCTTTGGTTGGAAGGGACCCACAGGATCATCAAAGCCCAACTTCTGGCCCTGCACAGAACCATCCTCAAGAATCACATTATCTGCCTAACAAACACTTCTTGAACTCTGTCAGGCTGGTGCTGTGACCACTTCACTGAGGAACCTGTTCCAGTGCCCAACCATCCTCTGGGTGAGGAACCGTTTCCTAATATCCAACCTACACCTTCCCAGACAGTTTCATGCCATTCCCTCCGTTCCTGTCACCACAGAGATCAGTGTCTCCCCCTCTGCTTGCCCTCATCAGGAAGCTGTAGACTGTGAGGAGGTCTCCCCTCAGTGTACTTCTCCAGGCTGAACACACCAAGTGACTGCAGCTGCTCCTCATACGGCTTCCCCTCAAGGCCCTTCACCATCTCTGTAGCTCTCCTTCAGATGCTCTCTAATAGCTTTGTATTTTTCTCATATTGCAATACCCAAAACTGCACACAATATTCAAGGTGAGGCCGCCCCAGCTCAGAGCAGAGCGGGACAATCCCCTCCCTTGCCTGGCTGGTGATGCTGTGCCTGATGCACCCAGGACAGGGTCGGCCCTCCTGGCTGCCAGGGTTCCTGTTCATGACTCATGTTCAATTTGCCATCGACCAGGACCCCCAGGGGCCTTTGTGTGTTGCAGTTCCCAGGAGCACTTGTACTTGTTGAACTTCATGTGCTTGGTGATTGCCCAACCCTCTTATNCAGATGCTCTCTAATAGCTTTGTATTTTTCTCATATTGCAATACCCAAAACTGCACACAATATTCAAGGTGAGGCCGCCCCAGCTCAGAGCAGAGCAGGACAATCCCCTCCCTTGCCTGGCTGGTGATGCTGTGCCTGATGCACCCAGGACAGGGTCGGCCCTCCTGGCTGCTGGGGTTCCTGTTCATGACTCATGTTCAATTTGCCATCGACCAGGACCCCCAGGGGCCTTTGTGTGTTGCAGTTCCCAGGAGCACTTGTACTTGTTGAACTTCATGTGCTTGGTGATTGCCCAACCCTCTTATTTGATGAGGTCTCTCCGCACAGCCTGGCTGCCTTCCAGGGAGTTGTCAAGAGCAGCGCCCAATTCAGTATCATTGGCAAACTTACTTTGTATACCTTCGAGACCTGCATCCAAGTCATTTATGAACATGTTGAAGAGGGACGAGGATGGAGCCCTATGGAACCTCACTAGTGACAGGTCACCAGTCTGATGTCACCCCATTTACTGTAACCCTGTGTGCCTGACCCATGAGCCAGTTGCTCACCATGCTGTGTTTATCCAGCTGTGTTCTGGACATTTTGTCCAGAAGGCTACTGTGAGAGACAGTATCGAAAGCTTTATGGAAATCCGAAAAGATTACATCGAATGGCTTTCCTTGATCAACTAGATGGGTTACCTTGTCATAAAGAGAAATTAAGTTTGACATGAACNAGGTGAGGCCACCCCAGCTCAGAGCAGAGCGGGACAATCCCCTCCCTTGCCTGGCTGGTGATGCTGTGCCTGATGCACCCAGGACAGGGTCGGCCCTCCTGGCTGCCAGGGTTCCTGTTCATGACTCATGTTCAATTTGCCATCGACCAGGACCCCCAGGGGCCTTTGTGTGTTGCAGTTCCCAGGAGCACTTGTACTTGTTGAACTTCATGTGCTTGGTGATTGCCCAACCCTCTTATTTGATGAGGTCTCTCCGCACGGCCTGGCTGCCTTCCAGGGAGGTGTCAAGAGCACCGCCCAATTCAGTATCATTGGCAAACTTACTTTGTATACCTTCAAGACCTGCATCCAAGTCGTTTATGAACATGTTGAAGAGGGACAAAGATGGAGCCCTATGGAACCTCACTAGTGACAGGTCACCAGTCTGATGTCACCCCATTTACTGTAACCCTGTGTGCCTGACCCATGAGCCAGTTGCTCACCATGCTGTGTTTATCCAGCTGTGTTCTGGACATTTTGTCCAGAAGGCTACTGTGAGAGACAGTATCGAAAGCTTTATGGAAATCCGAAAAGATTACATCGAATGGCTTTCCTTGATCAACTAGATGGGTTACCTTGTCATAAAGNAAGACCTGCATCCAAGTCGTTTATGAACATGTTGAAGAGGGACAAAGATGGAGCCCTATGGAACCTCACTAGTGACAGGTCACCAGTCTGATGTCACCCCATTTACTGTAACCCTGTGTGCCTGACCCATGAGCCAGTTGCTCACCATGCTGTGTTTATCCAGCTGTGTTCTGGACATTTTGTCCAGAAGGCTACTGTGAGAGACAGTATCGAAAGCTTTATGGAAATCCGAAAAGATTACATCGAATGGCTTTCCTTGATCAACTAGATGGGTTACCTTGTCATAAAGAGAAATTAAGTTTGACATGAACCCATGGTGGCTGTGACCGATGACTGCAGTGTCCTTCAGGTGTTTTTCAGTAACTCCCAGAATAATCTTGTCCATAATTTCATCAGGCACTGATGTGAGACTGACAGACCTGTAGTTTTCAGGGTCATGCTTTCTGCCCTTCTTGAATATTGGGCCAACACTGGCCAGTGTCCAGTTGACTGGGACCTCTCCAGATTCCCAAGATCATTGAAAAATCCTCAAGAGAGGCCTTGTCATGACATCAGCCACCTCTTTAAGTATTCTTTTATGAGTTCCATAAGGCCCCTTAAACTTACAGGGATCTAGCTGGATCCTCCCCCCTCTCCCTGGCAGCTTTTCACATTACCTCAGACAAATTATTTAGGTAAATAAATAAATTTAAGTGAGGATCCAGACCTCAGAAGATAGAATTTGCCAAGCGTTCCACAAGAGCTACCCTAACTGAGGTTCACTGACAAAAGCACTTACAGAAAACGCAGTTCTGAGTAAGTCAATGTGTGATTTTACAAAACAGTAAGACATTCCATAACACATTCTCACAGTGTACTTCAGGTATTATCACTGTTCATTGCCAAAAGCCCACATTTCTTATTTCTACATTATTCAGCAAAAGAACTTGTAGCATACCCTCTGTATTGTCCAAAAGTGAAAATTTGATTGCTTTCTACATTTCCCTGCTCATTTAGTATGCCAAAAACTAAAGTTCTTGGCCTGAGGCATTAAAACTGGTTCATCAAGCAAAGTAAGATAAAACCACTCTCTATTCTTAGCTCATGCTACACCCGTGAAGACGGCAGCTCTCTTTAGTTCCTATGAAGGGATCTACTGAAGAGCAGCTGGTCCCTTAGAAAACTCAGGGCCTGGTTTGCTGTGCAGTAGCACACACAGTTACTATTGTAGCTAAGGCTGTAGTGACTGACTTGTACACACATTTCCAAATACTCATTGTTGTTGCACATCCAACTATGAACCTGCACCGGTGTGGCTGCAGTTGTAAACATTTCACAGACATTTCACAGGCATATCCTTACGACTGAAGGATAACTTCCCACTCAGTGGGCCTTGCATAACCTCCTCAAGCAATATGCACTGCTTCACTGAGGAGGAGAGGCACCTAAAATAGATACCAAACTTCCTTCCCCAAAGTCCAACGATTTCACAAGCATACTTTTCTGTTTAAAATGAAATTAGCATTCACTGACTTAGTTTGTAGTAGTTACAGAAGAAAGAATGCCTTTAGGCTTTTCATATGCTCTTTAGCTAATAAAAAGCCAGATAATAAGTACTTTGCATTTATAATTTAAATGCTGCCAAAATTCTGGAGTATCACAAGAAACATGTACTACCAAGCCAAAGGTGAACTGGGCTGCATTTTTGTAGTAATTTTTGAATGTCTAAAACCTGTAAAAAACAAGGACTGAGTGTACTGGTTCCAAAGCTCCTATGACACAGAATGTAATTTGCATTTCTCAAATACCTTAAACTAATACAGAGAAATACCATGTAAAGGAAACTTTTGCCACAGAGAAAATCAGAAGTTTAAACATTAGAGGAATTTTTGAAAAATTTGAAGCATGTAGTAATTTACATTTCACATACAAAGCATTTACATTCAAGGTTACATTTACATTCAAAACATGCCTAAAGGATAAAATATCTGCATAACTGCATGATTTTTGCTTGTAAGTTTACCTAAATTTTACAAATACACATGGATGTTTCATACTTGTCTCGAAATACCAGCATGAAATAACATACTTCTGAATGGTTTCTGCTTAGGACATAATTATTATATTATTTTTACACATAAATCTCAAATTGGACAGGAGTGTTGATCTGCTGAAGGGCAGGAACGGATCTGGACAGGCAGGATTGATTGGGCCGAGGTCAACAGCATGAAGTCCAACAAGGTGAAGTGTCACAACAACCCTGTGTAGTGCTACAGGCTGGGGCAAAGTGGCTGGAAAACTGCCCAGTGGAAAAGGACCTGGGGGTGTGGTCCACAGCAGCTGAACAGGAGCCAGTGGCCCAGGTGTGCCCAGGTGGCCAAGAAGGCCAATGGCAACCTGGCTTGTATCAGCAATAGTGTGGCCAGCAGGATGAGGCTGTGATCATCTCCCTCTGTTCTTGGACCTTGAATCCCATGGCCAGTTTTGGGCCACTCACTGCAAGGAAGACACTGAGGTGCTGGAGTGTGTCCAGAGAAAGGCAATGGAGCTGGTGAGGAGTCTAGAGCACAAGTCTTATGAAGAGCAGCTGAGGGAGGTGGGTATTTAGCCTGGAGAAAAAGAGGGTCAGAAGTGACCTTATCACTCTCTACAACCACCTGAAAGGAGGCTGTAGCCAGGTGCAGGTTGGTCTCTTTTCCCAGGCAACCAGTAATAGGACGAGGAAAATGGCCTCAAGCTGTGCCAGGGGATGTTTAGGCTGGACATCAGAAAGAGTTTCTTCACTGAAAGGGCTGTCAAGCTTTGGAATGAGCAGCCCATGAAGGTGGTGGAGTCACCATCCCTGCCTGGAAGTGTTCAAGATACAACTGGACATGGCACTTGGTGCGATGATCAAGTTGATAAGGTGGTAAATGGTTGAGGGTTGGATTCAATGATCTTTGAGTTCTTTTCCAGCCTTAGTGATTCTATGATTGCTCCAAGATGGCTAAATTTAGTAAGCAGAAATCTACCACAGCCTGTTTTACAATGGCTATTAGGAACTTAGAAGTGCCAAAATGTTCATAAGCAATTTTCTTAATGCGCAAAAAAAAAAAAAAAATCCAAAAAAGCATTAATTTGCACAGAAACTGTCTTTTGGGTAAGAAAAAACCCAGGAAACAGGTTTTTTAGTACTAATAGCAAAACAACTTTCAATATATGTGTTAACAGAGCCATAGACACATCTGCAACAGTTATACTACACTCTGGAAACAAGATGACCAGCATATCAAAAATGGTTTAAAAAGGTGTTACAGATGGTCATCTTTGTTAAGTTACATATTGCTTCACGCAAGTTTCAGCTTCGAACCTTGCACATTGGTTTTCCTGCTTCTGTTTAGCTAGAGTAAGAATAGTAGTGCTAGAAAAGACAAGCTTCCAGTAACAGCACTGCCCACACAGAGCCTTTTGAAGAGCCCTGCACACCAAACTACCAAACACTCCATCCAGACCTGGAGCCCACCCCTTTGTTCCAGCAGTGCTGTAACACCTTTTGCCTGCCTCAGCCTCTGGCACCACAGCAAATGTGCATCTGGCAAACGTGCATCTGGCAAATGTGCACGTGCATGGAGCTCACATTTTCCAAACTTCATTCTTTCCAGTGTGGTGGACCTTAACAGCAGGGCTGGATTGTGAACCCCCCTTGGACCATACTGGTTTAACCCAAAGGACCTCCCTCCCCACCATGTATTCTAGATCCACCACGCCTCTGGGAACATCATGTGCTGACAAAGGTACAGCACTTGCTCAGGAAGGGTAACCATGAGAACAGAAGGTCTGTCTTGGCTATATGGAGCAACGCAGGAAGACAGAGAGGGGAGTGAAGAACACAGTATGTATCTTACAATCTTGTCTCTGAAAAATTTCCTTGCTACAGTCCTATTTGAAAAGCAGAGAAGGGTTTCAAAACTGCAAAGCATCCTATCCTCAAAAGCAGAGAGAAGGAAAGATAAATGCATAAAAAGCTGTATGAAGACGACCATACCTTTACCTTGGTATGTGACATCATAAAATAGAATGAGAACAAATGAACAGATAAGAAGTTATTTTTTAAGAAAGTTGTACTAATTGAAGCCGAAAGTCAATGGAGATATGTGACAGAAGCAGACAGAAGACGCTGACCTTAACAACTCTGAGACCTGAATGAATGCTAAGGTAAAAAGACTCCTAACTTTGAGCTAGCACCAAGATGTTCATAACATGGAGACCTAGAACTTGAAAAGCTTGGGATAAGCAAGACTAACACAAGGAAGATTTTGCTGTGTAAGAATCTGAGTATTTTCTTTAAATTTCTTTTCATTCACACATGTGAAACATATATGATTATGCTCTTGGTATACAGCTTTGCAATGCAAAACACGGAAATAAATAAAGCAATTATATCAGCCAACCAGAGCAAAACCAATCATTCATTGTGCAAACAAAAAACCACTTGCCTAAGTCCCTGCATTTACTAATGAATTTTAGGCATGTAAATAACACAGTAACTATTTTAGCAACATAGTAGGCTGGCAGGTCACAACTCTACCACCCAACCTGCCATCCTACCTTAGGTGGCAAGAGCCACTATGCAGCAGGATTGCAAAAATTCTCTGTAACAGGTGTAGTACACATCACATTGTGATACAGTTAAAAAAAATTTAGTTTTGCAAGTATACTGTATAACTAGTAGTCAAATATGTGAATTCCTACAGCTTGACTGGCTCACATTTATTTTAGAGAAGTCAGGACCACTCTGATCACTGGTCTACATCAAAAAGTAAGTACTCAGTAAGTAAGTAAGTGAGTAAGTACTCAGCTATCACACAGAAAAGCTTACTACTGAAAACTATTTTTTCATGTTTGGTTTTAAGGAAGATTAATCACACACACACAAGAATTGTCAAACTTCCAGAAGGAAAGAAGTTATACTGCCTTTTCCTTCTGATTTATCCTACGTCCTTAGAGTCTCTGTTTCACACCAGTCTAGAGTGCTACTGACACATCTTTCCTTAAAATGTGTAAAAACCAGTAATCCAACTGACAACATCCAGAGTGGACTATAGCCAGGCTGCAGCCCTATTTCCCGTTTGACTAGACCGGGGAAACAAAAGGACACAATTCAACTTGCTGCAGGAACAATAAACCACAATGCAGCGTGGGCCACTACTGGAGCAGGAATAAGAGACCATGGCAGGGCTTTTGCTCTGCAACGTCTAAAGCACGTCCACATAGCAACAGGCAGAGACACCTCTCAGGTCTGAATCCCTGAAACCTTCACTCCTAAGAAAGCAGCCAGACAGCACTTCTGTAACAGATGGTATGAGTGAAGGAAAAGAATTTTGTCATACCAGAAGAACTGCTTCTCCTAGTGTAAGAAATGGCTTCACTGCAGTGAATTGCTACTAACACATTAGAAAAGCCCTTGCTGTTTCCTCCTCCTCATTTTTTAGGTATGCAGTCCAATGAGGGGGGGGCTCACCGCAGTTTTGCTCCCCCTTAAATTGGGCAGCTACAGCAGAGAAGTCCTTGAGCAATTCACACTATGTCCCTAGCCTGCAAAACATCCTGAAAATGGCATCCAGCCCACAGCGCGTAAAATGCTGGACTGCTCGGGGGGAAGGCGTGAAGGAGACAGTTTAAGGTCAGAGAAGAAGTTTGTGGCAGAAGAGAAATGCACCCAGATCCTTTGAAGCCACAGACAGCACAACAACTACTGGGCTACATTCCCTCTATTATTTTGGAACTTGTGCTGTAAGCCAGAAGAGCAGTTTGTGGTTTCCCTATTAGAATTCTATGACAGGACAGTTTGAATAGCTAGAAAAGAATCTTTGTTTGCTAACTCACAGAAGAATACAGTCTCAAATAACTTTTATTTTTTTAAAATGATCTTCTAATTCCTGCAAATCTTTTGAATTTTGAATTGAAATGAATGTTTCAGCCCATCACAATCTTTCTTCAAGTTAATCTTGACTTCTAGACTAATGAAGACAGACAAAAAAGGGTTCAGACCTGTCAGCAAGATGCTCTATGAATTCTGTTCAGTGAAAGAGAACTAGTTTTCTGTTTCCAGAATTTATACGCCAGAAGTAACTGGCATATATAAGTTCACCAAATTAAGTCACAATCTTTTTTCTTACTTCAACAATCCATCTGCCACAACAGATAACCAGCAGGTATTGTGCCTTAGTACTGAAGTGTCTTCAAACCCATGCAAGATGTTAGTGAACGGCAGGTAGAAATTGCATCCCTGCTGTCAAGTCTGAATATAGGCCATAAGATTTCTGACACTGTATTATGCTACCATCTACTGGTTCACATTAAATTAAACCTCTGATCTTTCCCTTCAACTCATTCACCCTCAAAAAAAAAAAAAAACAAACCAGTTTCTACAGAGGCTTAAAATTGCAAAAATTGCAAAATATTAATTTGAAATTTTCTAAGGCAATTTCACAGTTCTACTCAACTTTTGTCTTCTTTTTATTAAGCAGATGCCAGAGTGACTATTTTATATGTTCAGAACATTTTTAATCACGATACACCAAGCTCATCCACTCATTTACTTACATTCGGCTAGTTTCAATGTTCTCAGAGTGAGGTTCTCCTGGTGATCTGCAAAACCAGATAGAAAACCTTCAGCATTGATTGTTCTTCTAAGTCAGTACAATATGAAGAGTTATGAAAGATGGAATGTGCTGAGTGTATTATTGCCACTAAAAGCATCAACTTTCTGATACTTGCAGATTTAATTTGTTTTATCAAACTCTAGAATACAGTTTCTAACATAAAACATGATAGTATTATTAAGCCAAATTTCCCTAAGAAGGAGAGCACTTTTTCCCCACCGCTTACGCAACAGGAGCCATTAGGGAAGAGATCTGCTGGCAGTGCTTCTGCATTCAGGCTGCATAGTGCACCAGTTCTGGGCTAATTCTTCATAACCACTTCTGTAACCAAAATGTGTACTCAAAGGCCATCAGTGATCAACTGCAATCAAAAATTCTCTACAGACCTGGACTCTTAAGAAGTAGCAGCTCAGAAGCAAGGTCCAAAAGAATGTCAAAGCAAATCTCACATCTCTCTCCACCTGAATTCATAGAGCTAATCTCACAGCTTTCTGTTTTCTTCAATCCAGCCAAGAGATCAGCCAGTAATATTCAGAATTAAGTGTTATTGCCTGGCATTTTTGAACACACAAGCAGCACCTGTGTTTAGCTTGGCAACTCCATTGACTTAATTTACAGAGTAATTCAAGGGGTATAGCTCCAAACTAACTTAAGTAGACTAAATGATAGTTATTTAGCTCCTTATTCCCATCTTCCTTAAGACAGCACTGATTCAACAGTTAATTTTTTTTTAGACAGTATTTTTTTTTCTCCCTTTGGGACTTCCCCCTAGCCAGTGAGTTTGTAGCCAGACAAGCCAGAAGACAAGGCAGTACAATTGCAGCAGTTTTGATTCCAAACTTCTTAGGATGCCTTGAAATCACACCCTAAAAGACCTTATGGAACCTTCACATGGGTACAAACTTTGGTTCAGATGACCAGCACTGCCATGCTGGAAATACTGTGCAAGGAGCAGAAAGAAAGCACAGCCATTACAGTAAAACCCTGCAGCCTAGATGAAAAAAATGTCTTTCATGACAGCTCTCTAAAAACAGAAATGAGCTAAAATCTGCAAATAGAACTAACTTTGTAGGTTTCACCAGAGTCTGCTGCAGGACTTCAACTAGGACAGATAAGTAGACTTTCCCATAGCTTTACAGGGAAAAAACCTTTATTTATAGGAATGCAATTTCTAAATTTCTCTACTTTCTGCATAACTATCTATAATATTCTAAATGCTACTGGAAATCTCCACCTGTAGCCTGATACATTCCTTTTTTCCTGTTTCATTGTGCTATTTTACTGGATGGTCTCTCCTATTAAAGCTTGGACTGCTCTCTAAATTCTCTACTAAAATTTTAGTTCCTTTTCTGACATATCAGATCTTAACAATATTCTGGATTCTACCAAACAGACCCAGTGCCTAGAAGGCATTTCTGGCAGACAACTTATAATTCCTAGGCTAGCTGGATACTGTGTGGTGACAGATGATGCAGAACACAGGAAATTGTTTATATTTCATTAACTTATAAAATTTAACTGACACTAGGGACAGAATTCTGAACTTCCTATCCAACTAACTTTATACTTATGCTTAAAATATAAATATCCCTTAAGTGGAAAAAAACAAAAATTGCCCAATCTAAAAATTTGGCCTCTATTTATTACCTCCAAATTATATTTCTCTTACACATTACATTCAGAACTGACAAGAGAGTTGCTGATGAAAATAATGTTCAGCAGCAAAACAAATAAAAATTTCCCTTCAACTCCAGTAACCAAAATAAGCCTCTAAGTGCTTAGTGAGAAGAACCTCAATTGTTTTTTCCCCACTTATTCACTTGAGCATGTAAGTGTTGGAAGCTGGAGTAGAGGAAAGATGCATGTTTATATTCATACTGGTTAGCTCCTCTATTTACTTCCAGGACTTCGGAAAATGGTAGCAAAAAGTCTGGACATTTGAGGCTTTGCTCTCTTAATTCTAGTATTGGGACATACAACACACTGAAGCTTTAGGAAAGAGTAGTGCTTTTAGTTGCCATGAAAATAAAAAGGAAATAGTGGTGTTAAAAGAAAAACATCAAGAACACTGATAATTTTCAGCCTTTAAAATAAACAGCAGTATGAAGAATTACAAAAAAAGAGCAGATTGGCATCTAAACTTTGCATGTAAAAAAGTTAGCCTGGTGGTGTGTAGTACAGACATGTAAACACAGCTATCAGTATACCCAGAATCTTTTCCTATCCTCATCATTTGTGAGAATTTTATCTGGGCTGTAAAGAGACAATACAGTTCAGTCCATGTTACTCTAAAAAAACCCCAAAAAACGTTACTTCCGTAAGATAAACAGTATAAAAAAAATACCATCTAGCTGGATCAAAAAAGGTATGGTCCTCTAAGGTAAGTGGTTCTGCAGAAAACAGGGTAAAAATTCCTTCAGCTTATTGTTTTGTAAAACATGAGCACTCCTACTGTAACTATGACGTGCAGAACTATTAATACACATATTAACTCGATTTTAAAAGGTTTCAAATGACAATGCAAACACCTAATAAAATGAGCTTTCAGTACTCATTAAAATAAAGTGGAAGATCAATCTAATTACAGGAATTGCACTTGTTTGCTGAGAAGCCATTTATTTTGCAATAACCAATTGTTTACAAACAAGATACCTTGTTATTTCCTGTGAGCAGGCAACAGTACTGAAAAACAACTATATAGTACGGCAAGACGTCCTTTCATCATGCTTAAAATCTGAAACAAGAGTTCTGTTCAGAGAAAATCTCAGAGCAAATGCTCTTAAAAATTTCAGCTTTGAATTAGATTGTAGATACTGATCACAAGACACCAACTAATCTGAATACTGCAGTATGAGGTAGCAAATTCAAATGGTGGCTCACTTCCAATAACACAGGAGCAACTTCTCCATTCTACAAGCCACTCCTTTTACCACCAGTGTACCTCTCCAGATGAGAAAAGTAATGGTATGCAAGCTCACACATTTGAACATCATCAAGCCTCCCAGATAAATAGTTAAAAAAAAAATTGAACAAATGCTTGGATAAGTATGCTAAACAATTTATACAGAAATTCAGTATGACAGTAAAAACCACAGGAGACTTTTAAGTGATAGTATTTTTCTTAAGAGGGATATCATGGAGCACCATAGTGCTTATATTTTAAAAAGCAGAGACAAACTCAGTGAGCTTTGAAATCACTGTTAGCAAGAGTGTAAGTCAACTTTGCCAGCTGACTTATCTTAAATGAACAATGTAACTTACTATTATTTATAAAACTAACTTCAAGCCATACAAGCTAAATACCTTAACATAAACAGTATACTAGAAAAACTCCTGAGAAACAACCCAATAAGCTTTATGCTTACCTTTTACAAGCTGTGGCCATTCGGTGACATCAGGGTGATCACAATTTTGAGTCACTGATCAAAACCGAGTTGTCACACCAGTCCTGTATCACGCTGGGCTAAGCATAAGCTTAACAATTCTAAATAAGTAAAAATAATTTAGTTAAAAGTCCTTAGAAATTATTTTCAGCCAGTTATCTAAATAAAAAAAAACAACATAAAAAGAAGAACAATATTAATGCTAAGCATTGTTTTAGCAGTGAGATTAAGACTTACTTGCATTCATTTTTTGCGTGGTACTCTAACTTCTAGAGAAACTCGCTACAGTACAATCCACTGGTGAACTTGAAAATTCAGCAACTTATTTTTAGTCTTTCTAAAAAACCAAAATCCATACCCATCTCTTGGACCAGAGGAAAACACCCCATGTCAAGACAAGAAGTATTCAAAGATCTGAAAGTGTGTGTGTGTAAATATAAACTGTAATGTCTAACTACAACAAAATTCTGGTAAGGTGCTTCACTGCTACAACTGGGTTAACATTGTTTCTTAGCAAGGCTCTGTTCCCAGGGGAGCAACAAGTAACCTGAACTTTGTTGTGTGCTTCTCCCCAAAAAGAAGTAAGCTATAGCTACATGTAAGTTTCAGAGAAGCAACCTTTACTATCTATAGCAAATCTTTTAGCTTCTTTGCTCCACTTATATCATGTGTCCTCTCTCCTCTCCCTTATATTTTCAAAAGTATATTTTACCTGTCAATTGTTTCCCGTGATCTGGCTCCACTGGGATAAATTGAAGGGTTGGTCCTTTACTTTGTCACGCAGGTGGCAGCCAATGATCACTCAGCAATACTCGTGCCCAGAGCGCCCTGGGACCACCCCAGCTGATTACTTCCATGGCTGAAAAGGAACCAGTTAGTCTCTTACCTACTGCTATTATCTACTCTAAACTAAAGTTAATGGATAAAATATTTCCAAACATAATCCTCAACACTCAATTAATCCCATTCTCTTTCCCCCCCAAGCTCCTAAGTGTGCTGGAGAGAGCCAGAAAAGAAACAAGGCCTCTGAAGGAGAGTCAGATGACAAACAGCATTTGCTTTCTGCTAATATAAAGCTTTGATAAAAATTGCAATGTTAATATTGTATTTAGTAAATAAAAAGTTATCTTACTTTCTCTTAACAGCAGTAGCTATGAAGACAGACCTTTGTATAGTATCCTGACAAGTTTATTCCTGTGGTAACCCAGATGAAACCCCACATTTGCAGTTGCCATGCAGCAAAAGCCTCACACAGAATGAAGGTGCACAAAGCTATTGAGGGCACACCCGCAGCTCTCTGCAACACCTGCAGACATAACAATCTGGTGCAAATACTAAGAGAGCACATCAGACAGCTTTAAATATTTAGTAAAAAACATTTATTTCTTTACTGCACCTTCTTTTGTGCTCCAGTCCAACCTATTACAAGAGTCTTGCAGTAAGCAAGACTCATGGTTTACTAAGGTTTGTCAGAAAAGCTGCCCAGTTTTGCCAAACTACTACAATTTTCCATTCTGCCACAAACTCTGCACAGAACAAAATTTGTTGGGCAAATTAGTTTCAGAATGATACTCATTAGTTTTATCACATACATTCATTGAGATAGCTGAAGTGCTATTTGATGATTATAACATCAGTAATATCTGAGTGTTCTCATCATAACACAAGTGCAGTTGACACTAGGAAAAGTAAAAAAGAAGCAGGCTACCAAAAATCTCCAAACCAAAACAGAGGTTCTCTAGTACTTATATCTTATAGGTGTAAACTGTCAAAGTTTAACTGAATCAATGTCAGGAACACAGAAAAACAATTACAAGTCAGTTGGACAGGTTCCTCATCTGTCAACATTACAGAACAGGGTAAAGATTTTCCATTTAATGTCTGCTGACCATCAGCTGTACAGAAAGGCAAAACCCAAGATGCTGATGCAAAACTAAGAAGCTGTAAAACACTGCTTATGACATACTGATTAAGACCTGAAAATGTCCACTTTCAGGCAAGCCTTAGTTTTGAGGAAACTGATATCTATTCTAACACTGCTTCTAGCACTTAGCCCAAGTTACTTCTAGTACACCGGTCAGAGGACAGTGGTATCATCTCTAAATCTTTATCACTTGGGAAACCTGCATTCTGTCTGACTGCTGGAAGTACCAGCTCATGTTCTGGAGTGTGCCTGACCAATCACTCCCTACCTAGACTTGGTCCTGTATCACCCAGACTATTGGCAAAAGCTTATTACAGTAGTCTTCCGTTCAGATAATAGTATGTTAGAACACCAGGCTGCCATCAACCTTAGTAAAACAAAGTTTTCCTGAGGCTGTTTCATATGGGAGAAGTCATGAACACAACTGACAACAGTGAAGGAGCACATGAAGTGTTGGTGCTGGATTCAAACACCACCAGATTTTGGAATGTTAAAAAATATACATGAAGTTGGCTGCTCCACAGTCATAGACAAGACAAGCTCGTGCCAAGGCCTGACACAGATCCAACTCTGGAAGTCAGATTTACCACACCACTGAACATAGTACCTACGGCAGTTCTGTGATGGGAGGCAGTGTCTGAACTGTCACAAATACACTGAGCTGAAGTTAAGTCATTGAAGTTTTGTTGTGAAATTTGTATCTACAAATTGAATTTATCATGGGTCAGAGCTTTGAATTAGGTAGTTTCAGCATTTCTGATTTGTTGCATGATACCTTAAAACTACACTTACAGTACTGTGGTTGAAAATTCCCATGCTACTTTTCAGCAATCTAGATGTAAAAAACCTTGAAGAATAATTTTTCTCTTTTATCTCCTTCTAACCCTACCTTCCCCACCTATCCTTGCTGCCACTCCTGTGGGACAGAATACGATTGGTAAGGATTCCCCAGCACAGATGAAAGAATTAATTTTTCTAAAACCTTACTCATTCATGGATCAGCAGAGTAGTGTCTGCTGGCAAAGAGACCAGCATGTTGAAACATAGGGTGGGTGGTGATGGAGACTGCCATCAAAGATCCCTTATTCTGAATATAGCTCAAACAAAGGATATTTTGATTGTTTGATCCAAACAAGGCACAAAAACCCTCCAACCTGGTTAAGAGAGTCAAAAGACACTACTTGATTAGGAAGGGAAAACCACACTGATAAATACACTAAGATCTTGGAAAATAGTATTATGAAGAATTGTGAATTGGTCTAAACCAACTGCTTTTCTGTCACAGTAATTTCTCTACCAAAAAACTTCTCTGTTTGTAACTTAGCTTATAGAAGACGAAAACAGCAGCCCAAGAGCAGATACTTATTTATATTACTCAAATGAATTCCCCTGGTCTTCACTGTTATGATCAGCATGGCTTCCAGTTTAGGCTTTCACAGACACACTGAGCAGCTGAAGGTACGAAAGGAGGTTTGTACCTGTGGAGTATGTCTGAGAAACCTGAGATGGCTGCCAGGCTCTCTGGGACTGGGCAGGCTCCACTGCAGACACATCTATGCCTGCCTAGTGACTATTTACTAGGGGTAGAATCAACTACAACTGCAACAACCCCTATTACAGTTAGGAAGACAATACACAAGGATCCATGTCTTCAAACCATGTATCTGAAGAACTTTGTGACTTGAACTAGCCTCATCAAAAAGGAATGGAATAAATAATGTTTATGCAGTGATTTGGAACAACATCTGTTTCTCCAAGACGGCACAGGTGAGTATTTTCTTAAAAGAACGTTCCTATCAACTCAAGAAGGAGTTAAAAAATGAGTGAAAGAACAAGATGTCAGGAAGCAACTTCAGATACATCAAAAGTGGCTAAAAGCAACTTTGTTGCATAGCTTGATGAAACATCTCTACACAGTTCATTACACCTTGAAAGTCTACAAGCAGTAACGTGAGGCAAGAAAAGGTCCCCAACTTCAACATACAGAACCTGAAGCCACACTCTGGAGATTGTAAATACTTATTTTTCAGCAACCAAAAAAAGGCAAATAACTTCCAGGTACCAATCATTTAACTGAACATTGTTACTTACATGGATTTCCTAAACCTACTACTATCCCTGCGTCGTTTGATGTTCACTTTCTGTGAGAGCCATGCAATCTGGCAGGTGACACATAGTATCTGAGGCCTAGGAAAATCCCCTAGAGCATGAACACTTCCCTTATTTAAACGATAACTTCTGATTGACTTATTTAAAGAGTGGCACTTGTGGGAAGTTACACTTGTAAGAATTTAGATTTCCTTTATTAAAGAATTTAAAGTTATCTACCCAAGTAGTTTTCGATCTAAATTTTTTTAAGATTCTCTTTTTGATCTATGGTGAAAACAGAGGTTATTTACTGTACAACGAAGTACCATGATCTACGTTACCTTCCAGTACCAGAATTTGAGTTGCTTAATTAAATATAACCATCCCTCTCAAGAATATACCACTAAAGACAGCTTTTGTATGTTTTCTGAAGCGTCCCTCTGAATGTCCCAAGAATGAATTTTATGTATTTCCAGAATGACTTTGAGTACCACAATGAAACAACCATCTATACAGTAAGAAACTGACACCTAATAGGAGAGCTGGCCTTTTAAAACTTGAGATTGAGTCAAATGTCCTGGAGAATATTCACCAAACCCCTAAATTCAATCTTAATTGTCATAAGCAGAAAAAAAAAATGTAATAGGCATGTTTAATTTCTTCATAAAGGTAGAAACATCAATAATTTTTGTTGCCTCATGCTGCCTCTAATGCACAAAACATAAAAAGAGAAGTTTTCTGCATGCATCTAATTAGTAGGCAAAATTACTACTGATCCTACAGCAAAATAAAACAGCCACTAATACAACCTGATCATATAAATCCTAATGGAGCCAAAAAAAGCCCAACCAAACAATAATAAGGCCTCTATATGAATATTTTCCCACTGCCTGGTAAACCAAGCAATTCAACTAGTAACAACAAACGCAAAATCACATTAGTTAGAAAACCAAGAGAATTGGGTTCTTTCCTGGAAAATGCCAACCTAAAGTGACTAAAGCAGTCACAACTGATGTACAAATGCTCCCATGCATTATAAAAAGAGTGACAGATATGACTCATGAAGGGTCCATGGAAGAGTGTCTGTTCATCTGCA
Source organism: Daphoenositta chrysoptera (assembly GCA_013397915.1). NCBI lineage: Eukaryota > Metazoa > Chordata > Aves > Passeriformes > Daphoenositta > Daphoenositta chrysoptera. The sequence continues at coordinate 1,698,020 of VZRO01000700.1, forward strand.
CAAAGTACTTCACACATCTTCCAAACTTAAACCCAGTTCTCCAATTACTCAATATTCTTCCAAAGTGTTTCAGAAGTAGTAAAAAAGAGCCACAAAGACAGCATGAAGATAGAAAAAAATGCCTTGTGATTAGACAATGAAAAGAGTTCGAAGTTAATCAAGCCTATTAATATAGATACTGGAAAACTAAGTCTTCTCATAGCACAAAAATAATACATAAAGATCCTCCAACTGAAAAAATGCATATGAAATCCCCTTGAATACAAACTGAAGGCTGACAAATTCTAATTAGAGTAGGAACACAAGCATGCAGGATAATGAGAACAATTAACAGTTGAATAAATTATTTGGGATGGGAATCTGAATTTGCTATTATCTTCAAATTAAAGTTAGTGCTATTCTGGAATTTACATTTCAGTAAAAAAAAAAGTTACTGAGTTTCATAAAGGCAGAATTTTATGCATCTCAATACAAAGAGGTCAAACATAGATTTATATAAAAGCTCCATCCTATATCTGTGTACTTACTTTGCCTTGATGTCAATACTCTCCACTGTACTGGTTTTGGCTGGGATAGAGTTCATTTTCTTCGTAGTAGCTAGTGTGGGGCTGTGTTTTGGATTTGTGTTAACACAGGGACGTTTTTGTTACTGCTGAGCAGTGCTTTCATAGATTCAAGGCCTTTTCTGCTCTTCACCTCACCAGGCAGGAGGCTGGGGGTGCACAAGGACTGGGGAGGGATCACAGCTGGGACAGCTGACCCCAGCTGACAATAGAGACATTCCATATTATATGGCATCATGCTCAGCATATAAAGCTGGGGGAAGAAGGAAAAAAGGGGAATGTTTGAAGTTATGGCATTTGGCTTCTCAAGTCACTGTTACATGTGATGGAGTCCTGGTTTTCTGGAGATGACAGAACATGTGCCTGTCCACGGGAAGTGGTGAATGAATTCCTTGTTTTGCTTTGCTTGCATGTGCAGCTTTTGCTTTACCTATTAAATTATCTTTATCTCAACCCACGAGTTTTCTCACTTCTACTCTTCCGATTCTCTTTCACATCCCACAGCGTGGGGAGGTGAGAGAGTGGCTGTTTGGTGTTTATTGCCAGCCAGGGTTAAACTATGATATCCATAAACCAGAGTAACAGAATGTTTGCTCCCATTCCCTCCCCTCAAGCCAAAACTAGAGGCTTGCATGTTACTCCCATTTTCTACAACTGCTCCTGCAACTCCGGATTCTAGACTTTGCCTTCAACATCTGTTCTTGGTTTGATATTTCAGTGAGGTCATATACATATTGTGTTCACCTTTCCAAAAGCAGGAAAGATCCAAAATTATCTTTAGCTTCTGCATTTTTCACTTACACCACAGTCTGATTTTTTTTCTTCTTCTACACACGCACCTGATTTTTCTTGCAGCAGAACCATTTGTTTCTATTTCAGTTATATTATACCTGTTACTTCAGGCTCCCTCCAAAATTATATACAGCCATGAACAAAAAGCCCCTTCTACACCAGTAGGTGAAATCCAATCACCTATTTAAATGTCTTTTAGTAACTCTCCTTTTACTGGCTACTTATCATGTTAAGTTATTTTGAAATCAAGTAAGTCCTACAGCCTTGCTTCAACTTTATTATTCATATTTTTATTCTGTCTGTCCTTTTGCTTATGCTCTATTTTGATTTCTTTTGCCACCCATTTGTCATGCTACCTTCCATGTAAAGCATCTTTCTGTTCACCAAGTTCTTCAGCGTGTTTAAATATAATTCATATTAAAACCAAGCAACCATGCAATTCTGTAGCACAACATTCAGCTCTTCTGATGTTCCATTAGTATTTATAACTCACAATTTGTGGGGGATTAGAGAGGAATTCTTCATCAATTTATGAAGCACATACCATTACAAAGACTCAATGCATACATACAGTGGCAAGCAGTTAAACATCCAGAAGAAAAGCAGCCAGCAGGAATAATGGCAATAAAGAAATAATGGCTTAGGTTTGAAGAAGAGCCATCATACACAGAACTCGTATTGACACTGGAGAGCAAGAAGCAGGTGGGTGGTCCCAGTGGTGCTGTGGGTGCAAAAATGAATATACACTACCTGCCAGATGCCTACTAGAGTAAAGGACCAATCTATGCAATTCTCTCGGGAACATCTGGATTGTGATAATGTAACATTGTAGCTTTTTGAGAGACTCACAATTTTTAATTAGTACACACTACAGCTGAAGTTTCAGCTTAAAATGAACAGTTTCATTAGAGCCTGTCTATAGCTTCCTACAAAAGAGAACTTAAAAAGACACCAAACAACTCTTTTGCAAACTTGAGATCTCAAAACTTTAAGTATATTTCTAAGTCAATTATCTTGAAAAGAAAAATCCAGACATAAACCCATGACACAGAAAATTCAGATCAGTTGTTACTGAGCTCTTCTCCAGATTTTAAGTAGTTAAAAGAGAAAGTACATGCATAGCTTAGAAGCTGTTCTTGAAATAACTACATACAATCTTGTATATGCATGAATAGACCTATTTAATATGGCAGAAAAATTAACCTAATCGTTGTTTTTCCGAATAGAGTGATGCTAAAAGTTTCAAAAATTCTCTAGGTACCAAGTTGGTTCATAGTTGGTAGAACTTAAAGAGACACTACAGAGTGGTGCAGTAATACCAGGTATTACCAGAGAACCACACCAGAATTAAGTTAGGAAACAGCAATTAAAGTAACTACAAGTTCAAGTTCCAACCGTGCCACAATACATGTACATATTTTTAAGCTGAATGGACATTTAAGAGCCTAGACAAAAGAGATACCATGTGCCATGGGTTTATGTTAACACTGCTAATAAAGATTATATCTCTGTATTTCCCAGCATTTCTATTTGTAAATTGCACTTACACTGATGACTGCATAAATTTTCTGCACGTTCTAAACTTATTTTTCAAGTCATACCCTCACTATAAATATGCTCAGCAGCGAATTAAAAAAACCAATGCAGCTTTCAGAAACACACCAATTCTTATCCAATCCATGGAGAAATAAATGGATGGTAGCAGCATGATGATGAGCTTGTTAAATCAAAAGGGAATTCATCAATGTTATATCTTCAGTATTTATTTTCCCCCAGAAAAATCAAATAAGTCTGTTTTCTAGAGAATTATGATTAAGTAATAGATATCACAGTAAAAAAAAAAAAAAAAGAGAGAAAAATGAATGTGTGCTTCTTCCTGAATTAATTTGCAACCTTTTTTTTTAATCTCAGGGAAGAAGAGTATCATTATTTGCTCTTAAAATTATTAGCACACAAACAATGAAAGTGAAAACATAAACATACCATATCTTTCCAGAGCTGCAGAATCTTGTTCTTTCAAATTCTATAAAGGACTTCTACAGTTCTTGTACCTATAATGCAAAACATTACAATTCAGATCTTGCAGTATGCTCCATACTAATTTGAAGCTCAATGCAACTTCAAGACAATACATTCAAAAGTGCCTATTTGATTAGTCATGAGTCTGCAACTAAAGGAAACACAGAATCATAGAATTTGGCAGGTCAGAAGGGACCTACAAGGATCATTGTACCCAGCTACCCACTCCTCACAGGACTGCCTAAAACTAAACCATATAAAACTAAATCACACTTCTCAAAAAATGCACAACAGAAAATAATTATGGAACTACAAAAGCATAAAGTTCATACACACAGTATTCCCTATTCTTTCCCCTGTGCTGATGCAATAGAGTTCTACAATTCCATTCATCCAGTTCATTACAGATACCAATTTCCTTTCTCCTTCCTGCCCCTTATTTTGTCCGGTTTTTTTCCTTTTCTTTAAGAACTGGTATGTATAATAAACACTCAAAAGAAGTCACAGATAGAACCAAATCTTTGTTCTGGGTGCATAAAACTGCTGGAGTTCAGTCAGCTTTTCTATAAATTCTTCATTTTCAGGGAAGTTATAATTAACAAGGGACTAAAATAGACTTGAAATATTTTCAACAAACACCTAAAAGCACAACCAGCTTTGAGGCAAAAAGTGACAGAAATAGAAACATAGGCATATAACTAAAGAAAGACAGGGGCTGTGGATTCCCCATCACAGGAGTTGTTCAAAACCAAGCTGGATGGAGCTCTCAGTAACCTGGTCTAGTGGAAGGGAGGTTGTAATTAGATTTTTCTTTAAGGTTCCCTACCAACCCAAACCATTCCCTGATACTATGAAATCTACTAACTACCTTCCCATAAAAGTTAGTAATTTGGCACAGAATATCAGATTTTCAGTATTGTGAAGATTTAACACATAATTTCTTGGTTTAAAACTCTATTAAGAACAAACAAACCAACGCAGCTGATTTAGGCTGATCTCCAATATAGATCAGAGTTCCCACACAGGAAACCCTGATCTGGTTACCTGAACAGTACATTCAGTTTTATCTTAAAAGATGTCAAACCAGCAAGAACTCATTTCGTGTCAAGGGCCCAATTCTTTATTAGGGAACTGAAATGGGCTAATCCTGGACCAGTTTTGCTGCTAAAGCTCTAAGCACTAACAATGTGAACACACTTCTTTGTATTTAAAAAAAAATTAGTTATATAGGGCACCCTACATGTTTCGTGAAAAAAGACTTCTATTTCAAAAAACAATTCTATTAATTATGTAGCTTTCTGTACAGTTGGGATTACTGTGCTAATGATACGTAACTGTGTCAATAAAACTTTACTACCATTCAGAAAAAAAAGAAGAAAAAATCATCTCAACAACATGAGACAGTAACTGATGATTTTCCTGTTTGCAAGCAGCAATTCCACTCTGTATCAACAGCAGAAATCCAAAATACCTTATATTCTACTAAAGAATAATTCTTCATTCACAGTGGTGCCATTAGTCAAACTCAGTTAGAAGTATTCTGACAAATGCAACCAATATTTTCACACCTTGTGTCGAAGGATTTCCAGATTAAACTTCAATGTATACATTTGTTCCTGCACAGACATAGAGCAGTGTCACCTGTATAAAATTCTCTCATTCTCCTCCAAGATAAAAAAAGCACAAATTTTCAGTGTGCACAGAGTAGGAGGAGAGCACCAAGTACAGCATGAAAAAGCATTGCAGATACATCTACCAGAGATCTTATGATTATTGCCCAGCAATAGAGCCAAGAAAACAGTGGTTCCCAACAGAACTGAAGCTATGGAGTAGTGTAGGACAGTACAACTGATGGAGGAAAGAAGAAAACGGAGGAGATGTAGACAAGTTATTTGCACAACACACAGCAACAGAAGAGCAAATCCAACAACACAAAACTAAAGTTCCTGGACTTTCAGTTCCTCTCCTTCAATCTCTTCCTACCAGCTACCACTAAGGCAGAACAGAGTTCAGCAGTCTACTAAGTCTAAAGTTTACATTCGCTCAAAGGCTACATGACCAACACAAAAGGAAATAAGGCTCTGTAACGCTTGTCTGGAAGGAATGAAAATGATTTCATGAAGTCAGATGTACTTCAACAATCACCTTTAGTATACTTATTTAGCACTAAGCCACATCTGCCTAAAAAAAATGCAAATGGCAAATGTGACTAAAAGCTTGGTCAACGCTATTGCTTCCACTCCACATTAAAAAAACTTGATCCATCATGTGACCAGAGCCAAAAATGCTGCTTGTTTACAACTATGTCAGACATTTTCAATTAAAAAAAGGAGACTTCAAGGCACACTGAATTATATTAACACAGACAGTAAAGCACTAGATTAACCACACTATAGCATATGGAATTACAAAATATGTAAGAAATTAATTACAAATTACAAAAAATACTTTGCAACTCTCATGTCTGGCTCGATAAGAGATATCATGAAATCATTTCTATCTATAGGTGCTTCAATTATGTTTTCCACTTGCAGTTTTGGGTTGTTGTGTTTATCTGGTTTTATCCAGTAACTAACACAACAGGAACAGAAGACAAAATTCTGAGAGCACTACCCTAAAGAAATAATACCTAGTATTATAAATTTTCTGACACAATTTCAAATATTTAAGTTCAACTAAGAATAATTTTCATCTACAACTAACATTCTTAACAGTAAACAAAAATCACATTAGCCAAGTGAAAAACAAGTATTCACAAGCATCCTTCTTTCAGTCAGATATTCAGGTTATAGGAATTGTGCAAATGGAGTTTAGCCCCTAACTATGTAAAGGGCTCAATCTTCGCAAGGGAGAAATAACAGTGTTTCACAGAAGAGATACACACTCTTGGGAGCTCCCTTGTCCTTGAAATCTGATGGGATTTACAGGTTGTGTGGACTCTGAAATTTCTATTGGCTACAATAAGCAAATTTAGCTACACCAGCTGAAACACAAGGTGTTGCTACTCAGACAGTGTACACTAGTGCACCTTGGACTTTCTAAAAATAAACCTGGGTGTATACTCATAGTAAAACACAATATTCATCACCAAGACTTTGGACAAGAGATTTCACTATGAAAAAACAAGCCATCATTATCTGAATATAGCTATACAAATTAGAAAAATGAAAAATTGTATTTGAAAGAGAAGTTCTGAGGTAGTGACAGACCTCTTCGGTATTATCTAGCTTTGCAGAAGTTTTTGGTTCCTTTTAAGAAAATGGCAAATACCACCTTGTAAAATAAAAATATTGAAAGCATTAGTCAGCTCAAACACACTATAACGCGAAAGAAAAACTCGTCTACAACTATGGTAGCCTTTCTTCAAGTATTTTGACCTAGGTCCCATTTGAGAAGTTCAGTTCCTTTAAGAGCCACTCCACTACCCGCTAACAGCCCAAGCCTGCTGAACTGCAGCTGTTCCAACCTGGGTCCCAGGAAGCGTACCAGAGCAGTACACAAGTACTGCCAGAGCCTGGCTGCCCGGACAAGCCTGGCAACACAATATGTGCCTCCCCTGCACACAGCTCCTAAAGGTAAGAGAGAGGGTGTCTGTCATCCTGATATCCTCATTTCAACCATTTCTTTGGTGTAATGATTATCAAGGAAGTATTAGAAAGTCCTAGAAGTGGTCTGCCAAAGGAAGCAAAGAGCATTGTCTTCCCTATGATGATGAGATGAACTAGCTTCACACCTAGAACTCTAGCTCAGTCAGAAGTCCTGTCACAGTCCACGCACAACACCAGAATGAAAAGCAAACTATGTGGACTAATCATTGCCAGACCATTACGCAACAACCACCAAACCCAAACAGAGGTTCTGTAATTTTCTGCTTGTGATCCTACTGGATCCTAACGATCCACAGGCCTCCAAGACCAAATGTCCTTTGGGTTTCAAACCACTCTGTAGTTTTTGATACTTAAATTTTGTCTTTAGTTATTTAGGTCACAGCTTTGACATTTTGTCACGCAAGGAATGAACATGAAGGCAGATGGAGGACAGGGAGATTTGAGACAGACAGCATGGCTTCACCAAGGGCAAGTTCTGCTGGACCAGCCTAGTGGCCTCCTGTGATAGAGTGACTGCATCAGAGGACAAAAGAACAGCTACTGATGTCATCTATTTAGACTTCTGTAAGGCCTCTGACATGGTCCCCCACAACACCCTTCACCCTAAATCGGAGAGATAATGGATGGACTCTTTGGTGGATGAGGAATTGGTTCAATGGTTGCATACAGAGGGTAGTGGTCAATGGCTAAATGTTCAGATGGACATCAATAACAAGAGGTGTCCCTCAGGGGTCCATATGGAGACCAGTATTGTTTAGTATCTTCATCAATGATAGACAGTGGGACGAAATGCACCCTCAGGAAACCTGCAAACAATACCAAGCTGTGTGGTGTGGCTGATATGCCTGAGGAATGGAATGTCACCCAGAGGGACCTGGACAAGACTGAGAAGTGGGCCCACGGGAACCTCATTCAATGAAGGCTAAGTGCAAGGTCCTGACCCTGGGTTGGGAAAACCCCTGGTTATCAATACAGGCTGGAGGATGAGGGAATTGGCAGCAGAAAGTAATTACAGAAGGACTTGGAGATCCTGGCTGTTGGAAGGCCAGCCTTGTCCCAGCAATGTGTGCTTGCAGACCAGAACATATCCTAAGCTGCACCAAGAGCAGCACGGCCAGCAGGTCGAGGGAGGCCAGTCTGTCCTTCTACTCCTCTGAGACCCCACCTGGAGCGCTGCATCCAGCTCTGGAGTCCTCAGCACACGACAGCACAGACCTGTTCGAGCAAGTCCAGAGGAGAGCCACAAAAACGATCAGAGGGCTGGAGCAGCTCTCCTATGAAGAAAGGCTGAAAGAGTTGGTGTTGTTCAGCCTGGAGAGACCTGTTTGCTGCTGTTTAATGCTGAAGAGAAGCTTACAAGACAGATGAGGACAAACTTTTTTACAAGGGCCTGCTATGACAGGACAAGAGATAATGGCTTTTAACTAAAAGACGGTAGATTAAGACTAGACATAAGAAAGTAAATTTTTACAATGAGGGTGGTAAAACACTGGAACAGATTGCCCAGGGGTAGGAGATGCCCCGTCCCTGGAAACATACACGGTCAAGCTGAATGGGGCTCTGAGCAACCTGATCTATTTGAAAATGTCCCTGCCTATTGCAGAGGAATTTGGATTAGATGACATTTAAAGGTCCCTTCCAACCCAAACTATTCAAAGTTTTTGGAAAAAAAAAATAACACACTCCATGCTAAGCAGTCAAGTGGTACATCAGTTCAAACTGTCCTATATCCACCACCACTGTAATCCACCTCCGGGTGACAGTCCCACTTCTGTCATACTACATAAGATAAGCATGATTCTCAAAAGTAAATTATGTTAGTACATAGAGTATGTTTTTAAATTTATTTGAACGGATGCAAACAGCAACGTTTTTTGACAAAAAGGACTGGGACAGCTACAAACTGTGAATGCCCTTTTCAAGCCACCAAATAAAAAAAAAAAGAATCCAAAGCTCTGCTTTGCTAACTAGAAGTTTCTCTATAAAAACCGTATATACTTCTGTTCTAAGGAAATGCAAGCAGCTTCAAATGAAGCAGATCACCCCTCTTACCTAAGACAGTGAAGTGAGGGTCCAGAAGGAAGCCACCCATTTAGTTCCACTCAGCTGAATAACTGCAGCTTCTCCTAATTCTTCACCACTCTGTAAAACACGGGTAAAGAACCATGCAGGACGGTAACGGAAAGAGTATCGGTAAAGACTGACTTCCACCCCCTTCCTCCATTCAGCAGTTTGCATAATACAGGGAAGCAGGCTCAACCTATTAAAGTAAGTAAGAAGTAGTTAATGCTTCCTTTAAGAGACTCATTCATAAGAGTATTTGTTAGACAGAACTACGATAATATTTAATTTATAATGTAATTTTGCACCCAGGAAGTTATTTTGTCAATAAGCTCTGTCCCTCCTAACCACAAGAAGGTGCAGCTATTCAAAAATAGCAATTTAAAGTGCTATTTAGTCAGACGTTACATTGCCAAACCTGAATCCTGGATCTCAACATTATTTCATTTTCTTTTTCATATTCCTCCTATGAGGTTATTTTCCTGAAGCAATGTGTCACCAGCTGGTGTAGTTACTGAAGTGTTGTGTCGTTTCAAAATGTTACCTTTAGACTGTATTTGCTGACTTTCTGCTAACCAGCCAGATACATTACACACATTACTATGAACCAGCTTTTTCCCAAACTTTTATTCATGGGCAACACAGCCTTATGAGGCCATCAGGCACCGTCTGTAAATACAAGAAATTAATGCACTAAATGTTAAGGTCAAAGTATTTAAGGTGACAAAGGGTACTTCAAACATGAGATTTGCTCACTGCTGTTGTCTCTGGAACCAGCTATTTAGCACAGCTTATAGAACTTCTGGGAGGGGGCAGATTTTTGTTTTTAGAAAGTAAACAACATACTCTACATTTTTTCATTACAGACCCTGATAGCAAATGTATTACTCCCCTCCTTTCACGTACAAATCAGAATTTGATTAGTGACAGAAAACCTTTTAACACTGCTTCTCTATAAAATTCACAGCTACCTTAAATGCCCTGGATACTTCAGAAAAGTTGTAAAACACACCTCCTTTGCTTAAAAATCAATACCAATTCATTAATTAGAGTGAAGACTTGGCCCACACTACCAGAAAGGAAGACTGATGCTGGAAATGAGATCTATGCCTACATACTTTATGAATTCTGTTCCCTTTTCCCTCAATTGCATGTTCTATTTTTAAGATTTAGTGGCTTTCATCTTCAGGTGTACGAGTACACTGGTGTGGGCAGGGAAAAAGACATTTCCTGCGTTTAAAAGAACATGAATTCTCTCTGGACATTCACTAAGTAAACTAAAACTAAAAGCAACATAGGGGAAAAAAAAATTTTTCCTGCACAGCAAAAATTAGGATGATGTATATTAACAAAAACATAAAAACTAAATTAATTCCATGATAAGTGTCATATAATGTAGTACACTAATTAGTGTTTATAGAAAATGTTGTATGTTTAGACATGCTCACAGTTAAATATGGTTATGACTTAAAACTCAACTCAAGGATATTTCCACCCCCATTATTTATCTGATTAAGTATAACCTGTGAATTCAGAGAACTAGTGAAGAATATGTTAACAAAGAACATAATCGTAATGAAACAAGCACGATTTTATACTGTGGTACACATGACATTTCATACCTTCAAAAGAGAAGTTAAAGGATATTAAAATGAACCATCACTCAAGCTGATTAAAACAACTGGGGACAATTTCCAGGTGCTCTAACAGGGACTCCAACATCCCTAGATGTATTCAACATATACACACAGTTTTCAATTCCATTCAGAAAAGAATCATCATTCCCACGTTTTTAAACAGCAGCAGCAGCAATTAAAAAAGAGGAAAAGACCAGAAGTCTTGTTTGCTATTAAAAAAAAGGATCAAACCCACACGACTTTGGAGTTCTGAAGAGGACTTGGACTGAGAAATCTAGGCTTTAAAATACACAGCTGTGAAAAAGTTTCTGCTTTTTCAAGCCTGACTTTTTTTGCAAAGTCACAGAACCATACCCTGAAATAAACCCAAACAAATCAAAACATTTATTTTGGCATCTAGCTTGGTGCTTTTATTTCTATATTTTTGGGAGACGCTCAGGACACTCCAATGAGGAGAAATAGCAAACACCTCTGATAAACAACGTGAACTTCTTAATTCCAGCAGGAAAGATGCCACATTAAATAGCAAACATTTAGAGTGGAATGGAAGGTCTTTGTAAAAGAGAGATGAAGAATCTTTAATATTGTACAGAAATAATTTCAGTTAAAAGTATCAGCTCTATAAATGTAAGTAGTGGACTAGGTTTTCTTTCACTATTTTTCTGTACTGAGTTGACAGAATGATACCATTAGGAAGACAAGTCATAAGCACTACAAACTGCATCTGTTTTAAAAGACAAACACATGTGATAGTTTTCTTTGCATATCCATATCAATTTAGCAATACACATTTCATACTTTCAATTCAACACACTCAATTAAACTGAGTTTTGCCGTATTTTCAAATTTCTAAAAAGTACCTTCAACTGCTTCCACGATGAAAGGGTGCAGTGTATTAAGACAACATCTAAACCAAGCAGTTCGTGAGAACTGTAAAAAGCCCATTTTTCAGCAGTTTTCATTCTTATCAAGTCGTACATCTCTCACTATCTCCATCATTTCCCTCTCCCCCCATCGTAAGTGTCTAACAATACAGTACAACTCAGAGCATTGCTTTTCCCTTAGCAGGGAATCTCTCTAACTGGATGCTATTTGCATGAATTAGGAACTTAATCTTATCTTTTAGACCTCTCCCTTTCAAACCAGTCACAAAAAAAAAAAAAATAGAGAAAGAAAAAAAAGATAAACTGACAACACAATCACGCAGGTCTTACTTTGTTAAGAAATCAAAGCTAAAATCGGGTACAGTTTTCCACTGAGAAACTTTCTGCTAGACATGCAAGAAGCATGGTAAAATCACTCGGAGAAGGCGATTTCTCACCGGGCCCCAGGTTTGCAGACTCCTACGGAGGCAGGTAAGTTTCCATACAGACAGAGGGACCATCCCTGAAGTAATGTGTAAGACACACACTTAGTCCCAGAATTAGACCAACACATTACACAGAAGGAAACACAAACAAGTATTTCCATTAGGTGGAGAAAAAAGAAAAGGAATAACTTAAAGTCTATAAATTACAGATTCTTGTCACTTAAAAAAGAATTGTGAAGGCTGTTTGGTTTCTTGAGCAGTAGTAACTTCTGAATGACCACAACACACCACCTCAGACATCTGATTTACAAATCAACAGTGAACTGTAACGTTCCTTGACAGAAATATTGCAGGTACGCTTAAAAACTGAAGCCCAGAAAGTCCTGCAGTCAGGAACGACAGATCACATGCATCAGCAAGGCAGCCTGTTCACAGGTTCAGATCCAGCTCTTCAGGCTGGACAGAAGGTAACACGAGCAAGTGAACAGACCCACTTTGTCAAACAGGCCTCGGCCACTAGTTAGAGACCCTCGCAGTACCTCCCGCTCCGGCAGCCGCCGCGCCGACGGCACCGAGCCGTCCCCTGCCCACAGCAGCCCCGCGGAGCGCTCACCGAACCGGGAAACTGAGGCAGGGGCAGGCTGGGTTCACCCAAGGTCGCCCAGCGAGCCCGGTCTCCCGGGGGGCGGGAGGATCCCGGAGCCGCCCGCCCGCCCGGCCTTCCCGGGGCGGCCCCGCACGCGCGTGTCTCAGGGCGAGGAAGGAGAGGACCCCGGCGCCGCCGCCCTCCCCTCCCCGGCGCGGGGGAGCCAGCGGGGCCGCCTCCCTCCCCTTCGGGGCCAGCGTGAGCCGGGCACCATCCCCGCTCCCGGCCCCGCGCAGCGCCCACACCGACCTGGGCACCTCGGCTGCAGCTCCCGGGCGCTCCCGCCGCCGCCGCCCGGGCTCATGCGGGGGCC